>CM057812.1:82148797-82748797 GCA_030067965.1 Latrodectus elegans | reverse complement strand
AAAATTATTCTAAGCTTCTATGTTGCACTTAATTGTGATTATTAATATTTATTGAGTTCATAGGTTAATATATTTCTACTGTTGTTCTTGTTTAATTGTTTTTATGTGAGAGACTATTAAGCATGATAAAAAAAAAATAAAAAAAAACGTGAATGAAAATGACACATTAAGCAAAATATACGTTAAGTTTTATTCTAGAAAATTAAGAAATGGTCGTGAATGTTTTCAATAGAAAACTTAAAGAATCTTTTCTGGAAAATGGCTTAAAGCCCATCAAAATTTTAACTTTTACTTATCAAAAATCACAATTCTAATTAAATTTTTAAAAGAAAAATAACTACATATTTCTAAATTGCTGAATTTAACCTTTGATATAACTTTATAGAATTTCTAATAATCAAGGGCTCTTGAAAGGGATTTTAATATTCACTTTGTGAATTGCCTTTCTAGAAAATATTTTATAAATAGAGGGCCGTTTGGAAAATTCGAAAGGGTGGAAACCCTGAAATCTCCAGAGTAATCATCCCTAAAAACGTGCATTAAAAATAAATAAGATAAATTTCATGATTTCTTCATTTGCTGTGATCGAAATCAAGATCTTTCGTTTCCAAAATCAGTTTCCTATTACAACATAGTAAATCTTACTAATTTTAACATTAACATTGTTAAAGATATTGAACTTTGTAACGGAAACATAACGTTTCTATAAGTATCTGTAAAAATTTTTGTATTCCATTCCCACCGAAATGTTGCTATAATTTGAATTAAAAACCTCTATATGAAAACGAATGAAAATGATATCAGTGTTTACCTTTGGCTGACTTTAAATGAATATTATGTTTCATACCAAAATTTTGATTACTACCTTTGGATATTATTTAAAGCATAATTAATCCAGGAGCATTTAAAGCATAATTAATCAAGCATAATTAATCCAAAGCATAATTGTTTATAGGGAGATTTGGTACACACACGCCGTCATGCGCACTAAACATTTGAATATTTTGCAATAGAAAGTTCTAACTGCAAGAGCTTGCACGTGTATTTTTTTTTTACCATACTTTCAAAGTTATCATATCTGCAGAATTGCTTCTAAGGCTAAGAAAAATCTACATACTACTTTTGTTCTGTAATTTTTTGTACAGAACAAAAGTTCTGTACAAAAAATATGGAAATTTTCTAACAAAGAAATCCTTTTTTTAAAAAATATAATTGTTATTAACTATCACAAACATGAACTTCGGGGTCCATTATAATGCAAATAGGAAAACAATTGTAATGATAGTAAAGAGTTCCTAATTCATTGCTTAAAATGTAACTAACTTCCTAATTAAAAGGAATTTCCTAACACTCAGTTTTTACCTAATTATACCTGTATTTAACAGACCTAAATACAACCATTGATTTCATAATACAAAAGTTCTTCAACAATAATAAGAAAATACTAACGCTGATTTTCTTAATGAGTTTTTTCCAAGAAACTAAATAAAACATTTCTACTTGAAATTATCTCCCATAAAAGAAGGGATATTAGCTATAGAAGGAATAGATCTCCGGCATATTGTACAACGGTTAAAAGATATCAAATCACACCTTGGTGAGGATGTTTGCAGTGCCCCCAAATAAACTTGAACCTACGGATTCTGAATAAATACCACGTCCAAGATTATCGCGCAACTTGTAGAGAATCTTTAAGTGAAGAGCGGAAAGCAAAACTGAACAACAGACAATCTAATCAGCAAGTAACATAAAAATCTAAATATTTTTATTCAAAACTTATTTCTCACTACAGATTTGCTTAAAACATCTATAGGACAGATGGTGCAATAAATTATGTAAGAATATTCTTAAAAAATTTTAAAATAAGCAAATATATTGTAAATAACTGTTTTGTATCCATAACTACCTCTTGATAGTTGACCTGGAAAAATCCATTGGAATATACTATGCTTCTTATATCTCTGTATGACACTTATTTAAAAGTTATTAAAATTATAAAGAAAAAAGAATATTCTTACTTAAGGTTAATTATTAAGGAAATATTTTTATATTTCCTGTATTTCAGAGAGTGTGCTTCCAGTGATGATTAAAAGATTCGTCTGGGAGCTCTTTAGGAAAGATTTTGCAATGAAATATGTAAGAATATTCTTAAAATGCTATTAATAAATCTTATTATGAATAAATCTAGTGTACACATCACTGCCTCGTTGCAGTTGACTTGTAAAACCCATGGGAAATTATTATGCTTGTTATATCTGTATGACACTTAATTAAAAGTAATTGAATTATATAAGAAAAAGAATATTCTTATGCAAGGTTAACAATTAAGGAAATATTTTTGTATTTCCAGTATTTAAGAGAGTACTTCCAGCGATGATTAAAAGATTCGTCTGGGAGCTCTTTAGGAAAGATTTTGCAATGAAATATGTAAGAATATTCTTAAAATGCTATTAATAAATCTTATGAATAAATCTAGTGTACACATCACTGCCTCGTTGCAGTTGACTTGTAAAACCATGGGAAATTATTATGCTTGTTATATCTGTATGACACTTAATTAAAAGTAATTGAAATATTTAAGAAAAAGAATATTCTTATGCAAGGTTAATTATTAAGGAAATATTTTTATATTTCCTGTATTTAAGAGAGTACTTCCAGCGATGATTAAAAGATTCGTCTGGGAGCTCTTTAGGAAAGATTTTGCCATGAAATATGTAAGAATATTCTTAAAATGCAAATAATAAAACTTATTATAAGTAAATACATTGTATATATCACTGCCTCGTTGCAGTTGACTTGTAAAACCCATGGGAAATTATTATGCTTGTTATATCTGTATGACACTTAATTAAAAGTAATTGAATTATATAAGGAAAAGAATATTCTTACGCAAGGTTAATTATCAAGGAAATATTTTTATATTTCCTGTATTTTAGAGAGTACTTCCAGCGATGATTAAAAGATTCGTTTGGGAGCTCTTTAGGAAAGATTTTGCAATGAAATATGTAAGAATATTCTTAAAATGCTATTAATAAATCTTATGAATAAATCTAGTGTACACATCACTGCCTCGTTGCAGTTGACTTGTAAATCCATGGGAAATTATTATGCTTGTTATATCTGTATGACACTTAATTAAAAGTAATTGAAATATTTAAGAAAAAGAATATTCTTATGCAAGGTTAATTATTAAGGAAATATTTTTATATTTCCTGTATTTAAGAGAGTACTTCCAGCGATGATTAAAAGATTCGTCTGGGAGCTCTTTAGGAAAGATTTTGCAATGAAATATGTAAGAATATTCTTAAAATGCAAATAATAAAACTTATTATAAGTAAATACATTGTATATATCACTGCCTATGCAGGAAATTAGTTGTATATTTGTATGAAATTTAATTAAAGTAATTGAATTATATAAGAAAAAGAATATTCTTATGCAAGGTTAATTATCAAGGAAATATTTATATTTCCTGTATTTAAGAGAGTACTTCCAGCGATGATTAAAAGATTCGTCTGGGAGCTCTTTAGGAAAGATTTTGCAATGAAATATGTAAGAATATTCTTAAAATGCTATTAATAAATCTTATGAATAAATCTAGTGTACACATCACTGCCTCGTTGCAGTTGACTTGTAAAACCCATGGGAAATTATTATGCTTGTTATATCTGTATGACACTTAATTAAAAGTAATTGAATTATATAACAAAAAGAATATTCTTATGCAAGGTTAATTATTAAGGAAATATTTTTATATTTCCTGTATTTAAGAGAGTACTTCCAGCGATGATTAAAAGATTCGTCTGGGAGCTCTTTAGGAAAGATTTTGCCACGAAATATGTAAGAATATTCTTAAAATGCAAATAATAAAACTTATTATAAGTAAATACATTGTATATATCACTGCCTCGTTGCAGTTGACTTGTAAAACCTATGGGAAATTATTAAGCTTGTTATATTTGTATGACACTTAATTAAAAGTAATTGAATTATATAAGAAAAAGAATATTCTTATGCAAGGTTAATTATTAAGGAAATATTTTTATATTTTCTGTATTTAAGAGAGTACTTCCAGCGATGATTAAAAGATTCGTCTGGGAGCTCTTTAGGAAAGATTTTGCAATGAAATATGTAAGAATATTCTTAAAATGCTATTAATAAATCTTATGAATAAATCTAGTGTACACATCACTGCCTCGTTGCAGTTGACTTGTAAAACCATGGGAAATTATTAAGCTTGTTATATCTGTATGACACTTAATTAAAAGTAATTGAATAATATAAGAAAAAGAATATTCTTACGCAAGGTTAACAATTAAGGAAATATTTTTATATTTCCAGTATTTAAGAGAGTACTTCCAGCGATGATTAAAAGATTCGTCTGGGAGCTCTTTAGGAAAGATTTTGCAATGAAATATGTAAGAATATTCTTAAAATGCTATTAATAAATCTTATGAATAAATCTAGTGTACACATCACTGCCTCGTTGCAGTTGACTTGTAAAACCCATGGGAAATTATTATGCTTGTTATATCTGTATGACACTTAATTAAAAGTAATTGAATTATATAAGAAAAAGAATATTCTTATGCAAGGTTAATTATTAAGGAAATATTTTTATATTTCCTGCATTATAGAGAGTACTTCCAGCGATGATTAAAAGATTCGTCTGGGAGCTCTTTAGGAAAGATTTTGCAATGAAATATGTAAGAATATTCTTAAAATGCTATTAATAAATCTTATGAATAAATCTAGTGTACACATCACTGCCTCGTTGCAGTTGACTTGTAAAACCATGGGAAATTATTATGCTTGTTATATCTGTATGACACTTAATTAAAAGTAATTGAAATATTTAAGAAAAAGAATATTATTGTGCAAGGTTAATTATTAAGGAAATATTTTTATATTTCCTGTATTTAAGAGAGTACTTCCAGCGATGATTAAAAGATTCGTCTGGGAGCTCTTTAGGAAAGATTTTGCAATGAAATATGTAAGAATATTCTTAAAATGCAAATAATAAAACTTATAAGTAAATACATTGTATGTATCACTGCCTCGTTGCAGTTGACTTGTAAAACCCATGGGAAATTATTAAGCTTGTTATATCTGTATGACACTTAATTAAAAGTAATTGAAATATTTAAGAAAAAGAATATTCTTATGCAAGGTTAATTAAGGAAATATTTTTATATTTCCTGTATTTAAGAGAGTACTTCCAGCGATGATTAAAAGATTCGTCTGGGAGCTCTTTAGGAAAGATTTTGCCATGAAATATGTAAGAATATTCTTAAAATGCAAATAATAAAACTTATTATAAGTAAATACATTGTATATATCACTGCCTCGTTGCAGTTGACTTGTAAAACCCATGGGAAATTATTATGCTTGTTATATCTTTATGACACTTAATTAAAAGTAATTGAATTATATAACAAAAAGAATATTCTTATGCAAGGTTAATTATTAAGGAAATATTTTTATATTTCCTGTATTATAGAGAGTACTTCCAGCGATGATTAAAAGATTCGTCTGGGAGCTCTTTAGGAAAGATTTTGCAATGAAATATGTAAGAATATTCTTAAAATGCTATTAATAAATCTTATGAATAAATCTAGTGTACACATCACTGCCTCGTTGCAGTTGACTTGTAAAACCATGGGAAATTATTATGCTTGTTATATCTGTATGACACTTAATTAAAAGTAATTGAATTATATAAGAAAAAGAATATTCTTATGCAAGGTTAATTATTAAGGAAATATTTTTATATTTCCTGCATTATAGAGAGTACTTCCAGCGATGATTAAAAGATTCGTCTGGGAGCTCTTTAGGAAAGATTTTGCAATGAAATATGTAAGAATATTCTTAAAATGCTATTAATAAATCTTATGAATAAATCTAGTGTACACATCACTGCCTCGTTGCAGTTGACTTATAAAACCATGGGAAATTATTATGCTTGTTATATCTGTATGACACTTAATTAAAAGTAATTGAAATATTTAAGAAAAAGAATATTCTTATGCAAGGTTAATTATTAAGGAAATATTTTTATATTTCCTGTATTTAAAAGAGTACTTACAGCGATGATTAAAAGATTCGTTTGGGAACTCTTTAGGAAAGATTTTGCAATGAAATATGTAAGAATATTCTTAAAATGCTATTAATAAATCTTATGAATAAATCTAGTGTACACATCACTGCCTCGTTGCAGTTGATTTGTGAAACCCATGGGAATTTATTATGCTTGTTATATCTGTATTAAACTTAATTAAAAGTAATTGAATTATATAAGAAAAAGAATATTCTTACGCAAGGTTAACAATTAAGGAAATATTTTTGTATTTCCAGTATTTAAGAGAGTACTTCCAGCGATGATTAAAAGATTCGTCTGGGAGCTCTTTAGGAAAGATTTTGCCACGAAATATGTAAGAATATTCTTAAAATGCAAATAATAAAACTTATTATAAATAAATACATTGTATATATCACTGCCTCGTTGCAGTTGACTTGTAAAACCTATGGGAAATTATTAAGCTTGTTATATTTGTATGACACTTAATTAAAAGTAATTGAATTATATAAGAAAAAGAATATTCTTATGCAAGGTTAATTATTAAGGAAATATTTTTATATTTTCTGTATTTAAGAGAGTACTTCCAGCGATGATTAAAAGATTCGTCTGGGAACTCTTTAGGAAAGATTTTGCAATGAAATATGTAAGAATATTCTTAAAATGCTATTAATAAATCTTATGAATAAATCTAGTGTACACATCACTGCCTCGTTGCAGTTGACTTGTAAAACCATGGGAAATTATTAAGCTTGTTATATCTGTATGACACTTAATTAAAAGTAATTGAATTATATAAGAAAAAGAATATTCTTATGCAAGGTTAATTATTAAGGAAATATTGTTATATTTCCTGTATTTAAGAGAGTGTACTTCCAGCGATGATTAAAAGATTCGTCTGGGAGCTCTTTAGGAAAGATTTTGCAATGAAATATGTAAGAATATTCTTAAAATGCTATTAATAAATCTTATTATGAATAAATCTAGTGTACACATCACTGCCTCGTTGCAGTTGACTTGTAAAACCCATGGGAATTTATTATGCTTGTTACATCTGTATTACACTTAATTAAAAGTAATTGAATTATATAAGAAAAAGAATATTCTTATGCAAGGTTAACAATTAAGGAAATATTTTTATAATTCCAGTATTTAAGAGAGTACTTCCAGTGATGATTAAAAGATTCGTCTGGGAGCTCTTTAGGAAAGATTTTGCCATGAAATATGTAAGAATATTCCTAAAATGCAAATAATAAAACTTATTATAAGCAAATACATTGTATATATCACTGCCTCTTTGCAGTTGACTTGTAAAACCCATGGGAAATTATTAAGCTTGTTATATTTGTATGACACTTAATTAAAAGTAATTGAAATATTTAAGAAAAAGAATATTCTTATGCAAGGTTAATTATTAAGGAAATATTTTTATATTTCCTGTATTTAAGAGAGTACTTCAAGCGATGATTAAAAGATTCGTCTGGGAGCTCTTTAGGAAAGATTTTGCAATGAAATATGTAAGAATATTCTTAAAATGCTATTAATAAATCTTATGAATAAATCTAGTGTACACATCACTGCCTCGTTGCAGTTGACTTGTAAAACCCATGAGAAATTATTATGCTTGTTATATCTGTATGACACTTAATTAAAAGTAATTGAATTATATAAGGAAAAGAATATTCTTACAAAAGGTTAATTATCAAGGAAATATTTTTATATTTCCAGTATTTAAGAGAGTACTTCCAGCGATGATTAAAAGATTCGTCTGGGAGCTCTTTAGGAAAGATTTTGCCATGAAATATGTAAGAATATTCCTAAAATGCAAATAATAAAACTTATTATAAGTAAATACATTGTATATATCACTGCCTCGTTGCAGTTGACTTGTAAAACCCATGGGAAATTATTAAGCTTGTTATATTTGTATGACACTTAATTAAAAGTAATTGAAATATTTAAGAAAGAGAATATTCTTATGCAAGGTTAATTATTAAGGAAATATTTTTATATTTCCTGTATTTAAGAGAGTACTTCCAGCGATGATTAAAAGATTCGTCTGGGAGCTCTTTAGGAAAGATTTTGCAATGAAATATGTAAGAATATTCTTAAAATGCTATTAATAAATCTTATGAATAAATCTAGTGTACACATCACTGCCTCGTTGCAGTTGACTTGTAAAACCCATGAGAAATTATTATGCTTGTTATATCTGTATGACACTTAATTAAAAGTAATTGAATTATATAAGGAAAAGAATATTCTTACGCAAGGTTAATTATCAAGGAAATATTTTTATATTTCCAGTATTTAAGAGAGTACTTCCAGCGATGATTAAAAGATTCGTTTGGGAGCTCTTTAGGAAAGATTTTGCAATGAAATATGTAAGAATATTCTTAAAATGCTATTAATAAATCTTATGAATAAATCTAGTGTACACATCACTGCCTCGTTGCAGTTGACTTGTAAATCCATGGGAAATTATTATGCTTGTTATATCTGTATGACACTTAATTAAAAGTAATTGAAATATTTAAGAAAAAGAATATTCTTATGCAAGGTTAATTATTAAGGAAATATTTTTATATTTCCTGTATTTAAGAGAGTACTTCCAGCGATGATTAAAAGATTCGTCTGGGAACTCTTTAGGAAAGATTTTGCCATGAAATATGTAAGAATATTCCTAAAATGCAAATAATAAAACTTATTATAAGTAAATACATTGTATATATCACTGCCTCGTTGCAGTTGACTTGTAAAACCCATGGGAAATTATTAAGCTTGTTATATTTGTATGACACTTAATTAAAAGTAATTGAAATATTTAAGAAAAAGAATATTCTTATGCAAGGTTAATTATTAAGGAA
The DNA here is from genome assembly GCA_030067965.1 of Latrodectus elegans. Taxonomy (NCBI): domain Eukaryota; kingdom Metazoa; phylum Arthropoda; class Arachnida; order Araneae; family Theridiidae; genus Latrodectus; species Latrodectus elegans. The sequence continues at coordinate 82,739,854 of CM057812.1, read as the reverse complement.
ATATTTTTATATTTCCTGTATTTAAGAGAGTACTTCCAGCGATGATTAAAAGATTCGTCTGGGAGCTCTTTAGGAAAGATTTTGCAATGAAATATGTAAGAATATTCTTAAAATGCTATTAATAAATCTTATGAATAAATCTAGTGTACACATCACTGCCTCGTTGCAGTTGACTTGTAAAACCCATGGGAAATTATTATGCTTGTTATATCTGTATGACACTTAAAAGTAATTGAATTTTATAAGGAAAAGAATATTCTTACGCAAGGTTAATTATTAAGGAAATATTTCAATATTTCCTATATTTAGAGAGTACTTCCAGCGATGATTAAAAGATTCGTTTGGGAGCTCTCTAGGAAAGTTGTTGCAATAAAATATATAAGAATATTCTTAAAATGCTATTAATAAATCTTATGAATAAATCTAGTGTACACATCACTACCTCGTTGCAGTTGACTTGTAAAACCATGGGAAATTATTATGCTTGTTATATCTGTATGACACTTAATTAAAAGTAATTGAAATATTTAAGAAAAAGAATATTCTTATGCAAGGTTAATTATTAAGGAAATATTTTTATATTTCCTGTATTTAAGAGAGTACTTCCAGTGATGATTAAAAGATTCGTCTGGGAGCTCTTTAGGAAAGATTTTGCAATGAAATATGTAAAAATATTCTTAAAATGCTATTAATAAATCTTATTATGAATAAATCTAGTGTACACATCACTGCCTCCTTGCAGTTGACTTGTAAAACCCATGGGAATTTATTATGCTTGTTACATCTGTATTACACTTAATTAAAAGTAATTAAGTATATAAGAAAAAGAATATTCTTATGCAAGGTTAACAATTAAGGAAATATTTTTATAATTCCAGTATTTAACAGAGTACTTCCAGCGATGATTAAAAGATTCGTCTGGGAGCTCTTTAGGAAAGATTTTGCAATGAAATATGTAAGAATATTCTTAAAATGCTATTAATAAATCATATGAATAAATCTAGTGTACACATCACTGCCTCGTTGCAGTTGACTTGTAAAACCCATGGAAATTTATTATGCTTGTTATCTCTGTATTACACTTAATTAAAAGTAATTGAATTATATAAGAAAAAGAATATTCTTACGCAAGGTTAACAATTAAGGAAATATTTTTATATTTCCAGTATTTAAGAGAGTACTTCCAGCGATGATTAAAAGATTCGTCTGGGAGCTCTTTAGGAAAGATTTTGCCATGAAATATGTAAGAATATTTCTAAAATGCAAATAATAAAACTTATTATAAGTAAATACATTGTATACATAACTGCCTTGTTGCAGTTGTCTTGTAATACCCATGGGAAATTATTAAGCTTGTTATATTTGTATGACACTTAATTAAAAGTAATTGAAATATATAAGAAAAGAATATTCTTATGCAAGGTTAATTATTAAGGAAATATTTTTATATTTCCTGTATTTAAGAGAGTACTTCCAGCGATGATTAAAAGATTCGTCTGGGAGCTCTTTAGGAAAGATTTTGCAATGAAATATGTAAGAATATTCTTAAAATGCTATTAATAAATCTTATGAATAAATCTAGTGTACACATCACTGCCTCGTTGCAGTTGACTTGTAAATCCATGGGAAATTATTATGCTTGTTATATCTGTATGACACTTAAAAGTAATTGAATTTTATAAGGAAAAGAATATTCTTACGCAAGGTTAATTATTAAGGAAATAATTTTATATTTCCTATATTTAGAGAGTACTTCCAGCGATGATTAAAAGATTCGTTTGGGAGCTCTCTAGGAAAGAGTTGTTGCAATAAAATATATAAGAATATTCTTAAAATGCTATTAATAAATCTTATGAATAAATCTAGTGTACACATCACTGCCTCGTTGCAGTTGACTTGTAAAACCCAAGGGAAATTATTATGCTTGTTATATCTGTATGACACTTAATTAAAAGTAATTGAAATATTTAAGAAAAAGAATATTCTTATGCAAGGTTAATTATTAAGGAAATATTTTTATATTTCCTGTATTTAAGAGAGTACTTCCAGCGATGATTAAAAGATTCGTCTGGGAGCTCTTTAGGAAAGATTTTGCAATGAAATATGTAAAAATATTCTTAAAATGCTATTAATAAATCTTATTATGAATAAATCTAGTGTACACATCACTGCCTCCTTGCAGTTGACTTGTAAAACCCATGTAAATTTATTATGCTTGTTACATCTGTATTACACTTAATTAAAAGTAATTGAATTATATAAGAAAAAGAATATTCTTATGCAAGGTTAACAATTAAGGAAATATTTTTATATTTCCAGTATTTAAGAGAGTACTTCCAGCGATGATTAAAAGATTCGTCTGGGAGCTCTTTAGGAAAGATTTTGCCATGAAATATGTAAGAATATTCTTAAAATGCAAATAATAAAACTTATTATAAGTAAATACATTGTATATATCACTGCCTCGTTGCAGTTGACTTGTAAAACCCATGGGAATTTATTATGCTTGTTATATCTGTATTACACTTAATTAAAAGTAATTGAATTATATAAGAAAAAGAATATTCTTATGCAAGGTTAATTAAGGAAATATTTTTATATTTTCTGTATTTAAGAGAGTACTTCCAGCGATGATTAAAAGATTCGTCTGGGATCTCTTTAGGAAAGGATTTGCAATGTAATATGTAAGAGAGAGATAGTTATTAAGATTGAAATAAAAAAATGGGGCATTATGGCATTTGTAGTCGTTCTCAATTTACTTTGAACATTAGACACTGATTTTGTTCGCCCAATAATGCAAGTGATGACGGTTGAAGTACAAAATGAACAGGTCAAGCTATATATAGCAGTATGTTTTTTAAATTTAATTTTTAAAAATATGTTTTTATTAAAGTTGATGCAGAGGAAATAATTTTATTTATTAACATACGATATTCCGACGTAATATTTCAATTTGTGTTTATATTTTGCGAAACTTTACCAAAGAATATTCTGCTCAAAAATGTGTTCTAAACGTAATTTCCTCATGGGAGATGATGAAATAAATAAAATACATCTGTTCTCAGAATGTATTTTATTTATTTTATCATCAAAGAATATATTTCTTTTAAATATGATTGGAAGAGAAATGTCTGTATATGTCGTCGAAAAATTTAAATTAGGGTAATGATAAAAATTTACTGAGTTCTTTATATTTTTTCAATATATTAAAAATATTCTTCTAAATATCTAATTACGTATTATACATTATCTTTAATTATTGTATAGATTAATATTTCTTGTTAAGATTAATCCTATGGAAACTACGTTGTTATACTTCTGTAAATTTAGTTCTGTATTATCTGTAGAATTATAATTTCACTAGAGTCAATCTTCTGGAAAAGCTTTATCAGCTTAACCCATGGGAACTTTCAATTTATGATATATAATTTCAAGTTATTTAACCACACATCAAATTGTTTTCTTTTTGAATTATAGAGCAAATGTTCTTATATTTCCTTCTTTAAAAAATGTCTGATCATAAAATGATTCACTTAATGTGGATTGTTTTTTCAAAATTGTCAAGAATATTCTTAAATTCTTCTAAAATATCCGAAGGCCTCATTTCGAAGATGTATTCCAACCAATTTTCCTTTAAGATCAAATATTTAAAAGTGCTTAAAAATGCATTATTTGCAAAGGAGGCTTTAGCAGGAAGGAAAGTTACATTCAATCTGTGGGTTTCTTCAAACTGCGTAATAAAAAGACAATTTATTTTATTATGTAAGAATATTATAATTTAGAGAGATTTTTCTCATTTACAAAATATCTGTCTGTCTGTTGAAGATCAAGAGATTAATTCGGAACATTTTATTTTTTGGATTTTAGCAAGAATGTTTTTTTCTTACATTTTAAGGACATTGTGATACATGTTTATGATGCATCGGAGCTTTCTTCCTGGATAATATTTTTTTACAACCGTCATTATAATGTGCTTGAAAATTTGTCAGGTTTTATCTGATAAGTATATTCTCATATAATGATTTTTCTCTGAAGAGATTGATAATTCCTTTTTGGATGTTTTTATTCTTTGTTATACGAATATGATTTATATTATCGTAGAATATCCTTTTCTTAGGTTTGAAGAAGAGATATCTTTACGTTTCATCATTCTAAAACGAAAGAACGAAGTAATCGGAAATATTCCTTTTAAGTTTTATAGTCTTTAATATTAAGTATAAATATTTTTTTATTAAATTTCTATTCATTTCATTCTGTTCAGCCAATATAAATCCAGCCCCAGACTATAATTTATCAAATAAACAAATAATATTTACATAAATACAATTATAATTGGGTATATAACATATACGTTATGTGGCAGTAACTACTTTGGAATCGTCAATAAATTTGGGAACATTTTTATCTGCCTCTGTATTTATGGAGGCAATATTAGAAATAATTGCTTGTATCATCTTACAGTAGAATATTTTTGGCTATTTGATAATTTAAAAATTTTATTCAGCTTTTCATTAACTCTATCCTTGCTATAATTAATTATAATATTTAAGTGTATCATTCTATAGTTTTGAATATGAATGTGGTACAGTCTCCCTACTTGTGCCTACCCAATCAATTTAATATTGCTTTATTTTTATTTATGAGAGTTTCAATCGTGCATTATTTTCATTTGCTGATTTTTTTTTATGAGCAACATCCTTAAGCTTGTTAAATGCTTCATTGCAACTTGTTCCTCATCAATTTGTGCATCAAAATAGACATTATAAATGAACATTAAATTTGGTAAGCTTTACCTCATATCTAGAAACAAGAGAGTTAAAATGATTAGCATTTCACTACTTTTGGATATTTTTTATTGAGTAGAATTGTGAACATTATTGTGTTATTAATAATCTAGATTTGAAAAATCAGGAAGATGGTTGTTTAAAAAAAAAAAAAAAAAAAATAATAATAATAATAATTTTTTTTATTGTTTAGATGGTATTTTTTAAGTATTAATTTGCGAGTATTAAAAGAAAATAAATCAATGAATATAAAAAGCAATATTTTTAATTATCCTTAATTATTTTGAGATTACAATTGAAGGGAAATTGAATAAAAATTTATTTAAGCTTTCTCTGTGAATAATGTAAGATTTTACAAAAAGGTCAGTGCTCACAATGTGATGCTGTCATATGTTTTTTGAGTTAAATGTTACAAATTATGTATCTAAGTTAATTTGCGTGTAAATATTTTATATAAACTTTCTAAAATATATATTTAAAATTTAGAAAATTTAAGTATTTTTCATATTTTATTTTTTAGGGCTTGAAATAAACTCCCTTATTAATTTTTAATAATTAAAATGAAATTAACGAGTTCAATAAGCGTATCATTCCTAGATTTTTTAGATGATTTTTAGAATTTAATCAGATTCAGCGCTACGAGGGTGAAGTTACGTTTTTACAGTTCGTGTGCCATTTTTGGCCCGAAAATGAAAGAATAGAGAAACAAAGAGAGAAAGAACCCTCAATTCTCGAACCAGGACTCTGAACAGGCACTTATTGTTTCGAAGTTAGATACTATCTACTTAGTTATCTGTTGGATATCATTTTTAGAATTAAATTAATAAAAATCTGTAAAAGTCTTAGAATATTCATATGGTTATATATTTATAAATAGTATCCTCCTGTAGGATATTAATTGGTAATTTTTAATTCCATTAATTAAATTTCATTTGGTTTTTAGTTTCACGTTGTTGAAAGCTTCTTTACAGTGCGGTAAAAGTATGAAGATTTTATGCTTCATATTTACATAATTTGTAACTGGTACCTTACCAGCAAAACATATAATTAATTTTGGTTTTTTTTTCTGAATCTTTACTATGTTTTATGAACTATGATTCAGTATTCTTCACTTGTAAACATTTTATGTGCTGCTGCATTTTCATTAACAAAACAACTTTCCGTTTCCTTTTATAAATGGTCTAGACTTTACATCTATATTTAATAGTTGGAAAGGTTTATATTCTACATTTTGCCTTTCATTTTTTATTCGATTTTAAGTTTTATTTTTTGAAATGTATGCATTTATATTCAAGAAATCGTTGGCCCGCTAGCACCCAAATTGTTAGCGCTCTTGCCTACCGTTCAACAGTTCGTGGGTTCGAATTCCACCTTGAGTGTGGATGTTTGTTGTGATTCGGAACCCACTTTAAACTTTGTCTTGGTCTAATTAGTCCTCATGTGCAAAAAATGACCATTGAGCGACAAACAACAAACACAAGGTTGATATCGTTACTTAAGCAGATTCCTTTAAGGGGGAGAAAGGAAAATGCGCTACAGATTTCATTTTTTTTAAAATTCAGGTGGCAGTTTTAAAAAAAATGTCGATAAAATAAATAAATTACTCAATAATTTATTCCTGTTTCATTTATTGAAGTACTTTTTCTGATAAATATATTTGAGTGTCATTAGTATTATTTATGTGAAATGAATTTAAAAATTGCACTTATTTATGCTTACTTATTTACAGAAAGTTTACTTATTTATTACTTGCTTAAATATGTGTTTTTATAGATAATATAAAAATATTCCTAATTTTAGCGATAGTAACATTCTTGTTTTTAATTTTTTTCTTCCATGTCTGGATGAGATTTCTGGAGCAGAACCTTCCTGGAGCTGTTGTGGGGAAAAAAAAAAAACTCGTAAATGAGGTTAGAGCCTTTTTTTTTTACTATTTTTGGAATCTAATTTTTATGATTGATTATATGCCAACTTAAATTATTCAATCTGCTGCTTTCTCTATCTAAGATTGAGAGTTCTTAAATTTTTCATTCTTTGCTAAATTATGCATCTATAGACTTATTACAACAAATGTCTAATATGCATACTAATTTTACATTATCTTATGATTAAGTATTAGCTTTCTTTAGTATAATTTAATTACAAAAATTTATTTTGAACGGATTTATTTTTTTCATTTAAATAGATTTAATAGTTATTCAGGAGGGCGTTTTATATCAATAATTTCTTATTTTTAATTGTTAGTAAAATTCATTATCAAAATAATCGCAAGTAATTCCATACATTTATACATGTATTGTTAAATCAATTTATATTCAAGAATTAACTTAACAAAACGGAAGTTGAGAAAGATAAATTATTACATATTTTTTAGAATTCCTTTTTGATTAAAATTTAAAAATACGATATAGTCTATGCTACTGTATGTGCATCTTTTATCTATTATCATGTAGGAAGTATAAGACAGTTAGCATTTAACCGTGAGAATGGACCCCATTCTGTACCAATTGGGTATTGGGTTGGTTCCCATCCATCACTCATATTTATTTTTAAAAAAAATTACAAAGTAGGATGGTTATACACTTACCCTTTAAGTATATGTCTGAACATTAAAACACCGTATTTTTTGTACAACAAGATATCGATCAAAAAGAATCTGAAACTATGATTCCTTAATGCATAATTGAAAATTTTAAGAATGTAATACTTGGCTATAATATATTTATGTATGCAGACGATTTGGAACAAGTGGAATACTATTTACAACTTAAGTGACTATCATTAACGGTATGTATGACTAGAATAGAATTAGGAATAAAAAGATGGGAAAATAAATGTATCCTATATGATTATATAATTCAAAATATTGAAATTGTGTGTTTACAAGTGAATGAGTTTCTTATGAAGTGTGTCCGAATCCGATGACCTTGATGCTTCCAAATTTTCCGCAGCCTGTCTCTACTGCAGACAAACATCTAATTCGTGAGCAGTCAACATCACAATGTCTGTAATTCTTTTTTTCTAAAATGTGTTTGAAAGGCAAAATGTTAGAAAAGCGATGGATGGCATATTAGCATGTTATTTAAAATGTAGGTGATTCGTGATGGGTAGCTCGGCAAATAATGGTCTAATGTACCTGTTTGTGTATGGTCAATAGCTCTGGTATCTAAATAATGGACTGTATAATTTTAAATATTAAAAAAAAGATTCTTTATTTTTTTGTAGCTGATTCTTCTCACTCATTTTACAACTGCTCTCCTCAAAAGCAGTAACTCGACTCCTCTCTCTCAGTTTTTTTTTACACATACAAAGATGGCACTGCTGCAACAGCCCTTCATGGGTACGGAACATTCCGCCCCACGTTGCAATGTTACATTCAACCAATGAACATACAAATAGAGTAAATAAACTTCAGCACAAAATTAATATAAGCTTTGTATGAACACAAAATTAATATAAACACAAATTATTATTAAGTATTACATAGTAACACATAAAATATAATAGCAAATTATATACTAATAGGTAAAATACAAATTTTTGAAATGGGTCTTTTGAAAATTCCTGAAGGAGTTTTTACTTTAACAACTCTGACCCATTTGTCATCGCCCAGATAGAGTTGTACTATTCTACCTAATGACCATTTTTGAGGAGGTAGATTTTCATCTTTGATGAGCACTATCTCATTGATTTTAACATTTTCTTTCTCAAATCTCCACTTGGATCTCTGTTGCAAATTATTAAGATATTGCACCTGCCATTTCTTCCAAAAAATTTGAATAATTTTTGTTAATTTTTTCCAGTTACTCAATTTATTTTCATTAATGTCCATTAAATTAGGTTCAACAATAGCATTTAAAGGTCTACCAAGTAGGAAGTGTGCAGGCGTTAATACATCATACACATCAGTATCTGAGGACAGAGGTACAAGTGGTCTGGAGTTAAGGATACCCTCTGAGTAATGACAGTTAAAAACTCTTCATAATTAAGTTTAGCATTGATACACACTCTAGTAAAATGAAATTTAAATATTTTCACACCACTCTCCCACAAACCACCAAAGTTGGGGGCTCTAGGAGGAAGAAAGTGCCAATCAGTTCCTTCAGTTGAAAGATAACTTGCAAGTTTCTCATCTGGTTTTAAAACCAAATGGTGCAATCTGGACCATTCTTTATTTGTACCTGTGAAATTTGTTGTATTATTGGAATATAATTATGAACATAAACCTCTACGAGCAACAAATCTCTTTAAACATGCAATGAATGCTTCTGATTCAAATCTGTTACCATTACAAGATGAATGGCTTTGGTTACTAAGCATATAAAGATACATACATATACTTTATGCAGAACACCCTTTCTTTGATATCTATATTTTATATTAAATGGTCCACAGAAATCAACTCCTGAGCAATTAAATGGGAAATCCAGAGTAACTCTCTCTTTAGGCAAATCACCCATTAATTGCTCAACTCCTATAGGTTTAACTTTAAAACATGTAATACAATCATGCACAATTTTTCGACACGTTGTTTTACCTTGTATAGGCCAAAATTTTTGTCTGACATAATTCAGCAAAGCAGTTGGACCTAAATGAAAATATCGCTTATGATACATTTCTATAATGATTTTTGTGAGCTTATGGCCCTTAGGAAGAATAATAGGAAATTTACTATTGAAATGTATACTTACATTTTTTATTCTACCATTTACTCTTAATAATCCATCCTGGTCTAAAAAGGGGGCATAAACATTTTATCATACTTTTATCAGGTACAGGTTTTTGTTGGCCCAAATATTTCATTTCGGTGGGGAATTCTAGTTTCTGAACCTCTTTTACTAAGAATTTTTCTGCTACCTTGATTTCTTCTGTTGATAATTCTCCCATCCTCCTTTTAGAAGAGCTCTTTAAGTTGTATACGAATCTGAAAATATAACTTACAACACGCAATATTTTAGCATAATTATTACTAATATTGAGTAAGTCATAAATAAAGGTATTTGAAGTTAAAGTCAACACAGATGAGTCATTGTGAGGCACATTTCTCAGTTCAGAGGTAAACTCATCTTGTATCACTAATGATGGAATTTCTCGGTTGGGATAGACTTTTTCAGCAAGGAAACTGGGGCCATTAAACCATAGTTCACTTTCAATCAGTTTGTTGGGTTCCATTCCTCTCGAGATAAGGTCAGCAGGATTGTCCCTCGATGACACATGGCATCACTGATGAATCTCAGTCAAATCTTGTATTAGGGCAACTCGGTTGGCAACAAACGTCTTTAGCAGGTAAGATTCCTTCCGGATCCAGGAAAGAGTTATCATGGAATCACTCCACAAATGGACATTCTTACTGCAGTCTTTAAGCTGTAGGGCATCTTTTAACTTTTGTAATCAGCTTCGCTAAAAGAACTGCTGCACACAATTCCAACCTCGGGATTGTAACTCTCTTAAGAGAGTTACTCTCTTAAGGGGTGCCACTTGTGACTTGCTACAAACCAAAGTCACTTCAGAATCTCCAGTCTCAGATGTTGATTTGCAATAGATGACACATCCATACGCAGACTCAGATGCATCCGTAAATCCATGAAGCTGAATGTGCATTGAATTGTGCATCATAATGCATCGTTTGAATTCAACATTGTTGATCGTTGGCAGAGTTTCAATAAAGTTCTGCCATTACTGGGCTTCCATTGCAGGAAGGGCATCACTCCACTCTAGCTTTAAACACCAAAGTTTTTGCAAGAAAATCTTTGCTTTAGTTATCACTGGACCCAAGAGGCCAAGGGGATCAAAAGTTCTTGCAATTGTAGAAAGCACTGATCTTTTCGTTAGAGGAATTGCACTCTCAAGATGTATTTGAAAAGTGAAATGATCTGTGCTGTGTCTCCACAGAACTCCTAACGCCTTTGTCTCTTTCTGGAAACGGTAGTCATTATCAGAACCTGTCTTTAATTCAGAATTATTACTACACCACTTGTGTAGCGTCATTCCTCCACTCCTAAGGATATGCTCCAGTTCAGTTTGAAGCTGTTTGGTTTTAGTTATGGTGGCAGCTCCACTAAGCACATCGTCCATGCAAAAGTCTCTCTGTAGGACGGGTGATGCTAGGGGGTACTTCTCTCTTTCATCATTTGCTAATTGAAAAAGCACTTTAGTTGCAAGGTATGGTGCACTAACCGTGCCATATGTAATTGTTTTGAGCTCATAAGTTTTAACTGGTTCATTCACTCCCCCTCCAAAGAATTCTCAAAAGTTTAGTTTGATTAGGATCAATTAGAATCATTCTATACATTTGTTTAATATCTGCTACAAAGGCATAAATGTGTTTACGAAACCTCACCATTATTGAAAAAAGATCCTCTTGTAAGGTACCACCATTAAATTGTAAGGATCAAGGTTAGTGAATTTCCTAAAGTTGATTGAGAAGACGCGTTAAATACTACGCGAAGTTTTGTAGTACTTTTATCAGGGCGATAAATACCTAAATGGGGTATATAATACTTTCCTACTTCTTCCTCACAATCTGGAATTTCTGTCATGTGACCTAATTTCTTATACTCGCTCAAAAGTTCTTTATATAATTTTAAATACTCAGGCTCTCTTAAAAAACGATTCCATAACGAATTTAATTTTTTTAATGCCATTTCTTTAGATTTACCTAAACACTTTGGGTCATCTTTTAAAGGCATTTTAACTATGTACCTCCCTGTACTGTCTCTTAACATTTGCTTTGAAATGTTCTTCACATATTATTGTTTCTTTATTTTTAGAACTTTTAGTTTCAACATTTTCTATCTCCCAAAATCTCTCTATTGCTTCATGTAAAGCAGTATTACCCTTAATTAATCCGCAATGTACTTTTCCCTCCATTGTAGTGGGTAATCTCCCACTAACAACATAACCAAAAACGGTATTTTGAAGAACCAAATCACTATTTACAGGAAAAATCTGATCTGAACGTAATAATTCGTAAAATATTTCAGCGCCTAAAAGTAAATCTATGGAACCTGGTTTATTAAAGTTTTCATCTGCTAATTTTACATATTTTAATTCTGGTACATTAACCTTAAGCATCTGTGATGGCGTGAAATCAGTAATTTTAGAAACAACTAAAAATTCTAACTCTTTTTTAAAATTTCCCTCTAAATTAGAAATTGTAGTTTTAGTAACCGATTTAATTGTTGTGCATGTATCACCTAGTTTGATTGTCACATTGTCAAATTTGTCACAGACTGTCAAATTTGTTTTATTTCGTTTTAAGCCTAAACTATTTGCACAATCAGTCGTTATATAATTATTCATTGAGCCTTGATCTAAAATAGCGCGTGCTCTGTAAAATTTCCTCCGCGATCTCTTAGCAAGCAATTCACCTTACTAGCAAAACAGTTTTTGGCAGATTTACGACTCGCGTAGAAAGAACTGGATTGTTTTGGTTAGAAGGGAAGATGGGGGCAAGTGGGGAAAGTGAAGACTTCACGGGGGGCCGATAAGGGTCGGTTAACACTTTCACTTTGTGCAGGCGGTAACTCCTCCGTTCTCGGAAAATGCAAAGAGCAATGATGCCGTCTTTTGACTCCCTCTCTTTGACATAAATAACATGAAAACCGCGATTTGCACTTACTTATTTGGTGTTTACCAAGGCAGTTAAAGCAATAATTATTTTTCTTAATTACCTCTACTCTATCAGAAACAGGCAAAGCCATATAATTTTTGCATTTAGGGATGATTTTCCAAACAAAGAATACATTTTGCATTCTTAGAATCGGATAAAAATACTCTAGAAATATTTCTTTGATTTGCGGGAAGTGTTTTCGAATTCATTAGTTTATTTTCTACCATTAGCGGTTTTCCTCGGGATACATAAAATAAATCAATTTCTTTTGCTAATTGTATGGGTTCAAACCGAGTATCTGACTGTCTAATACCGATATGAGCAGCGGTTTCTCTATCTAATGTTTGAAATATTTTATCAGATACAATTAATTGCTTTAATTTTGCAAAATCAGACACTTTTCTCAATTTTAAGTAGTAATCAAAACTTGTTGTTAAGCGCGAAGCGAACTGGACATAAGTTTCATTTGGGTGTCTTATTGTTTTTCTGAATTACTCTAAGCATGATTGTGGTGTGGGCTCAAATTCTCTAAGAATAATTTCTTTAATTTTTTCATAATCACTTAATTCTTCATCGCCTATGTAAGAAATTACATTTGATGCTTTCTCACCAAGTAAATTTAAAAGAATCTCTGCTTTATATTTATTTGAAACATTTTTTGTTACAAATGCTCTCTCCAAAGAAGTAAAAAATAGATTCCAACCTTCTGGTTTACTCGGTATTTTAATCGTTAATGTTTTAATGCTTTTTATTAAGGAATCTAAAGAGTTGCAGTCCTCAGTTTTATTTTCTGGATTAGTTTCTACAATTTTTGAATCTACTCTCAAGCGTGTTAATTCTAATTCAGCTTTCATTCTCTCTAATTTTATTTGCTCTAATTGCAACTCTGTTTGCTTATTTTTCTCAATTATCTCTAACTCTAGTAAACGGTTCTCTTTTATAGATTTTAGGAGATCAGCTACATATTCGGGCTTATTTTTAAACGTGACATTATTCTTTATAATGTTCGTTAACTCTACAACTGTCATTTTATTAGTAATGACCTCTCCTAACTCCGTAGCCGCAACTTGCAAATCAATTTTATTCACGTTTTTAAACATTTTGAAAATGGAACTCAAAACTCAATTTTAATTTTATATAATTAAGTTAATAAACAACACAAACTATAAAAATAGTTATTAAGATCAACAAAATAAATTCAAATTGATAATATAAATTATCTCATGGGAGTGAATGACCAAAAAAGTTCAAGCACATACCTTATAGCAACTGATACCGGTCTCAAGGACCGTTAGGTTGTTGATGTTTACTCATTCCCGCACTCGTTGTCAGCGATATCTCATCAAATCTCCGGCATAAAGGACCAAATGTTTGTGTATGGTCAATAGCTCTGGTATCTAAATAATCCACTTTAAGCCGTAGGTCCCGGTCTGATTAGCCCTCGTGTGCAAAAAATGACCGTTGAGCGACAAACAAACGAAACGAAACGAAACTGGTATCTAAATAATGGACTGTATAATTTTTTAAATATAAAAAAAAGACTCTTTATTTTTTTGTAGCTGATTCTTCTCACTCATTTTTCAACTGCTCTCCTCAAAAACAGTAACTAGACTCCTCTCTCACAGTTTTTTTTTTTTTTTTTTTTACACATACAAAGATGGCATTGCTGCAACAGCCCTTCATGGGTACGGAACAGTACCTTCGATTTCACGGAAGCTCAGATTTTAGATTTTTAATTATATTCAAATTGAGAAAGAACCATGGTTAGTTATGTAATTGATGTATGGATTTTAGATAAAGTATTGTTTGTAACTGTGAAGATTATTTGAGAAATCGGCCCTGTTCCACGACGTATCATTGCTCTTGCATAAGTTTAAAGTTTGTTGCTTTAATTTTAACTATAAAGAGCAGGTTTTGGGTATGGCAAGCTAATTATTTGGGCATTGGAATCCTTTACTACATCTTTTGCTCTTTGATCTGCAAGCTCATTGCCTTTGAGTTCTTGCGTTGGTACCTATCCATTTGAGTTGAATTCTTGCGTCTTTTGGAACTTGTTGAAGCGATAGATATATATTTTATGAATTAAGTGTGATTAATGTTGTGGATCACAGGTTGCCATTAAAACTGATAAGGTGCGTTACAAATGGTCTAAATCAGAGGTGTCAAATTCAATTCTGTAGAGGGCCATATATTAAATTTATAATGTGTAAGCAGACAAGATTCAACTAAAAAAATTTATTGAATTATTATAACATTTTATTTATTTAATTATATAGCATATAATGTACATTTGTTAAGAATCCTGTTAAAGTTTAAAAGAGGGTAATTCGAGGATCCAGATACCTGAATTCTCTTGTTTTGGACAAGCTCATGGATGTCGGGTATCATATTCGTTGTAATTATTCTAAGAATTGTTTGGAGATGTTCATTCACAAGTCTCGTGTGATGTTCGTTCTTACTTAATTTCATGACGGAAAACATCTGCTCACATAAATAGGTGCTACCAAACACGCACAGAATGCATGCTGCATGCTTTTTTAATTCTGAGTATTTATCCAAACTCTTGAAATATTGCGTATAAAATGTTAGAGTGTTTATTTCTTTAAATTTTTCTTTCAAAATACTGTCTTATTGAAGATCTATCAACTCCATTTGCAAATGATAGGGTACCTGTGAAACTTCAAAATTGAATGGATTGTTGAAAATTGGGAATTCCATTTCATTCATTTTGGGTAAGTCTTCAAAACGATTTTGAATTCCTTGATCAAACTTTGTAGAAGTAGAAAATATTGATCTAATTTGTTTTGGTTCACTGTGCCAAATGATTTTAAATCAAGGAAATGATCCAAAGTTTGATTTTTTTTTATTTGATTTTCCCACAACCTCAGTTTTGTTTCAAAGACTTGAATTCATGAATGCATTTAAGTGACAATCAGATCTTTACCCTGTAACTTTACATTCAGATCAGTCAAGTGCTTATTCATATCTACCAAAAAGGCACAATCAACCCACCATTTATTGTCGAGATCAATTGGGTTGCCTTTTTCTAGCCTGAAGGCTTGAATAGAGTCACATAATGCAAAAAATCTTTCTAAAATTACACTTCGACTGAACCTATGAATTTCGGTGAAATAAGGGACATCAGAAAACTTTTCGATCAAATCTTGTAAAAACTGCATGAACAGTCGGGGATTTAGTCCTGCTCCACAAAAATCAACTCCCGAATTTAAAAATGGTGGATTTGGAGTTAGGCCTCTTTCACACTAGACGACTTTTATGGTACGATAAAAAATTCGTCCGAAATTTTATGCAAGAAGTTATTAAACCACACAGTTGACTGGTCACACAATATCATTTCCCTTTCAGTGTGAAAGAGAGTAATCTATTGTGTGTGTTTTTTTTTAACAACTTCTTGCATAAAATTTCGGGCGATTTTTTTATCGTATGATAAAAGTCGTTTTGTGTGAAAGAGGACTTACGCGTTCGGATGGAAGATAGCTCATGAGCTGATCTAATACTTAAGCTCTGATTTTAAAGCCTATTAAGCAGTCATGGATTATTTTACGAGCAATCCCGTTACCATTAATAGGCTAATATTTTAAGCGGATTTGGTGCAACAAATCCTATACATCAATATGCAAATTTTTCTTATTGTGATTTGTTAATTTATGACTACTTTCCAAAATTATCTGGTGTTTAGATTCAAAAAGTAAAACCGAATTTTTAAGTCTGCCACCAACTCTCAAAATAAAATCATCATCTAAGAAAAGATCAAATGATCTTGCCTTGCTTAATGGAGATACATTATGACCGTCCTTTAACGCAGCAATTTCGGGGGAAAACTTCAGAGCCTGAATATTTCTTACCATAAATTTTGCTTTATAATTTAAAATCTCCATATTTTTTGTAGCTGATTCACATCACTCATTTTACATCTGATCTTCTCGAAAGCAGTAACTCGACTGTGTCTTCTCTGTTTTTTATTTTGTTTTTCTTACATATAAAAATGCGCTGCTGAAACAGCGCTTCTTTGGTACGGAACTTTCCGCCCCATGTTGCAATGTTACATTCAACCAATGAACCTACAAATAATTAAAAAAAAACACACAAATACTAATATAAACTCAAATTATTATAGGCAATATATAAAATATAATAAATTATATACTAATAGGTAAAATACAAATTTTGTAAATGAGTCTTTTGAAAATTCCTGTAAAGTTTTTACTTTAACAACTCTGACCCGTTTGTCATCGCCCAGATCGAATTGCACTACTCTACCTAATGATCATTTTGAGGAGGTAGTGCTCATCAAAGATGAAAATTTATCTCATTGATTTTAAAATTTTCTTTCTCAATTCAC
The DNA here is from genome assembly GCA_030067965.1 of Latrodectus elegans. Lineage (NCBI taxonomy): Eukaryota > Metazoa > Arthropoda > Arachnida > Araneae > Theridiidae > Latrodectus > Latrodectus elegans. Next base: position 82,723,095 of record CM057812.1, on the reverse strand, counting down.
CATTTGGACCTCTGTTGCAAATTAAGATATTGCCCCTGCCATTTCCTCCATAAAATTTTAATTTTTGTTGATTTTTGTTAATTTTTTCCAGTTACTCAATTTATTTTCATTAATGTCAATTAGGTTCAACAATAGCATTTAAAGATCTACCAAACGGGAAGTGAGCAGATGTAAATACATCATACACATTAATGTCTGAGGAGAGATGTACAGGAGGTCTGAAATTAACCTTTTGTGTCCGGCGTGACCGTTTAAAAAAACTGTTCCTAGGATTGCGCGAGAAGATAACATTTCCTACCCCCTTCACCGAAAGGAGAGGGTCATTTTCCTCCCATTTAAGTGCCCCAGGTTTCACCATGAGGAATCTTTAACTTTTGAGGGAGATACGACGCGCTATGTCTGCCGTAATTCACTTGAAAATGTAAATGCGTTTACCTTAAATACTGTACTTATCGACAAGCTATCATTTTTTCCCTATTCCTTGTTTTATATATCACATTAAAAAATGCTATAAGAATTTGAAGATTATACACATGCATTTGTTAAACAAATTTAGTCTGTTTTAAAAACAATATGGTGTATATTAATTACAGAGAATTTTCAGAAATAATTATTTAAAATAATTACAGACTTCTTAAAAGTAATGAATTTGCAATTAGTTATAATAAAAATTGATAAGCAATAAACTAACTGAATATTTCAAAAACATTCCTAAAAGTATAGCTTGCCTAATATTAAAATATATAAATAAATAAATAAAGATATTTTGAACAAATGTTTCCTTTTATGAATAAGTACAAGCAAATTGCTGAAGTAGCATTTGAAAACGATTAAAAGTAATCTGTGTGTTAAATATAGTAATGGTTTCAGTTTCCTTTTGATTTAAGTATTTCTCTATTTATAACAAATTTCTATATTGAATGTATTAAAATATATGCTTTTATATCCTTCATTAAAAGGAAAAAGCTTATAAATGGAATTTTTCTTTCTGCATGTTTCTGCAACTAAGTATGAAACGTTTTGCACAATGAAAATAGCCAGACGAATCTTGAGATTCTCCTTCATATGTAGCATTCAGGTTGATTGTTTAATAAAATTACATTTGTCATACAATAAATAGTAATATTCGATTCATTTCTCAATGACTGAGAATTTGAACATGTTCATTCAAAAATAATACATTCCAAAATATACTCGTATTAGTCTCAGAAAATATTTTTATAAAATTCTTATCAAAATATTAGCAAGAAAGCATTAGCTTTATATTGGGAATAAATTATCTTCAGTATTTTTAGCCTTTATATAAAACTATGCTTATTAAATTATTTTTAAAAACCAAAACCGTGATCAGTTTAATTTTATACAGAAATTAAAACTACGTATAAGAAAGACTAATACAACTAAAAGGCAACTTTTTTAAATATCTACTGCATCTCAATTTATGATTGAAAGTATTTTCTTTTTTATATTTATTTTATTTCTACCAGCATGTTTTTTTTGTGAGATTAAAAAATACAATGTGTTCCTGAAATATTTTCCATAAATAGTACGTCGAAAAGAAGAAACCAAGAAACATTGTCTAGCATCTATTCCGATATTCGTGTATATAAGAAAAAAGTGACGTTTAGTATTCTTTATTCAATAGTGAATTGGACTAATGAATAAAATATATTTTACCTTGAAGAGCATATTTCTAACACTAAATAAAAACTATTTCTTTGTAAAAAAATTATTTCATTAGTCCATCTAAAAATCTAGAATGTGAAAATAGCTCTTATATTACATAAATACTATTTCTTAATGAAAATGTTTCGAAGACTATTAAATCTTTGAATTGGGATTTTCCTAACACATACGTTCTCATGTGTAAATTATTATTAGAAACTTTTAATATTACATTAATATTTTCTTATTTTAACTTTTAAAATATCAATCTCAAAACCAGCAATTTCGTTCAGGGTTAGACCAAGAATAGTCCTGTTTATAGGGATTATAATTGTCAAAAATGTAAGGACACTAATGCTAATTTTCCAGGTTTTATTATGTAATTCAGAAATAGTTGACCAATGCAGAAGCCAGCATACCAATTTACTGGTAGTTAAAAATCATAAAATACAATATATAGAATCTCAGACTCTCATAAATATGAAATTGTAATTAAAGAAAAACCATTAATACAATTAAAAATATTCTTTATGTATAGTTCTGTATAGTGTGTATGTGTAGTAGGAATATATTGCTTGAATATCACTCTTCCTTTGAATTTTATAATGACTTCATCAACTGCAAGTTCTTCAGACGATGCTAGTGCTCCTCAAAAGATTTATTTAAAAAATCAAAACTCTTTCGTAATTTTCACAATCTGTTGTATTCTTCACCTAGTGTTGGATTTTTCTTATTGTCTGTAAAATGTAAAAATCTCAATACATTAAAAAATCTATCGCGGGACATAATTTTTCTAAAAACAGGAGTTTTAATCAATTCATCTGTCGACCAATAATCTTTGATATTATCTTTATCGATATGGCCCATTAAAAGAATAAATCCTAAGAATTTTTTTTAATTCTGCTACACCAATATCAGTCCACTTTGTCCCATGTTTTCTTTTATAACTTTCCGGATGTAACTCTAATATTTGGGAAGCATATCTATTTGTTTCATCTGCAATAAAGTAAAATTTCTTCTGAAAAAAATAAAAAAATTCATGCTGCTCAACTAAATCCTTTATTCGCTCAAAAATACCGTAATCCCCCGTAAATTTAAAAATGATAGGCTTATCATCTGCTTTAGCCTTACGCTAATCAAAATCAAATGATACAGAAGAATTTGCATCATTATTGCCATCAAAAAAACTAATATCCTTGCATTCGGACTCATTACAGCAATCAGAATCACTTTCTGCAAAATTTTCTTTTTCTAATTCTTCCAATAAATTTTTAATTTCTTCATCAGTCAATCCTTTACGACGTGAAGTCATCAAAATATTTTTCTAGCGACGAAAAATGTTACTGATTGCAATGAAAAATTTTTCTAAAGTTAGGATGAAAATGCTTCCCTTTTAAAAATAGGAGCCAATAAAATCGTTTTTCGCCAAAATTCTCCACTCAGACAAGTCCCCAATTTTTACGACTTTCACACACAAAAGAGCAGCAATTAAATCGCACTCAACTGCCCGAAGAAACTTAAGCGGGAAAAAGTCTGGCGCTTGAAAGGGGGAAGAAATACATGGTTCAACTGTTGTACCACAGCCGTCCTCTGAGGCACTCACTTTCGTGGTACAACAGTTGTACCGCCGGGACGAAAAGGTTAAGAATACCCTCTGAGTATGATGACAGTTAAAAACTCTTCATAATTAAGTTTAGCATTGATACACTCTCTGGTAAAATGAAATTTAAATATTTTCATACCACCCTCCCATAAACCGTTAAAGCTGGGTGATCTAGGAGGAAGAAAATGCCAATCAACTCCCTCTATTGACATGTAATTTGCAAGTTTCTCATCTGGTTCTAAAGCTAAATGGTGCAATCTGGACAACTCTTTATTTGCACCCGTGAATTTTGTTGCATTATCAGATTATAGTTTTGAAAATAAACCTCTACCAGCAACAAATCTTTTGAAACATGCAATGAATGCTTCTGATGTTAAATCTGTTACCATTTCAAGATGAATGGCTTTCGTAACCAAACATATAAAAATACATACACTTTGTGCATGACACCTTTTCTTTAATGTTCTAGTATCTAATAAATACTAAATGGTACACAGAAATCAACTCCTCAGCAATTAAATGGGAAATCAGGAGTCACTCTCGCTTTTGGCAAGTCACCCATTAATTGCTCAACTCTTATAGGTTTAACTTTAAATCATGTAATACAATCATGTGCAATTTTTTGACACGTTGTTTTACCTTGTATAGGCCAAAATTTTTGTCTGATATAATTCAGCAAAGCAGTCGGACCTAAATGAAAATATTGCTTATGATTCATTTCTATAATGATTTTTGTGAGCTTATGCCCTTTTGGAAAAATAATAGGAAATTTACTATTAAAACTTATACTTGCATTTTTTATTCACCATTTACTCTTAATAATCCATCCTGATCTAAAAAATGGGCATAAACATTTTATCTTAAGTTTATTAGGTACAGTTTTTTGTTGACCCAAACATTTAATTTCTGTGGGGAATTCTGATTTCTGAACCTTTCTTACTAAGAAATTTTCTGCTACTTTGATTTCTTTTGTTAATAATTCTCCTATCCTCTTTTTAGAAGCGCTCATTAAGTTGTATAGGGATATGAAAATATAGCTTACAACGTGCAATATTTTAGTATAATTATTACTAATATTGGGTAGTCATAATTAAAAGAATTTGAAGTTAGAGTCAGCATAGATGAGTCATTTTGATGTGTATGTCTATGTTCAGACGTAAACCCATCCTGTATGACTAATGAAGGAATTTCTTGGTTGGAATAGTCTTCTTCGGCAAGGAAAATGAGACATTTAAACCATAGTTCACTTTCAATCAGTTTATTAGGTTTCATTCCTCTCGAAATAAGGTCAGCAGGATTGTCCCTTGAAGACGCGTGACGCCACTGATGAATCTCAATCAAGTCCTGTGTTAGAGCAACTCGGTTGGCTACAAACAGGTAAAGGCAAACGTCTTCAGCAGGTAAAGCTCCTTCTGGATCCACGAAAGAGTGGATCTAGAAGAAACACCATGGAATCGCTCCTCAAATAGATATTCTTACTGCACTCCTTAAGCTGCAGGGCATCTTTAACTTTTGTAATCAGCTTCGCTAAAAGAACTGCTGCATACAATTCCAACTTCGGGATTGTAACTCTCTTAAGAGATGCCACTTATGACTTGCTACAAACATAATTCATTTTAGAATCTCAAGTCTCTGATGTTGATTTGCAGTAGATCACACATCCATAGACAGACTCAGGTGCATCCGCAAATCCATGAAGCTCAATATGCATTGATTTGTCTATCCATATGCATCGTTTAATTTTAACATTTTTGATCGTTGCCAAAGTTTTAATAAAGTTCTGGCATTGCTGTGCTTCCATTGCAGGAAGATAATCACTCCCTTCTAGATTTAAACGTCAAAGTTTTTGAAAGAAAATCTTTTATTTAGTTATCACTGGACCCAAGAGGCCAAGGGGATCAAAAGTTCCTGCAATAGTAGACAGTACACTGATCTTTTCGTTGGAGGAATTGCACTTTCAAGATGAATTTGAAAAGTGAATGATCTGTGCTGTGTTTCAACAGAACTCTTAACACCTTTGTCTCTTTCTTGGAAATTGTAGTCATTATCAGAGCCTGTCATTAATTCAGAATTATTGCTACACCACTTGTGTAGCGTCATTCCTCCTCTCCTAAGGATATTTAACAGTTCAGTTTGAAGATGTTTGGCTTCAGTTTCAGTGGCAGCACCACTAAGCACACTTCCATGTAAAAGTCTGTTAAACGGGATATGCAAGGGGGTACTTTTCCCTTTCGTCTTTTGATAACTGAAAAAGCACTCTTGGTAGGTATTGTGAACTAACTGTGCCATACGCAACTGTTTTGAGCTCATAAGTTTTAACTGGTTCATTCACTCCTTCTCTCCAGAGAATTCTCTAAAGTTTAATTTGATTAAGATTAATTAAAACCATTCTATATATATTTATTTTATATCCGCTACAAAAGAATAAATGTTTACTAAACGTCACCATTATTGAAAATAATCCTCTTGTACCACCATTAAATTGTAAGGAGTTAGTGAATTTCCTAAATTGTTTGAGAAGACGCGTTAAATTTTACTCGAAGTTTTGGAGTACTTTTATCTGGACGATAAATACCTAAACGGGATATATAATACGTTCCTCCTCCTTCCCATGTGACCCAATTTCTCACACTCGCTCAAAAATTCCTTAAATAATTTCAAATACTCAGGTTCTCTTAAAAAATGATTCCATAATAAATTTAATTTTTTTAAAGCAATTTCTTTAGATTTACCTAAATGCGTAGCGTCTTTTTAAAAAGCATTTTAATTATATATATATATATATATATATATATATAATATAATCTGTACTGTCTGTCTTAACATTTGTTCTGAAAATGATCTTCACATATTATATTGTTTCTTAAGAAATTTTAGTTTCAACATTTTCTATTTCTCAAAATCTCTCTATTGCTTCATGTAAAGTAGTATTATCTTTAATAAATCCGCAATGTACTTTTCCCTCCATTGCAGAAGGTAAGCTCCCACTAACTACATAACCAAAAAACGGCATTTTGAAGAACCAAATCACTATTTACTGGAAAAATCTGATCTGGACGTAATAATTCCTAAAATATTTCGGAGCCTAAAAGTAAATTTATGCAACCTGTTTTTTTTATTGAAGTTTTCATCTGCTAATTTTACTACATACTTTAACTGTGATATATTAACTTTATCTTTGACAGCATGTAATCAGTAATTTTAGAAACAATTAAAATTCTATATCTTAAAATTTCTCTCTAAATTAGAAATTGTAGTCTTAGCAACTGATTTAATTGTTGTGTATGTATCGCCTATACTACAGATTGTCAAATTGGTTTTATTTCTTTTTAAGCCTGAACTATTTGCTCAGTTAGTCGTCATGCAATTATTCATTGAACCTTGATCCAAAATAGTGCGCGCTATGCAAAAATTTCCTCCATAATCTCTTAGCAAGCAATTCACCGAACTAAGCAAAACAAATTTTGGCAGATTTACCACTCGCGTAGAAAGAACTGGATTGTTTTGGTTAGAATGGAAAATCGTTGCAAGTGGGGAAAGTGAAGACTTCCCCCCCTCCCCGTGGGCGCTTTCACTTTGTGTTGGCGGTAACTCTTCAGTTCTCAGAAGAGCAATGATGCCGCCTCTTGACTGCCTCTCTTTGACATAAATAACATGAAAACCGCTATTTGCATTTAATTATTAAATGTTTACCAAGGCAGTTAGAGCAATAATTACTTTTCTTAACTATTTCTACTCTATCAATAATAGGCAATGCCATAAATTTTTGCATTTATATAAGGGATAATTTTTCGAACAAAGGAGGCATTTAGAATTCTTAGAATCTGATAAAAAATCTTCTACAAATATTTCTTTGGTTTGTGGGGTGTGTTTTCGGATTTACTAGTTTATTCTCTACCGTTACGATTTCCCTCGGGATATATAAATCAATTTCTTTTGCTAATTTTATTGGTTCAAACCAAGGATTTGACTGTCTAATACTGATATGAGCCGCGGTTTTCTCTATCTAATGTTTGAAATAATTTACCAGATACAATTGTTTTAATTTCTCAAAATCCGACACTTTTCTCCATTTTAAGTAATAATCAGCTGAGCTGGCAGCCGAATGGTTAGCGCTCTTGCCTTCGGTTCAACAGTTCGTGGGTTCGAATCCCACCTTGTGCATGGATTTTTTGTAGTGGTTCGGAATCCACTTTAAGCCGTAGGTCCCGGTCTAATTAGCCCTCGTGTGCAAAAAATGACCGTTGAGCGACAAACAAACAAACAAACAAACAAACATTAAGTAATAATCAAATATTTGTTAAGTGCAAAGCGAGAACTGAACACGAGTTTGATTTGGGTATCTTATTGTTTTTCTGAATTGTTCTAGACATGATTGTGGTGTTTGCTCAAATTCTTTGAGAATAATTTCTTTAACTTTTTCATAATCACTTAATTCTTATCACCTATGTAAGAAATTACATTTTATTCTTTTTCACCTAGCAAGTTTAAAAGAATCTCTACTTTTGTAGTGTATTTTATAGTAATGTTCATTGAAGCAGCCGGAATGTAATAATTATTTTATTCAAAGATGGGACGACACACACATACAAGTATTGACATTATCGAATTGCTCGGTTTGTAAACATTCTTATAGTCTCGAACTCAAGAGTGTTCAGCTTACTCTCGTTTTTTAAGAATTCTACATTCTCCCGCACTTGAATTACGTAGTCCGATAGATAACGTGGTGGTTGTCGTATTCTTGCTGATTTTCGAATAGGAAGACTTCGTGGTGCACCCGAATCATTAGAAACACTACATACTGGCTTACCATAATTCTTCGCAATTCGAATTTCTGATGGCATGGGGTCAAAATGCTTTCCCGAATTTTTTAAAGCGAAAGTAAGAAGAATACTACAACTTTATATTTATTTGAAACATTTCTTGTAACAAATGCTCTCTCCAAAGAAATAAAAATATAAACTCCAACCTTCTGGTTTATTCGGTATTTGAATCGTTAATTTTTGAATACTTTTTACTAAGGAAACTAGAGTTGCAGTCCTCAGCTCTGTTTTCTGAATTAGTTTCTGCTATTTTTGAATCTACTCTCATGCATGTTAATTCTAAATCAGCCTTCATTCTCTCTAATTTTATTTGTTCTAATTACAACTGTTATTAGCTTATTTTTCTCAATTGTCTCTAATTCTATTAAACGGTTCTTTTTTTATAGATTTTAGGAGATCAGCTACATATTCGGGCTTATTTTTAAACGTGACATTATTCTTTATAATGTTCGTAAGCTCTACAATTGTCATTTTATCAGTAATGAACTCACCTAACTTTGTAGCCGCAACCTGCAAATCAATTTTATTTAAGTTTTTAAACATTTTGAAAACGGAACTCAAAACTCAATTCTAAATTTATTTATAATTAAGTTAATCAACAACACAAATTATGAAAATAAGTTATTGAACTCAACACAATTAATTCAAATTGGTAATATAAATTATCTCATGGGAGTGAATGATCAAAAAAGCTCAAGCACATACCTCATAGCTATTGATACCGCTCGCAAAGACAATTGGGTTGTTTACTCATCATTCTCGCACTAGTTGTAAGCAGTATCTCATTAAAGTTCCGGAGAACTTGACGAAATGTGTTGTGGTCAATAGCTGAATATATTAATCAATGGACTGTGTGACTTTAGAATTTAAAATCTTTATTTTTTGTAGCTGATTCACCTCACTTATTTTACATCTGCTCTTCTCAAATGCAGTAACTCGACACTGTCCTCTCTCTCAGTTTTTGTTTTGTTTTTCTTACATACAAAGACGACATTGCTGAAACAGCTCTTTAATGGTACGGAAGTCATTGTCCATCAAGATAAGTAAATCAGTTGGCAACTCCATATGGAAATCTTTCTATAGGATGTCCGGTTTATTCCACCATAACGTATTCTGTAAAAGCTTGATGGCATCTGAACATCTCGAGATGATATTTGCCTGGTTTTTTTTAGAAAATACATGTTTCTAATCGTAGCTTTTGCACAGCAACTGGATTTCTGCTATTCTGTTACTAACGAAAGTCCTTAGCTTATGAGGCTGAGTGTTGATCTAAGCTAGGACGATGGTAGAGTCTTATCAGTGGGTAAGCATAGGATAAGTACAGCTCTTTTGACTAATCTAGCTAATAACAGTGCTACGCAAAGCTCCTGACGTGGAATGGTTACTGACTTTAAAGGAGATACTCTTGATTTACTGCAAAGAAGCTATATGTTTGAAATTGTCCATACTAAGTCCAACATCTTATGTACAGTGAAGCAGCATAACTTTTCTGACTTGCATCTCCGAAGCCATGGATCTATTTGGACGGCCTCTTCAGTAAGGACATATCTGGGAATAGTGATTCTATTTACCTCTTCTAATTTTAGCAGAAATTCCTTCCACTCCTTAAGTAAACTTGGTGGCAAAATAGATCATTCCAATCTAACTTTTGTTGCCAAAGACTGTATAAAGATCTTTGCTTTGGTCACCACTTGTCTAATTACACTTATAGGATCGTATAGTTTGGCAATAGTTGAGAAAACTTCTCTTTTGTGTACTCTTTATATTCTATGTTTACTTTGAAGGAAAAGGAATCAGCTTGGGTTTGCCACAACATTTCTAATGCATATACCGACGTTTCATGAGAAGAGATTCTCTAAATGAATAATCTGATCTTGGAGCTTCTTTTAACGATTCTGGATCATTGGAAATCCATTTATGGAGCTCCATTCCACCACGCCTTAAAAGGTTTATAAGCAGTAATTGTTAAATCCTTGACCTTTTTCAAAGTATCAGCTGTACTTAAAAAATCATTCATATAAAAGTCTCTACAGGTAATTGCAGCAGCCTCGAGGAAATCCTTGCATTCTTAGGCTTTCATCCAACGCTTTCAATGTCCTCATTGCTAGAAATGGGGCACTTACCGTTCCATAAGTTACGTAAATAGATTATAAATTTTTACAGGAGTGTCTTTACTTGCTTTCCAAACGATGCGTTGCAAACCTCTCTGTTTCGGATCCATCAAAACCTATCTAAATATTTTCTTTATGCCAGCCCTAAAGGCATATCAATGAGTTCTAAACCTACTAACCAGGCAGAAGATATCTTGTTAAATAGTCTCTCCATTTAGTAGAACAGAGCTTATAGAGAGGCCACAAGTGGTTTTACAGGACGCATCGAAAACTACTCTTAAAGGAGTCGATTTTTTCCGGCTTATAAACACCATGATGAGGGATATATTAAGTGACCCGTTATTTACAACATGTTTAATTTTTTCCATGTGTCCTAAATTTTCATATTCTTCCATAAATTCTCTACACAAATTTGCGATAATTTTATTTTTATTTAATCTATTGCATATGGCATCTAACCGTTTAATGTCATTTTTTTTGGAAAGCCCTAACATTTCCCTTGCACCCTCCTTCAATGGTAACCCATAGGTCCCGATCTAATTAGCCTTTGTGTGCAAAAAATGACCGTTGAGCGACAAACAAACCTTCAATGGTAACTGCACTATAAATCTACCACTCATCTCGTTTGTATATCTTCAAAAAATGTTTCTCCCACAGAACTTCTTCCTCACTTTTAATTAACTCTTTATTATCCCCTGGGATGGATTCTAATTCAAAAAAACTTTTAAATTCTCAGTTTGATTAATTTAATAAACAATGTTTGATCATCGGACTGCGGGAGCGATCCAGCAATTAAATATCCTAAATGACTAGCTTGCAGTAAGGAATTGCCATCTAGTGTTCGTGTTTGTTTAATATTTAAAATTTCAAAAAATAATTCCCTACCAATCAACGCGTCGATATCCTTTAGAATTTAAAATTCTGGATCTGCCAAATCAGTAGAATTCAAGAGTCTTACATTTGAAATATCCAATTTATTGTAGTAGGAATTCGTAATCCCCGGTACTACTACTATTTCTAAACAACGTAAAAATGTTTCCTCAGGATTTGAAACTTCTGCAGGTTTTCCCCATTACCGGTACGCCAGATACTCCAGAAATATTTATTTTGTTTAGCTTTAATTTTATTCCCAATTTGCTTGCCACGCTTTCTGAAAGATAATAGGTCTAATGGTTGATAGGCGTCTAGCCGTTAGGCCATTTACCCCATTATTTTAACAAAAGTAAGTTCACCCCTAAAAGAATATTTAAAATATGCATAATTCTTAATTTTAAATAAGTCTCAACTTTTTGATAACCTAAGATATGTGCTCCCAAGTTGGTAGTACTTTGCATGGTATCACAATATTTATAGTAACAATGAGTAATGATATGATTCACACCATTCTGATCCATTGAATTAAAACAGAAATTTTTAATTCACTATTAATCCTTACTAAACATTTTCCCCCTTTATTTGTTCATATTATATATATATATTAGTTTAAATATTTATTTTCACAAAATACAATTAACACAATAACAATTTTCCAAGTTCCGATAATGGAACTAGACAACCTATTACATATAGAATAAAATTTTTCCACGTAATCATTTCACTAGAGTTATATACAATAAAGCCAACAGATCGCGCCACGTATATGACAGTTCCAGGTTGTCTGTATATACTGTTCCCTTGTATTCAAACAAACTCGATGTTCCCAATTTGCTTTTTATTAAGTCATCCTATTGTTTTTTTCTTCCTTTTTCTTGAGCGTCGATTAGTGATTGGATAGTTAGAATGCGGTCCAATTCTGAGAACTGAACGTGGACTATAGAAGTTAAATAAATGGTAGGGGTTATAATTCTCAATTTTTTGTATTTCAGTGTTGTTTGTATGATAGTTTATCATAGAACCTAAAAGCCAGGTATTTGATATAACGCGAAAGCGTTAAAACTCACAGGTTTTTTCTGATAAGATCATTTCTGAAATAATATTCCGATTTTGACATTAGCTCAAGTAATTTATTTTGTTGTCTTTCCAGCATCTTCATGTTCATGTTCGTTGTTCCACCCAAACTGGAGCAGCATACGTAATAATAGGGCGCAAATAGGCCTTATAAATGAGCAGCTTAATCATCAATTAGAGTTTTGATTTGTATGCAATAAGTGGGTACAATGTTGTTTTTGCTGCTATAAATTTGCTCTTAATTTTAGATATATGGGGCTTCCAAGTAAGCCTTTTATCGATAGTTAGTCCCAAGTAATCCACCTTGGGTGACCATGGAATTTCAATGCCTGTTATCTTTATTCTTGGACATTGTGATAGTTTTCTCGTGAAGAGGACTGCCTGGGATTTCGTTGCATTAATTTTAGAAAAGATTTTCAACCACTTTTCTATGGCCACTAAGTGTTGAGCTAGGTTGTCGTGAATTTTATGGTATTCCGAACTAGCGGATAGAACTGCAGTGTCATCCGCAAACAGGCATAACATAGTTTTTGATGTTGTGGGGTATCATTTACGTAAATATCAAATAAGAAGGAGCCAAGCAGTGATCCCTTAGGGACGCCTGTATTAAAGGGCGTATTCCTTGAAAGTAATTACCTAGCTTAACAGCAAAAGTTCTACTAAGTAAATAATTGTTAATTAATTTGATTAAATAACAGGGGAATTTGAATTTAATAAGCTTAAAAATAAGACCACAATGCCACGCTTTCTGAAAGTAAACAAATAGAATTACTAGAGTTTTAAAAACTCCTCATTTTTACCCTTCCACCCTTTTTATTTTTTTTATGTAGATGTAAGCTGTGTTTAGCGAAAGAGATTTATTGCAAGCGCGCCTTAAGATTGTGGTCGTCACTTGACTTCTCTCTCTCTCTCTCTCTCTCCTCTGGTGTCTTCCTCACACTGAAAATCTGACCTTTGAAAAATCGTCCTTTTTTTTTTGTTTTGTGACTGATGCAGATTTGAATTGTGAGCTTTATTACAGCTACTTATCGGCACTTAAATTTTGACCTACATTTATCGGATTGAGAATGAAGGCAAATTTTACATAAATTATTACGTTTAATAAAATCATTTCTATCCTTAACACTCATGTTTTGAAACATAAAGCATTTAAATAGGGAATGTAAATTCTTACGTAGGACACAAGGCTTTGAATAAAAATTGTTTGTATGCGCTACAAAAGATTTCGGTTTGACATTATTTGTATTAGCTTTATTAATAACTTTATTAGAGATTGGACTAAGAGGTTAATGCTTTCTAGCACTGCACTACGCTTTCATATAATGTTATCAGTGAATCAAATTGAGGTATTTCAGATGTTTCTAAGGAAAACTCGAATTGTTTCCTGGTTTTGTATCTAATTTTTGAAGGATGATGTTTACCAATAAATTATCCGATAATTTGTATTGTTCATAATTTAAAACCTTTAATGCTGTTATATTTTTTCTTGATGCAATCTACAAAAGTACGTAGTTCCCTTGCAGATTCATGATGAACCTTATCATAATTTAATATAGCTAAAATATGAAAATTTTATCTAAACACTAATAACTGTTCTAGTACAGATATATAATGATACGAATATAAAAATTGGCTGAAATTGATTTATCAACATAAATGTCTTTTCATTTGCTTTATTTGAACCTCTACCATATCGATTTGTCTTTTAAATTTTATGCTTGTTTTTAACAGAATGAATACATTTTGACAAGTACATTGTCTTTTCTTTTTCCTTTGAATATAGTTTTGCCGGTTGTATGCTAATAAGTCAGGTCTACATTTTTCAGTGATCAGTACTTATAATTTTGTTAAACTCATGGCATCTAAAATTATAAGCATAGTTTTCGCGTATGATAAAATACCTATGTAGTTTACTTTGGAAAAGGCAAGCCTTTTCACTTTACTCTTCAGCCTTTTACTAATGTTAAAGTTTTTTCGACTTTTGCCATCCTTTATTCTTTCAGATTCCAAAAACTCAATTTTTGAAATCCCGAATATTTATTTCATGTATTTTTGGAGGATTGCTAGAACTGTAAATTAAATTTGGTTTAAAATATCTTGTGATAATTTTCTTTCACTGGCGTTATATTCTTCCTCACTCTGCTTGATACTATTGTTGCACCAGCATACTTCTGTGTATCTAGCTTGAGTTGGGATGAACCAGTTGGGTGAAAGTTACTTTGTAATTCTGCGTGGGTGGTAGGGGATAGGCAGATGATCTATTATTTGATGTGCTACCTCTGGAGGTATGATTTCATTCGGAAGCCATTGTGAAAAAGAATTATGAATGAATAAATGAATTATTATTATGAATGAATTATAAAAGAATGTATCCCAGTGCCCTCGTGCAAATAGAATTAGATTTTCTAATTATATGAGTAGTTTTTGCTTAGAATAGTGCTCTTGTGTAGTTACTTGTGTTCACGAAAATTAAATTCATTTGTTTTAAAGCATATGTCTGATCGGTTTTATTATTTGGAGCACACATATGATGACCGTGATGAGCACAATCCACAATGAAACTTGCGCTTTTTACAATAATAGTCACATATTTATCAATAGCTTATTTGATTACTACACTTAATATATTTTTTGCAAGTCCAAATGTAATAATTTCCGCTTCTTCGAAGATAATTCACTCGAACGTTTGATTGGAATTTTACTATTATCCTTTAAATGTACTCTTTTTATTTTTATGATTTTAATACTCTTTATTACGAAATAATTTTCTGAAATTGCGTCTCTAATTGATAAAATTCCTTCATGGCGCTTTTCTTTTATACAAAATGATTTTGTTTCACTTCTGATGACATTGAAATGGCAGATTTACAATTTTTATGTTTTTTTATTTATTTATATTTTGAATTAAATGCTTGCTTTCATTCTATTTCTTGAAGTTTATTTTTTATTCTTTTGGAAATTTGAATCCAATTCACCATCCTTACAGTTTTTTTCATCCAATCAAATTACTGGGTGCAAGATTTTCGTTGTAATAATTAGTTAATTAATCCTAATAAATACGAAATCTCATTTTCTAGAACCCATCTTTTTGTTAATTAATTATTTATTATTTGAATAATTCTTATCAACAATTTACTTTTTAATATTATAACAATTTATTTTTTAAAAAATGACACTATAATTGAAATTTATAAGCTATTCATTTCTATGGCAGTTCGAAATGCAATAGATAATTCATTTTTCCTACAGAGTTTGAATGATAATAATTTATGTCTAATGGCGACAAAGAAATTAAAAGAACAACTTTAAGATTTCTTCATAACAGAAAAAAAAGTGGAGGGGGTTAATTAGATTTTTATTATGATTTTCATACTCTGTAAAGGGGGTGCTTTGTCAAAAATTGGTCATTAAATTGTATAAATACTTATTAGAGAAATTTATTTTTAATATATTCGATTTAAAGTCAGATTTTTTTATTTAAATTTTAATAAAATTCAAATAAAAAAAATTTTTTAATTTTAATAAAATTTAGAAAATAAAATTAAGCGTAGCATTACTATTATCCCGTATTTTTTTAAAGTATGTATTGTGCTGTAACGCTAAATAAAATAAATTAAAAAAAAAATTATTTAAATTTAAGAAATGGACCTGTTATTGTTATATTACATACATTTGTAGATATTTCTACCTCTCTGACACTAACTTGAGAAGGAGGAATAAATTGATTTTTTTCTCCATGATTAAAAACAAATCAATTTATCAATAAAACTACAATTCCTTTTTAACTACCACAAATTCAGTTTTATTCAAATTGGCAACTGGACTTAATACTTATTAATATTATAGGTATGAATTAACGAATGCTAACAAAATACAACATTACATGAGATTGTCTTTTCATACTAATTTAATGTATTTTAAAAAGCGGTTTCATTTATTAATAAAAAATTGCTTCTAAGTAAAAATTCTCTGGCTGGCTGAAATTTCAACACCAAGAACAAATGAAAGTAGGGAAATGAAATTGCACCAATATGTCTAGGTAATGCATTTAAATGATTACACCTTCATTTCTTAGATATGTGGAATAAGAGTCAATTCACTTGTAAAATACTCAGAATGTTGAATACTCAGATAGTATAATAACGTACAGACATAGATCTCGCTCATGAGCCTAGTGTCCTTTTGTTGAATGCAGTTCCAATTGGTGCAGTTGGTCAATCAATACAAGAAGAGTTAATCTTAAATAACGCTCGGATTATCGTCCCATGATATCTCGCAAGTGTTTGTTTGGTGATCCATCAGGAAAAGGCATTGTTACCATTCCGTAAAGCGTGTTGGATTATAACAACGTCATAAACTCTAACTTCATCCTGATGTAAAACACTCTGAAATTCTGACCATGAATGGCGTCATAACAATTTAAAGATCATTAGATTAATGTATTCATTCGTAGTCAAATTGTGTGTGATAAATACGGATGTATTTGATGTCACGGGAAGTTGCTCATCCGACCATTTCCTCAAATGCGTATCAAGTATCTTTAAGCCAGACCGGTAAGACTCAGCTGTTTTCCATCTAACCAATCCCCACGAACATCCTTTTTATCAATACAAAACCAATTTTCATGAAACACAAATGTGATATATCATTGCACTAACTTTTCCAAGCTGAAACCTAACAGGTCATCATTTCATTTTATACTTGAAGATCAAACATCTTGCATCAGACACTTGATTCGCAAAGTAAATGCGAATCAAGTGTCTGATCAAGTTACAGAAATCCCAATGGCTCAAATATTCGTCCTAGGACTTGTAGTGTAGTATAAATCTCTTAGTGTTTATTCTCTTAGACACAAACTCACTTAATTTAATACGTCAAAATAAAACAAGTATTTACAATTATCTCACGCTATACCTAAACTTTGTAAGGAAGATTTCCCCTTCTCAATATGGTTACCGAATAATCAATTGAAATTATATTCTTTTCATAATTTTTCTAAATTTTTAGAATTGATTCGCCTCTTATGCAACTGTAAACTTGCTTGCCTGAAAATTTCTTTAGATTCTAATGAAATGGATAAAGCTCGTTCTACAGTCTCATGACTTCTGATTATATTGTCCACGTGGATATTATCTTTAAATGCGAAACAGTCTCAGGATACTTTAAAAATATATTGCAAAGTGATGTTTAATTGTTGCTGCCAATAAGAAAGGGCTATTTATCCCGAACAAAACTGTAGTGAATCTATATTGTTTATAATACAGATGGTTCAGAAATGTTTATTGCCCCACCCCCCTCTCCCTCACTCACTCACAGTAAAGGTATAAAGTAACTTCTAAGTCTCTAAGTAACTTCTCTATCTTTTTAGTGGACAAAAATATTCAAAAAGGCTTGCCGCATGTCAGTCATAAAATCTATAGGTAAAACTCTGAATCTCAAAAGAATATCAAAAATTTCTGGATACAGATTTGGATCAACTAGCAAACAGTCATTCAAGGAAAGAGAATTCGAAGACTTAGATGCAGCATCAACGACCAAACGTAATTTACTGGTTGCACGATCAGATGCAGCATCAACGACCAAACGTAATTTACTGGTTGCACGATCATCCTGAATGATTCGTAAAACGCAACGTTTTTCGTTTGCTTCGCATAGGACAACTAGTTCAATAATTCTCCGTTTTCTCGGTAATCATCTAACACTTTGTATTTTTCAAATAGTTTGAGATTTCTAAATAATTTTCTTCTTAACCTGTCAAATCTTGCTTCAGATATTTTACTATTATTGTTTAAATTTTGTTTATCTATAGTTTCAAGGGGAATCAAATTATTTATCTTTGATTTTCATATTTAACATTTGACTGAAAACTGGCCAAATTTTATTTTTGGAAGAATTATCTTCTTTATTCTTATCAATTAAATCAGAGTTTTTTCCAAGTCCCAAAAATTTTCTATTTGCTTCGAAATTAAATTTTTTTCCTACTAAATATAAGAGAAGTGTGATTATCAGTTTTTTGGTCTTGTAGGCACCAACCAAAAATACTTTCAACAGCTACGAGATTTTTATTCAGATATTTGATTTTACCAGTCACAAAGTTGTAATAGTAATCTGCCCCTACCATAATAGTTACAAGCTCTGTACAATTAGGGGAGTCAGCAAGGGTATAATTTCTTAATTCTATATTTTCATTTACTACTTATATGCTTCAGGGGGTAGTGTATGTCTGATCCTAATATTTCAACTGTAACTAAAGCTCCTATTTCTATATTTGTGTTACAAAAAAATATGTGTTCCAATGTCACACGAACTGCATCATAAATTTTGTTTATACCTTTTTGCTACCGAAAGTAAAAACTGATAATTTTTCTTCTCGTATTTTCACGAGTTTTGTCTACTAGTTTCTGACAAATAAATGAACGCATTGAGCCATTATCTAACAATAAATGAGTAATAAATTCCCTGCCTTTCGATTTTACTGATACGCAATATGAGTAAAATCGAAAATGTAATTTTAAAACATAAAATGACATAAACATAAATGTAATATTTTATTTTCATCATGCGAAACCGCTGAGATTATTGATGACTCAACCAACTTTTGATTGCCTTAACATCATTTTTATCCTTTGACGGCTTAAAACAAACAGTCTGGTGATGTTTCCCTCCACACGTGTTACAAGTCAGTCCGGAATCACAATCTTTACACAAAGGCATAAAAAACAGCTGCCGAGAGCTTTTAGTTTGTTTCTTTTTTCTTCGATGCTCAAGTTGCTGTTTTCCGAACGGTGGTCTATCCTACAAAATACGCAAGATTTATTGGTTTGAAAAACTACCGAAAAGCCGTAAGTAGATGATTCAGTCTTTTTCTCCTTGAAGACTGGGCTCGATTTGACCTTCGGTTCTTCAAATGGTTTTTTCGAATGTGGAAATGTTTCTCTGCTTTTTATTTCGAGTTTGATAAAATTTAACAATTTATGAATATCGGGAGCGGAGGAATCTTTTATATTTTGTCTGTTATATTGTAACATTGAATCCCTTGGTAAATATTTTAATATAATAGCAATGAGAATAGAACTATAAGAGTAGTGTGCATTTGACAGAGCTGGCGCAGTGATGTTTAGGCCATAAAGCGCCCCCATAAAATTCCCACCCTCTTTTAAAAGCAATGGTGTAAAAAGCCCCATAAAATTCCCACCCACTTTTAAGAACAATGGCTCAAAAACCCCCATAAAATTTCCACCCTCTTTTATAAAACAATGGTTTAAAACTCACTTTTAAAAATTAATGATTCTACACAAAGACAGCAGGGTCCCCCCTTCGGCACGCACCCCCTTTTTCTCAGATGCCTCTCTGCTGCATAGGATTAAAGGGAGTTAAAAAAAAGTAGTCTAGAATAAAGAAACACAATGATAAGGGGAGCTGTTACTAATGCAATTGTCATAAGACAGAGGATACAAAAAATATAAGAAAATATAGAGAATTTTGAACCTTCGCTGGCTAAAGTTCTGCTTGAACTAAGCGAATGCTTAAAGTTATATTCGAACAGAAAAATTTGTATTAATAAAAATGGGAGGTTATACAAGCACTATTCTGCTTGCAATATATCGAATTGCTCTTGTTTTCATATCGACATTCAAGTTGAAAAATATCTGGTCGAGAGCAGCTTGATACTTAATCGCGAATTCTAAAATATATTTTAATAGTTCGAAAACTATTAAAACATTTACTTTTTAATTGTATAGTGCCCCAGAGCCAATGTGTTAATGCCGTCTTCCAATATATGTCGCTTGTCATCTTCCCCGGAGAGGGCAATCTTATTTACTTGTATAGAGTGAAGCTGATGTTTTGTGCTTCTAATGAGATTCATGGTTCTGTGCTGCACTTCTTGCTGGAATAGACAGTTCTTGTAATCCTCAAAGGAGATCCTATTTTTGACAACACACTTCTTGACCCCTTTGGATTTTTTCACCAAGTCTGTTTCAGTCTTGCAGGCATACCTTTTTGATCTTAATCCGACGAATTCTTCCATAATTTTTCCAGCATGCTCATCCTTCATTTTCCCCAGAACCTTTTTATTTACCCTTGGCATTTCATATTTATTATTTTCTGGGTAATCCGACGTATCAAAGTAGTCAATCATTCCTTTCATATCTTCATAAAAGTCCTCCGTTTTTACATCGTATATGAAGCTGTCCGTGTCCATATATAACAGTTTAACATCCTCCCTATACTTTGGTTTCATCACATTATAGTGAAAGTCGTACATTAAATGCTTGGATAAGTCTAAGATACTCATCCCAACATAGATGGGTTTATCAAAGACAACTTTAGTTTTGTTCATATGTATAGCCACCAAATTTTCATCAAATATAGTTCTGCCTTTAAAATTCGGTTTAGCTATAAGTTTTTCAGCTTTCTTGGAATCGCACAGAAGTTTGATATCGAGGCGTTTCCTGATATTTTCCATCGTCTTTCCGAACACCGAGTTGTTCATGAGTTTGTAAAGTCCTTTTCAAATTCGTTGGTTGCCTTGGTCCTCATCTGAGTGTTCAGGTCAATGTACTTCCGTAGCCAATTAGATTGGTTGAATTCCAGCACTCTGTGCACCTTTTTCAACTTTAGCCCCAGCCGCAAATATTGTTTTAGAACCCTATAATGAATGACGTATCGCTCTTTGTCATACAGGGTTGTTAGCAGTTTAGACTGCTTCGAACCATCGGGTATTCGGTTCTCAGGGGCTAATGGTAAGTCTGAGTGGAGATTATGCAAGTATTCAGGATAGTGCAGATCACATTCTAGAATGTACCCTTTATCTGCATCATCCGCTATTTTGGTCACATCAATATCGGCATTTCCCCATTTAAAACCACCATATGGTAAGAGTTGGCTCATTGCCCAACCATATAGGTTATTAGCGTCGAGATACATTCGAAAACTAGATTCCATAGTTTTATCATAGTCCTTCATGTATTTATTATTACCATATCTGTTACAGCACTGAGATACACCTCCTCTGGTGCCTTTTTCAAGCATAAGTACCATATCATAATTGTTTAATAGCTCTAACTTTAAACCAGTGGACTTTAGCATAGCATCCCAAGAGAGTCCAGGTGCAGTGAAGTACCATGCAGGATCCAGTTTGTAGGTCTTAATGCAGACATCCCTAAAATGTTCTATAATATAAGTGAAGATCAGTACATCAGTCTTTACATATAAATCGGAATATTCGCCTAAATTTTTAATGTTGAAGGCATTCCAGACTGTCTTGGCATGTTCATATTCCTCATGTGATAAGTGTGATTCAGTCATTCTGTTGTAAAATTCTTCTTGTGAGGGAAGCTTGGTTTCTTCACATTTTTTCCAGGAGTCCATATAATCGTATGGATATACACCTTTTCTGGTGACAAGATCTAGCTTGTCCTTTGGGAAGTATTTGGCCGTCTCTCTAAACTCTTTCACATTCTTCGCTAAACGATCGAGGCTACTGGCCAGGAATCGAAATGAATCAATAAACCTCAATTTTATTCCAGGGAGCTTGGCTTTCTTTCCTTCACCAGTTTCTATCATTTTTGCCCCCACCTCTTTACTAAATGAGATGTATTTTTCTTCGGTGTTAGGTATGACGTCAATGTCTCCATTATCACCTCCTAGTTCTTTTATAAAAAGGTGTGCATCATATCCGGATAAATTATGGATAAAAACCGGGATAAAGGAAGGATTTCGATAGTGTAGGTTACATAGACTGTGAGCCGGACCCCTATAGTTTGATTCACATTTTGACGGATCGAGTAAATGGTCGTGATCTCTAACTTTTCCATGGTCCTCGTTTGAATAAGGTGATGGCTCTTTTTCGATGTTCAACTCGCAGATATGACATACATCAGTTCCCTGAAAGTGCTCTTCATCTTTAGCAGTCATCTTGATTGGTTGATGCTTGTCATAAATTACCTTTATCGTTAGGGCCTCAGTCTTTAATGTATCATAAAATACTTTAGTAAAATCAGGGCCTCTATAAATGATGGGTGCTTTGTAGTCTTCATGTTTATATTTGATATAAAGGCAAAAACTCATAGGTTCATGCTTTTGATATTTTTGTATGTATGATGCGCTTCCATCAGGTTGACAGGTATCCATCTTATTTGTTAAACATTCAAAATCTGCATAGATAGTAAAAGGTACTCGTAATGATTTATGATAATTTTTGAACTTTAATGAATCACCCACTTTTGGCATTGCTATTTTGACGGCCTTATTTTTCCTACAATCCGGTTCATGTTTTTGCAGATCTTCCTCAGAGCGATAAAATAATAAACACCTTTCACATGGGTATATTCTTCCATCGTGGTTACTTAATTGAGCACTTATTAATTTTGACAAGTATTTTATCCAACAGTAATGACTGTTCCCTTCTTCATTTTTTACGTAGAGCAAATTGATATGTTTATCTGCTTTATTTCGAGTTATCAAGGGGTATATGTCTTTATTTTTATTTTCGTATGAATATATGTTCACAGATATATTATTTAACTTCTCAAACCTGTTAATTATTCGATCTTCCATCTTCACTGGGAATTCAATACCTTCGAACTTTAGCTCATTTTCATAAGTTTTATATTTGGTGACTCTTTGAGCATCTTTTTCCACTGGATGTAGTGCAGAAAGTATTGCCCACATGAAACACTTATTATCTTCGTTTTTTACGTTAATGACTGCTTTTTTAGCTTTAATTCTTTTAGGCAGATCGGTGTAGGACGATCCTCTCAGTGGGTTAAACTTATTGATTCTCGCCTCAATGCTTTTAATTCTAGCAAGCGTCCAACCTGAACCTCTTGCAACAAACTCCTCCATCTCTGTCAATAACTTTTGAATAACTGATCTGTAATAGTCTACCAAATCAGTTGATTCTAAGATAACCTCATTTTCCGTTTTGAAGTTTTTCTCCATCTCTTCATCTTTCCCTTTTTGATAATCACAGAGAAATTGGAAATTGACCTTCAAGCCATGCAGCCTCTTTAGGTGTTTTGTTATGAGGCCCCGGACCAGTGATGAAATATCGTTCAAGAAGTATTTGGGGAGCATTAGATTGTGTTCATTTTGGATATTGTATGCCTTCAAACGAGACTTAAAGGCCGCCTCAACTTCCTGGGCCTTCTCTTTCGTGAATCTGAAAATAGATCGGAATCAAATGCGAAGTGATGGTTAAACAAATACTCTTTCTATGTATGCTATAATGTTTGCCTTCCTGCCTAACTTGGAATAGCCCGTAATGCCATGCATTCGACAAAATTCACGTAGTTGGTTGATAGTCATGCTATTTCTTTGATCTCGCCTAGACTCCTAAGAGGGTTTATAGTTTTGATGGGCTTTAGTTTGCCAGTGCTTATTTATGCTTGATTCCTTAAATAACTTACCACAACACCTGATTTTACGCCCCCTCTTTTTCTTTTGCTTGCTGAACAGGTTATCGTGAAAACTGGGAAAGCTTACATCAGTAGCTTCAGAATAAGAAGATTATATGATTATATATATATATATATATATATATATACCTCACTTTCTTTTTTTACGACGCCTCTGAACAAAATATAAATGATTCGATGAGAATGAATGAAATGGAGGAATGAGGTCGATCAGTTCCGCCTTTTTAAGCTTCGAGTATCCTCGAATATTATGTTCCCGACAGTAGTCTCGCAACTGTCGAACGGTTTTAGATTCCATCTTTATTATCTCTCTCTATATATATATCTCGTTTCTTTAAATACTTAAAATATTGATCATTCAATTTTCATGGTGCCTGCTTGTTGAGAGAATCGACTTTAATCTCATAAAAGTCGTCGCGTGACCGGCTTCATAGAACCTTTTCAGATTTTTCTCCAATGAAAGATCCACCCAATTGACAAAGTGCGTAAGATAGTAAAGAAGTTAAAAGGAATACTTTTAATAATAAATGTCAGATGAAATGATGGAAATATTAAGACACTTTGGTTTAGACAACAAAGTGCCTTCAACTCAAAAGTGTGAGCATGAATATATAACAAAAGATGATTATGAATTTTACGAGTGTATGACATGTCATGAAGAGCTGAGATACAATCCTAATAAACGTCCTCTAGATGGAAAGCAATTATATTTGATGATGAAGATGCAACAGAGGAGCCAAAGCAGAGTGAAAAATCTTACAGAATGGTTAAAAGGGTTTAATATCCCCTTAGAAGATGAGATTTTGGTTGAGTTTCTTAAATTTATCCTTAAATATGAAGAATTGTTTCCAGAGCGGAAAAACGTAATCAGCAAAGAAAACGTTTTATTTCATCTGTTACGGAAAAAGAGATTTTCAGGTACCACTTAAGTTACCCAAAATGAAGAAAACGCTTGATCAGAATGAAGAAATCTGTCGAACCGTCTTCGAAGCTTTAAACTGGAATTTTTAATAGCTTTTGTCAGCTATTAAAAATTAACTAAATCTTTCTTATCTATCCAACTACTTTCTGGATAACCTAACCACTTCACCAGGTATTTATTCCCCACCTTTTTGAGAATTTTTTCGATTTTGTACACATCATACCTTACCAGCTCATTTTCATAAAAGGTTCCTTTTACATCTTCATTGTTTAAATCCTTTATTCTATAAGTGACTGGATCGGTTTTTAATACTTCAGAGATGACGAATATTTCTTCTGTAAAGGTTGCCTCATAACCTCTTCTGAAAGTCGTTTTATATATTGATATTCGAACTATATCTCCTTCTTGGTATTTGGGTTTATGCAGGACTTTTTCTTTGAACAAATTGCGGTAGACTTCACCACTGTTTTTTTCTAGACTGGCCTCAACCGGCATCATCTTTATACTTCTGTGGTAAGAGTTGTTATAATTTTTCACTAACTGATCCAATACATCTATGTATCTATTGGTATTGTTAGCCGCTAAATATTTCCGAATTTTACCGTTTAGAGTTCTGTTGAATCATTCCACCACGGAGCATTTGATTTCAACGTTTTCAGTTGTGAACCAGTGGATTTTGGTTCTCTTTAAACAGAAGTTGTGTCTCTTTGTTGATGAACTCTGTCCCCTTGTCAGTTTGGATTTTAAGAGGAACTCTCACTTTAAATGTCTTCTTAAATGCCTTAGTCACTTCTTTCCCCGTTTTTCTACGAATAGGCACAGCCCACCCATATTTGCTGAAAATGTCAATGACTGTTAACAAGTAGTTGTAGCCATCATTCGATTTTGAAAATGGCTTTAGAAATAACAAATCTGCTTGCCATTGATCATCAATGTGTGACACATAAGTTCTTCTTCTTTTAAACTTACTGATGAGTGGTTTATGTTTTGTGTAAACATCTTGTTGATGGTAGAAATCTGAGACTTTTTTTCGACTTAAACCTGTTTTTCTACTGAGTTCGTTTATACCACAATATCCAGTCTCTGGATCGTAATAAACTTTTTTGGGGTCCTCGGTTACCCCTTTAGCGGTAAAAAACGACTCTTTTTAGAACCGCAAACCATGCAGATCCCTTTTATCATAGGTCTGCCGTTCTTAGAGTTAGCGTGCTGTACGTCTTTCGTCTCAGTGTGGGTTTTACATTGAGCCCATTCCAAATGTCTTCTTTGCTTTGATAATTGGCTTCACAACAGCTCTATCTAACCTTTCACGGAGAGTTGGATTGGGAAAATTATCTTATTAAATAAATGAGTTACTACGTAAAAACTAAAATAGACTTAAGTGATCATCAGATTGCTAAATTAAAATCTGCATACCAGAAAGGAGAAGAAGTTTCCCTACAAATAGACAGGACAAAACCATCTAACTATGACATGTACTTAACTCAAACACAAATAGGTCAAATCGGGAAGGGAAAGAGAATTACTATCAGCAAGACGCAGCTCAAGAAAACGGGTGGGTTTTTAGCCTTTCTAGCTCCCTTTTTACCGGCCTTAATTGCCGGAGCTAAGGCGTTGGCTTTAGGTGCTGCAAGTGGGGCAGCTGGATGGGGAGCAAAGAAAGCTTTGGATAAAATTTCAGGATCAGGTTGTGCTCAAAAAAGCCCCGTGGAAAGGGAGTCTATCAAAACTGGGAATATCCAACGAAGTGATTGAAGACAATATGAAGCAAGAAAAAGGGTTTAGGGGTGTCTTTACTTCGGATCTGTTACCTAAAAAGATGAGACGATTTGAGAACGGCATTATTAATTTGGACATAGCTACAGGACCTGGTACACATTGGGTAGGTTACTATAACGATCCTAATAACAATTTCGTCGAATATTTTGATCCGTTTGGAGAACATATTTACAAAATTCCCTATAGTATTAAGAAATATCTACAAAGTTCTGGGAAAAAAATAGGGTATAACTCGAGCTTTTTACAACACCCAGCCTCTGTCAAATGTGGCTACTTTTGTATGAAGTATATTAATGAAAGAAACAGAGGTAAATCTGTTGAAGATGTTCTGTATTCCTTTACCCAAGAACCTAGTGTCTTTAATGAAAAAAATGTTCTCTATAAATAAATGGTGTTATTAATATTAGATTCGAAAAACTCTGAAAAGTCAGAAGACTTTACAATTGAATATTCCAGACCATTTAGGTTTAAGCAGATCGCTCTTCAGTCCTTTTCAATGTACGTTTCTTGGGATAGCATTAAAGATGAGACCTTTTCATACTATGATGGACATCAGTGGTTTGATCTATCGCTCCCAGATGGAAATTATACCGTTAAAGGGTTGAACCGTTACATGCTGAAATTTTTTGGGAACGATCCACCAATTCTATTTGGTATAGTCGAGGAACGACAAAGAATAGCCATCAAGTTAAAAGATGGGTATAAGATCGATTTAACAAAATGTAAAAACCGGCATAAACTATTAGGGTTCGAACCTGAAATATATGAAGAGTCTGAACAAGTAGGAAAGTACATTGCCGACTTATCCGGTGGGAATGATAACATTTATATACACTGTGATGTCGCGGAGGGAGCCTACATTAACGGCTTTCACTCTTCAAACGTAATCTATTCCTTTACGAATGTTAATCGTCCCGGCAGTCAAATCATAAAATCATTTGAAAAACCTCTATTCTTTCCTGTCCGGATGGAGAGTGTTCACAGAATCAGAATGAGAATAACGAACCATAGAAGTGATTTAATTCCCCTCAATAAGCAAGAAGTACAATACATTTTTATTGCCCTCTAAATAAAGAAATGAATGAACATAGACTTCGAAGGAAGAGCAAGAAGATACAGGGAAGAGGGATCTTTTCAGATGCTTTTTTACAGAATCCCTCTGCGTTAGCCAAACAGTTTGTCCATGATAAGCTGAATGAAATATTTTCAAAGAAGAAAAAACATGGGGCTGGACTGAAATTTCTGTGAATTTTGATTTAATAGCCATATAGCTATTAAATTAAGACAAAAAAATTGTTTTTATAATAAATGAATAAAATATTTGATTTAAACAACACCGATTACTATTACGATGATGACATCGAAAGTCTCGAGTATAGAGAAGTGAGGCATGAAAACAGCGATAGTTCTACTGAGAATGCCACTTACCATTTCTTTATACATGACACTAACTCCAATATCTTATATTCTAATAGATATTTACAACAAAAGCTAAAAATTGTTAACAGTAATGGAACAGCAATAGCGGATGATAATGTAGCTCTCGTGAATGGAGGTGGTTTAATAAACGCCAACAGATTTACATTGGGCAACACTGAAATCGAAACCAACATTAATTATTCTGCTCTCATGCGACATGTGTTAGGTCTAATTCATTTCACTCCTGACTATTCTACTTCGGAAGCTACGAATATGCTGTTCTACGTAGATACGTCTGACACAGCGGACGGAAAACCCTTGAAATATGATGGAACTTTGGTAGATACAACTAAGATAACTGAATTTTTCGAAAAATTAAGAACTAACGATGAGTATAATCAAGGATACAAAGAGAGATGCAAACTTACTCAAAATAGCAAAACTGTCACTATATGGATCCCGTTAAAATACGTATTTGATTTTTTCAATGAATACAAAAAGGTCATAACAGGGTTCCAAGTCAAGTTTGAGTTTCAGAGAAATCATAGTCAGACCATGCTGTATACAGATGAGCAAAATAAGGATTACAAAGTTGTTGTGGAAGATTTATCACTTTGGCTCCCTTATGTTAGATTTAAGAATTCAGCAGCTGCAAAATTTAATGAGTTAAAATTATCAGATAAGAGCCTGTTGAAATAAACTGGAACCAACATAGCATTGTAAAGTCGAATATTTTCTTAAAGAATTCAAGCAGGTCTTATTCCATAAATGCTACTTCAGACGAATTATTGTCCTTGTACGTCATACCACAATACACTGAAAGATAAGAAAATGCAAAAGAGAACAACATGTTATTCGACAACTTAGATATGATGGAATGTTGGTTTATGGTTAATAATGTAAGGGTTCCAACTGTTAGTTACATGATGGATTTTGATAAAGGTGATTACAATCGCCTATACACAGCTCTTTTAGAGTCTGGACTCAACACCCTTACACCAGAAACAGGGTGCATGGTCAATTATTCCAATTTTGGTAAATTATATCCAATCATTTGCTTCAACCTGGCTCACCATGAAAATTATACAGACACGAATAACCTGACTATAGAGTTCAACTGGCGATTGAGAAACACCACCAAGAATTATGTCTTCTATTTCATCTTACGAGAACGCAAGAAGTGTTACTTAAACATAAAGAATCAAGATATTACCATGATCAAAACATTAAAGCTATAAATGGAACTGAATTTTAATAGTCGAAAGACTATTGAAATTATTCATATTAAAATAAAGAAATGACAGCATACTATCCACTTTTTGAGGAAGAACTCAAAGAAGGGCCACCTGGCATTCCAGGAATAGTGTTTAAACTGACACATGATGGTAATTATGATATGGAGGAAAAGATATTAAGGAATGCTGGAGAACCTTTAGAAAATAATGACGTGACTACAAAATTTTACGTAGACAGATGTAGGAAGTATCTGAGGTCATCCATTCGAGATTTGTCAAACAAAAGTTTAGTCCTTTCAGAAAATGATCAAAAATATGATGCAAAAGGAAAAAGAATTATCAATCTTTTAGCTCCAGTTGACAAGTCTGATTCTACAACTAGAGATTATGTAGATACAGTGGTTGACCAGTTGCGAAACATAAGTTTACTACACACACCTCAAGGAAATTTTGATGCGAAAGGTAAAACGATAAATAATGTGAAAGATCCGGAATCTGAGAAAAATGTGGTGAATAGACGATATTTTGAAAGTAATGCTTTAACGCTCCATGGGGAGGCTTATAATGCTAAAAATAGAGCAATCGCACATCTTTCGGATCCAAGCGCTAGTCACGATGGTGTCAACAAACAATATTTTGAAAATAATGCTTTGATTCTGAAAGATGATTGTTATGATGCTAACAATAAAGTGGTGTCAAATGTGAAAGAGCCTGTGTAAACGATGTAGTTACTAAAAAACATCTTGATTATTACTGTATTCTATGGAATAAAATTAATAAAAACTATTATGCTCACAATCAAAGAATTTTGGGTGTGAAAACACCTCAATATGATACAGATTGTGCTAATAAATATTATGTTGATACTAAGACATTCTGTGCCTCTACAGATAGAGGAATACAATTTACGGGAAGTGGTTTCAAAACTTTCCCCTTTAATAGATTTACTTCGAAACTCTTAGACTCAAACTTAAAATTACCACTCGATATGTATATGAAAGTAACAATTTTCATAGCGATTGATAACATGAATGAGAAACCAATGATACGATTAGAAAAAGGTAAAGAGGTCCTTCTCGATAAGGAAACACGTGTCAATGAAGAATCAATCATTTTATTTGTGTATGGGAAACAGAATGATGTATTAACTTTATCAGTATTGACAGGAGGACAATGTAAGTTGAAACCCTATTTACACATTGAAAAGTTAGAATTTTTTTAGCTCCATAAATAAATGGAGAAACTTAATTCTGTACGTATTCGAACTTATAAAGAACTGGACCGAGAATACCTGATTTCTGATACTGTAGTCCATACTGATAAAATTTTGATTCGCTTAGAGAATGGGTCACTTATTCACATACCTCTTGGCATACTAAATATAGAAGAGATAGAATCATTAAAAAATAGACAAATCAAAGCTATGAGTGTGGGTAAGTATATAATTTTTCGCATTTAAAGAAATAAAAATTTTTTCTCATATAATATAAACGCAAAATGGAATTGTTAAATAAATTAAACGCACTCAGTTCATTAGAAGATGGAGCAAAGACATTCAGGAAAATGAGGGTTCTAAACATCCACGAAAAATATCCTGTCACTGAAATTAAACAGGTAACCACAAGATATGGAAATAGAGTAGTTGTAGAATTGCCTGATTGTCTCGTATCGCTACCACAAAGATGTGATAAAATGGCGTCAGATTATTTAAAACTCAATGATTTG
Organism: Latrodectus elegans; assembly: GCA_030067965.1. Lineage (NCBI taxonomy): Eukaryota > Metazoa > Arthropoda > Arachnida > Araneae > Theridiidae > Latrodectus > Latrodectus elegans. The sequence goes on along the minus strand of CM057812.1, from coordinate 82,692,446 downwards.
AAACCTGTTTTCTTTGTGTATTTGGGGAGTAAGGATGTCGGGAAGTCTCAACCAGCCCATATGTTTCAATTCGATATTTGATTTTAATGGTTTTAAAAATCATTAAAATCTAAAGAAATTTGTCTAGTTTAGATAATATCACACCCCATTTTCCGAACATTTTTGTTCTTCTCTTCATGCAATATTTGATGCATTTGAATAACATATTTTAAAATCAGGGAATGAATTTCTTGATATTTCTCAGTTTCTTCTTCTATACATAAGAATAACTTCTGACACACCCTCGCTAAACTAGTCATTCTACAGTTCACACTCCCGTAGAGCGCTATCATGTCGCCGAATAAGTCGTAAGTATTTTCCATTTCTGTTTATTATTATTATTCTCATTTCTTTAAATGAATAAAAAGAGGAAGCAGAAAGGCTGCGACCTTGAGTCGTGAGAGAAACGGGTTTTTCTTTTTTCCCTGTCTGAATGACGTTTAATTTTAACTACCACTGGATGGCAGCACGAACTGGACTCGGAATCTGGTATAGAAAATTTTTCGCCTCTTTTCGTTTTAATTTCTGAAGTGTTTTTGACGATTATTTTCAATCGGATAAATTGCAGTCTTCGATATTTTAAAGATTTTTCAAACTCTGAGGGAGAAATGACTTGTTTAAAGCTATATTTCAGCGTCTTTTCGTCTTCGGTGACATGTATATATTACTTAGATGTTCTCTCTCTCTGTCGGGTACCCAGTAGCTCTGTGGCAATGTCTAAGCTTAGCAACCGTAAGATCGCGGTTTCGATCCCCAGCCTCGGCTTGGTAACAGCTTTCGTGAATAGTTTAATGCTATTTGCGTTAAGCTCACTTATGGATCGAACCACGGAGCGAAACATCAGTGGTGGGTTGAGACTTGTGGTCTCTATGTCCATTTAGATGTTGTGTTTGTGTTGTCCTTAATATAATATATGCAGGCCCTGCTTGTCAGGTCAGTGATGCTGGAACTCCGGTTCTAGAATTCGTAAACAGCTGTTGGAACTGGATTTCTGGTATCACTGACCTGGCGGGCCGTTTTGCTATTTTTTTTAAGAAATGCCCTGTTGAATAATAATTCCCCAAAGAGGTTGCGTTGAAATTTTTCAATCAATAGTGCTCGGGGAAAAAAATAGAAATATATTTTTTAATAGTTTTCGAACTATTAAAAGATAAAGACTTGGAATTCTTCCATTTTGTATTCATAAAACAATATTTTTCTTCAGCTCTCATCAAGACTCTCAATTATTTTTTGAAACTTTTCTTCTAAATTTCCTTAGTGTTCAATGACATTTTCATTTGGGGGTATCATTGATTGAAGCTTCTGAAGTTCTGCTCGAAAGCTATAAATTAATGAGATGCGAGTACACACTTTAATCAAATGGGTTTTCTTTTTATTCATTTCTTTGTTTATATATTTGTTGTCTTTAAATACTTGAAATATCTCTCTACCTTTTGGCTGAGAAAAAGGGAGTGCTCACCGAAGGGGACTTCTAAAAACGGGTCTATGGGAGGTTGGAAGCTTATTATTTTTTTTAAATGGACAAGTGTTTGCCATTACTTTTTTAAAAGTGAGAATATTAATTATATGGGGTTAAGAAATATTTTTAAAAGGGGCGTGAGAAAAAGGGGGTGGAAATTTAATGGATAAAATTAGAGCCATTAATTTCTACAAGTGGGTGCGGTTTTTATGGGAATTTTATAGCCATTGTTTTTTAAAGAGGGGTGAATATTTAATGGCGGGTTAAGAACCATTACTTTTTAAAAGTGGGTGGGGTTTTAATGGGGGTTTGAGAGCCATTACTTTCTAAAAGTGAGTTCAGATTTATGGGGAGGATGACATCCATTGTTTTTTAAAAGGGGTGGAAATTTAATGGGGTTTTTTACACCATTGTTTTTAAAAGTGGGTGGTAATTTTATGGGGGTTTTTGGGCCATTGTTCTTTAAAGTGGGTTGAAATTTTATGGGGCTTTTTACACCATTGTTCTTAAAAGTGGGTGGGAATTTTATGGTGTTTTTTACACCATTGTTTTTAAAAGAGGGTGGGAATTTTATGGGGGCGCTTTATGGCCTAAATATCACTGCGCCAGCTCTGTCAAATGCACACTACTACGAGATGCGAGTACACACTTTAATCAAATGGGTTTTCTTTTTATTCATTTCTTTGTTTATATATTTGTTGTCTTTAAGTACTTGATATATCTCTCTACCTTTTGGCTGAGAAAAAGGGAGTGCTCACCGAAGGGGACTTCTAAAAACGGGTCTATGGGAGGTTGGAAGCTTATTATTTTTTTTAAATGGACAAGTGTTTGCCATTACTTTTTTAAAAGGAGAAAAAATTAATTATATGGGGTTAAGAAATATTTTTAAAAGGGGCGTGAGAAAAAGGGGGTGGAAATTTAATGGATAAAATTAGAGCCATTTATTTCTACAAGTGGGTGCGGTTTTTATGGGAATTTTATAGGCATTGTTTTTTAAAGAGGGGTGAATATTTAATGGCGGGTTTAGAACCATTATTTTCTAAAAGTGGGTGGGGTTTTAATGGGGGTTTGAGAGCCATTACTTTCTAAAAGTGGGTTCAGATTTATGGGGAGGATGACATCCATTGTTTTTTTAAAAGGGGTGGAAATTTAATGGGGGTTTTTACACCATTGTTTTTAAAAGTGGGTGGTAATTTTATGGGGGTTTTTGGGCAATTGTTCTTAAAAGTGGGTTGAAATTTTATGGGGCTTTTTACACCATTGTTCTTAAAAGTGGGTGGGAATTTTATGGGGGTTTTACACCATTGTTTTTAAAAGAGGGTGGGAATTTTATGGGGGCGCTTTATGGCCTAAACATCACTGCGCCAGCTCTGTCAAATGCACACTACTTATAAGATTTAGGTTTAACTCCGAAAGACTAAACTTCTCACATTAATTTAGATTTCATCATGCATTCTTTTTAATCTCAAAATATCATGCAATTTGTATACGTGGGAGAGATTTAACAATTTGTTCATATGATGATTCATTATATTAGGTCTTTACGACCAAATCGTTCTTTTAAAATCTTCACAGTTGAATCATAATTATCATCCGATATTTCGAAACCTTCAATGACATTCAACGCTGGTCCACCTAAATATGACTTTAAATAGTTGAACTTATCAATTTTTGTTAACCGGTTATTATTGCCGTTAGTGGAAACTTTGAATGTATTCCAAAAACTAGTAAAATGTGCTTTATTACCGAGGAATTTTTGAATATTCAACTTATGAAGCGTTACATGTTTATTTTCGTAATAAGAGTTTTGATTTGAATTACATAGCTTTTACATTTTCTAAGTTATTTTGCCTTAATCGTTTATCGCACGGAAAAGAGCTAGCGATATATTATGTCATACGTAGTCATGAATAGAAGGCAAATAAGCTTCGAATTGTTCTACTTGGGATAAATTTTCAATTAGTTTATCTATTTGTTTTAATGTTTCACTTTTATGAGTAAATTGATTAACATTCTTTTAACAAATCAAATTCTTCCGTTTTTTTTATTAAGTTTTCGATCTGATTTGCTAATTTAGTTACTGAGCTCCTCACGAAGTATTTGTTTTTCTTAATCTTTTCAATTTCTATCAATCTTGCACGCAAAGAACAATCCTACCTTGGCCTTTTTGCGCAAATTGCACGGGTGGTGCGAATTGCAATAATCCAAATTTTAAGATGATCCAACGAAATTCACTAATTTGAGAATCGAATCTAATAATCTATCGGGTGTACCAAAACTAATATATGTTCATTTCCCGTCCGATGCACCATGAAGAAATTTACGTATAATCTATAATCTAAATAATATCTAAAACAGAAAGAGTACATTCAAAATACAGATTGGGAAAGTAAACAGGAGATCATATATTATAAACAAGAACAATATTAATAAACACAAAAGGTACATGCATTTAACAATTACACATATATTCAAAATTATGAATTATATTCTAGGAATCTAAAGGAACGTACATTTCCATCGTACACAGTTAATGCTCATATATGTTACATCACATTTTTAAAACGATGTTGATTTGCAGGTTTATAGTGGCACATTGATGCATCAAGCAAACATTTCTCTACTCTTTGTAACAGGGATGTATTTCCGACTGTGTATTTAGCTACTAAAAAGTATTTTTAAGTGATTTACGGTTCGTCGTCTGACCTTTTTGAAACTTAGAATATATAGCGAATTACTGTACGTAATATTGCCATTTTGTAGTACATCATTCTAAAAGAAAATTCAATTAATTTCCTTTCTAGAACTCGCTTTATAAATTTACAAAACATGCTATATAGTTGATATTATTTCGTTCACTTAAGGTGAAAACTCCGCTTTTCATTTTCCTCATTTTCTAAACTTTGACTTTCTACTGTTGTGTACATTGTTATCTCTTAAGTAATATTCTCTAACCTCTTGAATTAAATTTTAATATTTTAAAAATATAAAAAAGATCATGGCGGGAAAATTTGATTAAATGAAACTAGCTGGGGAGCTTTGCTCTAGATAGAAAAAAATATCGAACGTGTGCAAAATAATTAAATGTATCTGTCTCAATTTCAAGTATATGTTTAAGGAAGGAAAATCTTGCCTGATAGCTGTAACTTTGCAGAGAGATACAAATGTTATATTGTAACAGGTGTGAACTAATCTCTTGATTGCATGTTAATATTTGCATGTTTTTATAGTTAAATTATTTTGACCAGAATTCGTTTCTGCTCTACTATTATGTAGGACATTAAAATGCTAAATTTTGTCATCTTATTAATTAGATTGGTTTACACATAGCATATTCACACACTTTAAAACCAACTTACTGAGAAACCTTGACTCATTTAATTTGCATAAATTACTTAAGATTTTAGAAATATTTTCTTATCTAAATATTTTAAGAATACGAAAAATTGGCATTTTAAAAAAAGTTTTATTAAGCATGGGACTCCCTTTTTTTTAACTTACAAGGTATTGCCTATATAAAACATTGAATATAAAAACCTTAGAATGCAAAAGCTGACTTTTTTTTTAATGTTTTTAAGTTCTCAGTTTTTAAGTATGAAAATACAAATTTATCATGTCTTTAATTGAAAAAGAACAATCGGAAATTTTATTATTAATAAGGAACTATATTATAAAATTTCATATATATAATTTAAGCATAAAATTTTTGTGGTATTTAATTCTAACATTTTCCTACTATAAATAACCATTCCTTTGCAATAATTTAATAAAATATCCAAGACGTAAAAAACTCAATAAATGTTTAAGAATGTTCTATATTTATAACGTTTGTGGTTAGAACATTATCTGCTTGAGATCTTTATCATTATCCAATAAATCTCATCCACTGATACTTATTTTTGTATACTTTAAATTGATAGCGAAATCTTCATCTTTATCTTGCAAGTACCATTAAAGCTCTGTCACAAATGTACAGTTCTTCAAATTGTACAAAATTATTGCAAGACATGTAGAAAACCATTAAGAAATTTATTATACGTAATTGCTTTAAGAAAAAATTGTCTTTCACGTGTTAAATATTTGCAACAATATTATGTGTTTTTATTTTAAAAATTGTTTTTAAAAAACTGTTAAAGCTAACTGTTAAATGAACACAGTTATACGAGTTGAAGATTCATCACCAAATGCTAATTGCAACCCTTGAACGCATTCTTCTTGATTTAATCCTGCTTTAAAATCGCAGAAATTGATAGCGCGAAAATGTTCTCGCGGCAACTCCATTATCTCTTGTTTAAAATTTATTCTACGCTAAACAAATTGAAATAAGTCAGTAAAAAAATAGTCTTCTTTGTTAAAATACTTTGTATTTTAAAATTAAAACCGTTATTTTCATTTTGTAAATTCTCGTCTGCGCGTATCTCTTAAATTTCAGAGTAACTCTCGTATGCCATACAAAAGGAAAAAGGTTAACCTTAGTAATACTTTCCGATTTCATGAGGCTAACTAGTTTATATTTCCCTATTTGAGTTAAGAGAGAGACGAGTGAGGTGGCTGCGTATCGTCGCATTAGGATTCAAAGAATGCATCGGCTGAGGAGAAATTTTTCTAATATCCTGTGTGTCTGGTGGTTGTGGGTTTTATCAAAAGCCTTTAGTTTCACAATAATTTAATTATTCATAGTTAAGTTACACACAATAACAAACAGAAACACTAAATTAAAAGGATGGTTAAAACACATGTGTTCGAAATCAAAAGCCTAACTAATTGTCCTTCCTTCTTCCTGCCATGGGCGCTCTCGGAAAGGAGGAGAGAGAGAGAGAGAGAGTGAAGTGTCATACCTGCAATAAATAAAAATCGAGAGTTCTGTACCGTCATTTTCTTTTATTTTTGATAGATTTTTGAAGTGGGTAGCCTAAGGATAGAACAGCACTATTTAAGGTTCCTAAGTTGGATACTAGCCACTATTGATGCTTTCTGTGTCATTGTCTCTTGGGCTCTGAAGAGTTGTACATTCTTCCTTTAATCTGAACGATTTCCATGAAAATATTTCGTGGTGCCGGAAGCAACTGATTTTTTTTTTGTGTATCTCGTTTATCAAGAACATAATTATTCTGAAAATATTTTATTAATTATTTTTCCTGCGTATTGTATGTAAAAGAAATTACACACATAAAGTAGTATCCTAAATTATTTCAAGTAGTGAATGCAGTATCGGAACAAAAATTCGATATCATCAATTGGTATTTTTTTAGATCTTAATATCAGAATTCTGGTTTTAATGCCTGTAGTAAGAGTTTTAGAAAAAGAATACATTTGCATATCGGCCAACCTTTGAGAGAAAAAAAATCAGTTATTCTCTTAATTTTGAAGAAAAAATCAGGAGACATTAGCGACATTTTTGCTTGAGTGTTTAAAACGGTAGTACCGCAAAAAGACAATTTTACTCTTTTGATTAAACATTATGAGAATGATTTATGTTTGCCATATTTTGCATTAATCTTAATATTTGAATAAAATATTCATCAACCTCACAAAGGAACTATAAAGAATAAAAGAATATACTATATATGTAATAAATAAACATCAATGCTTATGCCCCAATATTAGTTAGTTTTACTTTACTTTAGCCAACGTCCGTTCTTGGCCTTTCGGCCATTTGACGCCGAGCCTCCCAATAATGGCTGACGACATCAGCTGGATGTAGGGCTAGTGCAGAGCGGGCAGGCTTCATCAGCAGCCAGGCCAAGCTGGTGTTACAATACTCTCCTCTCTTAGGCCCGCATTAGAAAAAATATTAATTTTATAGGGCAACTTTTACTAACCTAATTTATAAATATTAATTTTATAGAGTTACATAAAAATATAAATTAAAGCGTCACCCTAGCACGGGGACAGATGGGGTTCGAAAGTCAGAGGAGAGCAAATTTTCATATTATAATAATCATAATTACTGTATTAGTGCGCTATCTATACTGACTATTTAAACTACTAAAACAACTAAACGGTGTTTTTTTCGGCAAAATTTCGGATGTTTTTAAGTTTTTCACTGAAATTGTCGAAAATCAGATTTTCATAAATGATTGGGAAATTGGTAGAAATTATGAAAAATCAGGAGTATCCCGATAAGATCAGTAGAGTTGGCAGCGTTGTATATGTGTTTCGTTATTTTATCTCTCAGTTTAATTTAAGAAAGTAATTGTAGCTTATAAACTATAAAACTATATAAAAAGAATCGCAAAATAGTAAAGGAACCAAAAACCTCTTTTTTATTTTAATCACCAAAAGTGTAATACAGAGAGTATTAATACATTTTTAGAACGATTTCGATAACGAGTTAAAAAAGTAAATGTTATAGAATAAAAATTTTTGGCAACAGCTTATTATTTGAAATGAGAAATATCGTCTGCTACTTTTAAATTTATTCTTATTTCAAAATGTCACAAACATTGCTGTGAACTGAAGGATATGTTTTTGCGCTTTCCGAAGATAAACGTTCTTATTCAAGAATTCAAAAACGTTGTGAAATGCATGGTATTAAAATTTCTCAGTGCAAAATAATCAATATTATTAATCTCACAGGTAAAAACTGTCAATCATTTCTACCTAGAAAGAAGACTCCAAATGAATATTTGTAAAAGGTACGTACTGTTTCAAATGTTTCTAAAGTGAAATCGCTAGTAACAAGAGAAAATCCGTCAATACCGAAATCAATTGCAAAGTCACACCAAATTTTGCCGAGACATGTGGCTCAACGCAAAACATTTTGTAGAATCCTGTATGAAAGTCACTTAGCAAGAGATAGTGGAAAAACATTGTGATCCTTGATGAAGCATGGGTTTACCTAAAGGACTGTAACAAGAAAAGGTCTTTTTACTATAGAAAATGAGGAAAAAAATGTACAAACCCGTTTCCGTCAATGTAAAGAAAGTTTCAGTTAGGGGTTTTTGATTGTCGCAGGTTTCTCCTACAATGGCAAATTAAAAATAAGAAGAGAAAGAAATGTTAAAATAAACTCATCCTACTATCAGGAGAAGATTTTACGCCCAATATTTACAAAAGAAATTCCATTTCTTTATTCGAATGGCTTTCAAAGAGAAAAACTTCATCAAGACAAAGCTATAAATCATACTTCGGAAACTACCACCGCATTCCTTGAAAAAATGATGAATAATACAGGTATTGCATATATACATTTTCAGCATATCCCTGCGAAGTCTCCTGACGTTTCACCTATGGACTATTGTGCCTTTGGTCCGTTAAAAAATTCTCTTTCTAAACCCAAACCCACCACAATAGATGGACTCTGGAAAGTAGTGTAAGAGGAATGGAAAACAATACCTCTGGAAATATTGTAAAAAGCTCTTCTATCATGGAAATCACGATGCAGACTTTATAGTCCAGAAAAAAGCCTATCAGATCAAACAATTAAAAAATAATCTATACATTTTTAGCACTAATTAAACGGCCGCGAAATCGTTCTAAAAATCTGTTAATACCCTCTATATGACTATTCAGTGTGTGGTACTGTTAAGAAACATACAATAACAATTTTGCCATCGTTAAGACTGGAATTTAATTTTGTGCCAAAAACTACTAGCTGTTGAAAGTACTCTTTCATTATCTACGCTAACTGGTAGTACTATAAGCAATGCGCGATATACTTTTACTAAGTTACTACTTCTAAATCCCTCAAATCTAATCTTCAAATAAATCGATTTCTCGTCGAATGCTTTTGGATATAACTGATTTCTGCTTCGTATTTTTGTTGAAATGTGTTTTAGTTATTGTTGTTTCTAATTTTTGTTCAACATTTTATTTTCACTTTTGACATTAGTGTAATAACCATTTTCAATAACTCTATCAAATTCTTCTGAATGTGGATAGGCTTGTGTGTTAAAAGCATTTTAAGAAAATTAACTATAAACTTGATGAAATTTGAATTTGTTAGTCTCACCTCTTCGTTTCTATTTTCATTTTTAAAATCATTATAATTATGTAAATACCGTAAGACATTTTCTGCTTCGATATGCTTTTCTTCTGTGCTTCTTTTCAATGTAATATATAATTCATCATATGGCGATATTGGAAGTTCTCTTTGTGATTGCAAAATGAAATTAATTTTTGCATTAGCTATTAATAAATTAGAATCTCTCCATCATAATACCAAGGCAGTCAGTTTTGTTAAAAGTACAACTGATACATATCTGGATATTAAATCGAATTCACTATTGGGAAAATTAATTTGCTGGTATAAATCAACTGTCGCTGTTTGGACTGGATTTTTCAATTTCAAAACTTTCATTATTAAAGGTAAATTGTTCCAACTTGTGTTAAAAATCTAATATTAATATATGTGCTGTTTTATTTTTTATGTTAGTATATATTTTTATAAGAAGACATTTTTTGTGAGGGAAAGTTTAAACATCTTATAGAGCTAGTTATCGAACTCGATTAATTATATTAAAGCAATTCTTGATTAGTTAATATGTGATCTTCTCATTAGCAATATCGTCTTCAATAATTATACTGTCGTTATTTTCATTGTCAGTTTTCCTCTCTTCAAAGTTGGAATCAGAAGTGTATACATCCATAGTATTTGGTTTTTTTATCATCTTTAGTTTAATTCATCTTTTATTCTTAATGGAATTCGATGAACACAACATAATTTCTGATTTGCGATAGTCAACTTTACAATTTTATTCGTAACTGAGATTAGTCATCATGGTTATAATGTCTTCTTAGTTTCCCTAACTTAGATTTAAGCACTTAAATTCATTTTTTGTCTGACATACTTTCCGAGACATGTGTAAGCCCAATAATCCAAAAACTGAATGAATACTTGTATATTTAAGTAGCGTCTATTTCTGATACTTGCCATTTCATCAAACGTAAGGCTAAGTTTTTCAATATTTACTTTTAATAGTATTAACTTTTGTTTCAAAGAATGCGAACACCGTTAACGTAGTTTATAACTGTTTTTTTCAGAGAGTTAATTGGTAAATTTTTAAAACCTCTCGCGAATATTGATTTTATTTATTCAGTAGATAGTGTACTCGAAACGGTACACTATCTAATGCTTTCATTTGTTTATAATTTCACAAAATTATCTTTTTTTTCTTCAAACTAATCTAAAATCTTTGATGGGCTTGGGCTTAAAAACTGTATTTAAATATATATTTTTATTGTAATTAGATTCTTTCACCTTTAACAAATTTGTATCATGTTTTTATTTTTAAACGTACAGTAAAAAGCTCCTTATTCGCGCTTCCTTCATTCGCGGATTTAAAAAACTTGATCCAATTCCTGTATTCCTGGCTAAAAATGTCTTTCTTTGCAGATATAATAAGTTTATGCATAATAATAAAAGGATTCCAATAGGTATCCAACCCAATATCCTTTGCAAATAACGTCAAATGGACTAAAAGAAAAAGTAAAATAGATCTTATTACAACTTTGCCTAAAGTATGTTGTTAAATGATATCGCCGAGGACTGACATAAGCCGCCTACGCTGCGATCGGTGCTTTTGAGAATGCAAACAAGCAGAATGAAAGCAACCTTATTACTCTAAGAATAAGTATATTTTTATGTCACTGTGTGTGTGTGTGCGTGTGTTCTGTTCTATTATAAAAGTCGCTTTGCGTGTTTTATTATTTCATCTTTCGCATTCGTTACAAAAATTGCGATCAAGTAATACGTCTCTACCGTTCTTAGAAAATCGAAAATCTATAATGTCAACTAAAAAAATGAGAAGCTGGTTTCGAGTTTCTTCATCATCATAAAAAAAAAAAAATCTGTGTTACCTCTTAAAGTGAATATAAAAATGCTTGATCGTTTACGCCTTTGGGAATCATTTGCATTCATATCACGCTCATTCAATGTCAACGAATCAACTATACGATCGATTAAAAAAAAAAAAAATCCGAAGATAAAATACGGTCGTCTGTAGCTTCCATTTCACGGTCAGCGAAAATTGTTCGTGATCCAAGAATAGAAAAATGGAAGTGGCGTTGTTATTATAGATCGAAGACCGCTACCAAAAAAGTGTGGTCCAATGGTCCGGGAAAAGACAAAGAGTCTTTACGCTCATTTTAAAGAACCTGATGGTATTTGTAGTAGTGAATGTACATTTAAGGGATTTCAAACATCGGAAGGTAGGTTCAATAAATTTAAGGTGAGACAATTATTGCATAATATTAAAATCATTGGAGAAGTAGCATCTGCAGACACAACTGCAACAGAACGATATCCAGAAGAATTTGCAAACCTTGTAACTGATAGAGGATACAAACCTCAGAAAGTATTTAATGCAGACAAGAGAAACTGCACTGTTTTGGAAGAAATTGCCAAACAAAATATTCATTTCTAAAAGCGAAAAGTCTGCTCCTGGATTTAAGTCAGCAAAGGATAGTTACACTACTGCAATGTTCTAATGCATCTGGAGATTGTGTCATTAAGCCACTAATGCTTTACAGATCGCTTAATCCTCGGGCTTTAAATGAAAACCTACCAGTATTTTGGAGTGCTAATAAGAAAGCGTGGGTTACAAGCGCTATTTTATGTGAGTGGTTCCAGAATTACTTTGTTTCTGAAGTTGAAATTTATTTAAGAGAAACAGAATTATTTTTTAGACTATATAAAGCACTTCTAGTTTTGGACAATGCACCAGGTCATCCTCGCGTACTTGAAACTATGCATCCAAATATAAAAGTGAAATTTTTACCTCCCAACACGACGGTTTTGCTTTAACCTATGGACCAAGAAATAATCGAGGCCTTTATGTTCTCTTACATCAGAAGAAACCTTCAAAATCATATTGAATAATATGGAGTGTTATTTCTCTCTGATATGAATGTTATGGAATGCTGGAAGAAAGTTGATATAGCAAAATGCATAGTAAACATTAAAGATTCATTGGAAGAACTGAAACCTCACACATTGAAGTCATGCTGGAAAAAACTGTGGCCTGCTATTAGTACGGAAAATGATGAAGAATCAGTGCAAGTTCAAACTTTGACTGCAAACATAGCCGAAATAGCGAATGGAATTGGACGAGTTTGGTTCGAACGAATAGAATCAAGTGAAATTCAGGAATTGCTTGAATCGTAAGATGAAGATTTGACTGAAACCGACTTGTGGAGGAAATGTTAAATTCACAGCCCATTAAAGAAGAGGCCATAACAAACACAATTTTTCAAATTAAACGTGACATTTAATTGGAAAAATCTTAGCGAAGGCATAAGAATGGCAAATGAGATCGTTGCGATTTCTTTATGAATGTTGATCCGTCCGTGGAACGAAGTTTTATTTTTAAGAGGCAAATTACTAATGCGACTGCTGAGTATCAGTCTGAATTGAAGGAGATTTTAAAAACTACTTTTTTATATATATTTGCTTTTTTTATTTTGTCACCTAGGAATGTATCCCCTATAGTCCCATTTAAATTACCATTCCGTATTTACGGTTTTTGTATTCGCGGCATACTTATGGAACATATACCCCGCGAATTAAGAACTTTTACTGTGTATTGAAGTCCGCTTGTATTTTCTTCCATCACTTTTATAACATTTGAATATTTTTTACAGTGTGCATCATTTTCTTTTCATCATATACAAATAATTATTCCAGACCGAAGTATTATCAGAAGATTTTTTTTATATTCTTTAAGGTATTCTCTTATTCACTAGTATGGGTTTATTATTCTCTAATCGTGTACGGCTTTTTTCATTTCGCGATTTTATTTTACCACGAGATATTAAGCCTTTCGTTATGATTTATCTTCCATTGTCATTTTTCTTAAAAAGAGTAACTTTCTTTGGCAAAATTTAATGCAATCTTTCAAAATATTCCTAGCTGCTTTATTGCTAAATCTGGATGTTTTGAATTCAAGTGGCTTTCATATTTGGAAATTTTTAATGCCTCATACAACACAGAGACTGCAGATCAAGCTCGCTGTCAGGTTCTTCATTGATTCCAATTTTTAATTACGTGAAGGATATATTTTTTTGATATTTTGTGTTTTTTATTCTCCCCAACTCTCGTAACAACATTTTTCCAAATTATGCCTGATGAAGAGTGTGGAGAGTCAAATTTATTGATCAGTTCACGGTTTTGTGAAATACTATTAATGTCATTATATTATATCGGTTACAATACTTTTTGAATTCAAATACCTTCTCAATTCTTTTCCAATAAATGTTTGTTTTCACTCATATGAGTTTAATTTATTTGAATGTAAAATAAAAAAATGAAGATATTTAAAAAAGTCAAACTAATTTTATACCTATAAAAATCTAATAATGGAAAATAGGCACATAATTAAGATATAAAATAATACTTGTGTCTAAAAACACACCAATATGCTAAAGAAGTGCACACAAACTTCCATAATAATCGAACTAAAATGTTGAATATAAACTGAACTCAATTCGTCCGTAAGCCCATATTTGAATGCTTCAACTGATATACATATGGGACATTCCGGTGAGTGAACTATTAGAAAAGTGCGAAACGAGACGAGACAAACCGTGAATCTAAAGCAATGATGCTACATAAGTCCGACTTGCCGGTTGTATGCTAATAAGTCAGGTCTACATTTTTCAGTGATCAGTACTTATAATTTTGTTAAACTCATGGCATCTAAAATTATAAGCATAGTTTTCGCGTATGATAAAATACCTATGTAGTTTACTTTGGGAAAGGCAAGCCTTTTCACTTTACTCTTCAGCCTTTTACTAATGTTAAAGTTTTTTCGACTTTTGCCATCCTTTATTCTTTCAGATTCCAAAAACTCAATTTTTGAAATCCCGAATATTTATTTCATGTATTTTTGGAGGATTGCTAGAACTGTAAATTAAATTTGGTTTAAAATATCTTGTGATAATTTTCTTTCACTCGCGTTATATTCTTCCTCACTCTGCTTGATACTATTGTTGCACCAGCATACTTCTGTGTATCTAGCTTGAGTTGGGATGAACCAGTTGGGTGAAAGTTACTTTGTAATTCTGCGTGGGTGGTAGGGGATAGGCAGATGATCCATTATTTGATGTGCTACCTCTGGAGGTATGATTTCATTCGGAAGCCATTGTGAAAAAGAATTATGAATGAATAAATGAATTATTATTATGAATGAATTATAAAAGAATGTATCCCAGTGCCCTCGTGCAAATAGAATTAGATTTTCTAATTATATGAGTAGTTTTTGCTCAGAATAGTGCTCTTGTGTAGTTACTTGTGTTCACGAAAATTAAATTCATTTGTTTTAAAGCATATGTCTGATCGATTTTATTATTTGGAGCACACATATGATGACCGTGATGAGCACAATCCACAATGAAACTTGCGCTTTTTACAATAATAGTCACATATTTATCAATAGCTTATTTGATTACTACACTTAATATATTTTTTGCAAGTCCAAATGTAATAATTTCCGCTTCTTCGAAGATAATTCACTCGAACGTTTGATTGGAATTTTACTATTATCCTTTAAATGTACTCTTTTTATTTTTATGATTTTAATACTCTTTATTACGAAATAATTTTCTGAAATTGCGTCTCTAATTGATAAAATTCCTTCATGGCGCTTTTCTTTTATACAAAATGATTTTGTTTCACTTCTGATGACATTGAAATGGCAGATTTACAATTTTTATGTTTTTTTATTTATTTATATTTTGAATTAAATGCTTGCTTTCCTTCTATTTCTTGAAGTTTATTTTTTTATTCTTTTGGAAATTTGAATCCAATTCACCATCCTTACAGTTTTTTTCATCCAATCAAATTACTGGGTGCAAGATTTTCGTTGTAATAATTAGTTAATTAATCCTAATAAATACGAAATCTAATTTTCTAGAACCCATCTTTTTGTTAATTAATTATTTATTATTTGAATAATTCTTATCAACAATTTACTTTTTAATATTATAACAATTTATTTTTTAAAAAATGACACTATAATTGAAATTTATAAGCTATTCATTTCTATGGCAGTTCGAAATGCAATAGATAATTCATTTTTCCTACAGAGTTTGAATGATAATAATTTATGTCTAATGGCGACAAAGAAATTAAAAGAACAACTTTAAGATTTCTTCATTACAGAAAAAAAAGTGGAGGGGGTTAATTAGATTTTTATTATGATTTTCATACTCTGTAAAGGGGGTGCTTTGTCAAAAATTGGTCATTAAATTGTATAAATACTTATTAGAGAAATTTATTTTTAATATATTCGATTTAAAGTCAGATTTTTTTTATTTAAATTTTAATAAAATTCAAATAAAAATTTATAAATTTTAGTAAAATTTAGAAAATGAAATTAAGCGTAGCATTCCTATTATGCCGTGTTTTTTTAAAGTATGTATTGTGCTGTAACGCTAAATAAAATTTAAAAAAAAATTATTTAAATTTAAGAAATGGACCTGTTTTTGTTATATTACATACATTTGTAGATGTTTCTACCTCTCTGACACTAACTTGAGAAGGAGGAATAAATTGATTTTTTTCTCCATGATTAAAAACAAATCAATTTATCAATAAAACTACAATTTCTTTTTAACTATCACAAATTCAGTTTTATTCAAATTGGCAACTGGAATTAATACTTATTAATATTATAAGTATTAATTAACGAATGCTAACAAAATACAACATTACATGAGATTGTCTTTTCATACTAATTTAATGTATTTTAAAAAGCGGTTTCATTTATTAATAAAATATTGCTTCTAAGTAAAAATTCTCTGGCTGGCTGAAATTTCAACACCAAGAACAAATGAAAGTAGGGAAATGAAATTGCACCAATATGTCTAGGTAATGCATTTAAATGATTACACCTTCATTTCTTAGATATGTGGAATAAGAGTCAATTCACTTGTAAAATACTCAGAATGTTGAATACTCAGATAGTATAATAACGTACAGACATAGATCTCGCTCATGAGCCTAGTGTCCTTTTGTTGAATGCAGTTGCAATTGGTGCAGTTAGTCAATCAATACAAGAAGGGTTAATCTTAAATAACGTTCGGATTATCGTCCCACGATATCTCGCAAGTGTTTGTTTGGTGATCCATCAGGAAAAGGCATTGTTACCATTCCGTAAAGCGTGTTGGATTATAACAACGTCATAAACTCTAATTTCATCCTGATGTAAAACACTCTGAAATTCTGACCATGAATGGCGTCATAACAATTTAAAGATCATTAGATTAATGTATTCATTCGTAGTCAAATTGTGTGTGATAAACACGGATGTATTTGATGTCACGGGAAGTTGCTCATCCGACCATTTCCCCAAATGCGTATCAAGTATCTTTAAGCCAGACCGGTAAGACTCAGCTGTTTTCCATCTAACCAATCCCCACGAACATCCTTTTTATCAATACAAAACCAATTTTCATGAAACACAAATGTGATATATCATTGCACTAACTTTTCCAAGCTGAAACCAAAGCAGGTCATCATTTCATTTTATACTTGAAGATCAAACATCTTGCATCAGACACTTGATTCGCAAAGTAAATGGTTCCAGAAATCCCAATGGCTCAAATATTCGTCCTAGGACTTGTAGTGTAGTATAAATCTCTTAGTGTTTATTCTCTTATAGACACAAACTCACTTAATTTAATACGTCAAAATAAAACAAGTATTTACAATTATCTCACGCTATACCCAAACTTTGTAAGGAAGATTTCCCCTTCTCAATATGGTTACCGAATAATCAATTGAAATTATATTCTTTTCATAATTTTTCTAAATTTTTAGAATTGATTCGCCTCTTATGCAACTGTAAACTTGCTTGACTGAAAATTTCTTTAGATTCTAATGAAATGGATAAAGCTTGTTCTACAGTCTCATGACTTCTGATTATATTGTCCACGTGGATATTATCTTTAAATGCGAAACAGTCTCAGGATACTTTAAAAATATATTGCAAAGTGATGTTTAATTGTTGCTGCCAATAAGAAAGGGCTATTTATCCCGAACAACACTGTAGTGAATCTATATTGTTTATAATACAGATGGTTCAGAATTGTTTATTGCCCCACCCCCCTCTCCCTCACTCACTCACAGTAAAGGTATAAAGTAACTTCTAAGTCTCTAAGTAACTTCTCTATCTTTTTAGTGGACAAAAATATTCAAAAAGGCTTGCCGCATGTCAGTCATAAAATCTATAGGTAAAACTCTGAATCTCAAAAGAATATCAAAAATTTCTGGATACAGATTTGGATCAACTAGCAAACAGTCATTCAAGGAAAGAGAATTCGAAGACTTAGATGCAGCATCAACGACCAAACGTAATTTACTGGTTGCACGATCATCCTGAATGATTCGTAAAACGTAACGTTTTTCGTTTGCTTCGCATAGGACAACTAATTCAATAATTCTCCGTTTTCTCGGTAATCATCTAACACTTTGTATTTTTCAAATAGTTTGAGATTTCTTAATAATTTTCTTCTTAACTTGTCAAATCTTGCTTCAGATATTTTACTATTATTGTTTAAATTTTGTTTATCTATAGTTTCAAGGGGAATCAAATTATGTATCTTTGATTTTCATATTTAACATTTGACTGAAAACTGGCCAAATTTTATTTTTGAAAGAATTATCTTCTTTATTCTTATCAATTAAATCAGAGTTTTTTCCAAGTCCCAAAAATTTTCTATTTGCTTCGAAATTAAATTTTTTTTCCTACTAAATATAAGAGAAGTGTGAATATCAGTTTTTTGGTCTTGTAGGCACCAACCAAAAATACTTTCAACAGCTACGAGATTTTTATTCAGATATTTGATTTTACGAGTCACAAAGTTGTAATAGTAATCTGCCCCTACCATAATAGTTACAAGCTCTGTACAATTAGGGGAGTCAGCAAGGGTATAATTTCTTAATTCTATATTTTCACTTACTACTTATGCTTCAGGGGGTAGTGTATGTCTGATCCTGATATTTCAACTGTAACTAAAGCTCCTATTTCTATATTTGTGTTACAAAAAAATATGTGTTCCAATGTCACACGAACTGCATCATAAATTTTGTTTATACCTTTTTGCTACCGAAAGTAAAAACTGATAATTTTTCTTCTCGTATTTTCACGAGTTTTGTCTGTAATAAATGAGTAATAAATTCCCTGCCTTTTGATTTTACTGATACGCAATATGAGTAAAATCGAAAATGTAATTTTAAAACATAAAATGACATAAACATAAATGTAATATTTTATTTTCATCATGCGAAACCGCTGAGATTATTGATGACTCAACCAACTTTTGATCGCCTTAACATCATTTTTATCCTTTGACGGCTTAAAACAAACAGTCTGGTGATGTTTCCCTCCACACGTGTTACAAGTCAGTCCGGAATCACAATCTTTACACAAAGGCATAAAAAACAGCTGCCGAGAGCTTTTAGTTTGTTTCTTTTTTCTTCGATGCTCAAGTTGCTGTTTTCCGAACGGTGGTCTATCCTACAAAATACGCAAGATTTATTGGTTTGAAAAACTACCGAAAAGCCGTAAGTAGATGAGTCAGTCTTTTTCTCCTTGAAGAATGGGGTCGATTTGACCTTCGGTTATTCAAATGGTTTTTTCGAATGTGGAAATGTTTCTCTGCTTTTTATTTCGAGTTTGATAAAATTTAACGATTTATGAATATCGGGAGCGGAGGAATCTTTTATATTTTGTCTGTTATATTGTAACATTGAATCCCTTGGTAAATATTTTAATATAATAGCAATGAAAATAGAACTATAAGAGTAGTGTGCATTTGACAGAGCTGGCGCAGTGATGTTTAGGCTATAAAGCGCCCCCATAAAATTCCCACCCTCTTTTAAAAGCAATGGTGTAAAAACCCCCATAAAATTCCCACCCACTTTTAAGAACAATGATGTAAAAAGCCCCATAAAATTTCAACCCACTTTTAAGAACAATGGCCCAATAACCCCCATAAAATTCCCACCCACTTTTAAGAACAATGGCCCAAAAAACCCCATAAAATTCCCACCCTTTTTTAAAAGCAATGGTGTAAAAAGCCCCATAAAATTCCCACCCACTTTTAAGAACAATGGCTCAAAAACCCCCATAAAATTTCCACCCTCTTTTATAAAACAATGGTTTAAAACTCACTTTTAAAAATTAATGGTTCTACATAAAGACAGCAGGGTCCCCCCTTGGCACGCACCCCCTTTTCTCAGATGCCTCTCTGCTGCATAGGATTAAAGAGAGTTAAAAAAAAGTAGTCTAGAATAAAGAAACACAATGATAAGGGGAGCTGTTACTAATGCAATTGTCATAAGACAGAGGATACAAAAAATAGAAGAAAATATAGAGAATTTTGAACCTTCGCTGGCTAAAGTTCTGCTTGAACTAAGCGAATGCTTAAAGTTATATTCGAACAGAAAAATTTGTATTCATGAAAATGGGAGGTTATACAAGCACTATTCTGCTTGCAATATATCGAATTGCTCTTGTTTTCATATCGACATTTAAGTTGAAAAATATCTGGTCGAGAGCAGCTTGATACTTAATCGCGAATTCTAAAATATATTTTAATAGTTCGAAAACTATTAAAACATTTACTTTTTAATTGTATAGTGCCCCAGAGCCAATGTGTTAATGCCGTCTTCCAATATATGTCGCTTGTCATCTTCTCCGGAGAGGGCAATCTTATTTACTTGTATAGAGTGAAGCTGATGTTTTGTGCTTCTAATGAGATTCATGGTTCTGTGCTGCACTTCTTGCTGGAATAGACAGTTCTTGTAATCCTTAAAGGAGATCCAATTTTGACAACACACTTCTTGACCCCTTTGGATTTTTTCACCAAGTCTGTTTCAGTCTTGCAGGCATACATTTTTGATCTTAATCCGACGAATTCTTCCATAATTTTTCCAGCATGCTCATCCTTCATTTTCCCCAGAACCTTTTTATTTACCCTTGGCATTTCATATTTATTATTTTCTGGGTAATCCGACGTATCAAAGTAGTCAATCATTCCTTTCATATCTTCATAAAAGTCCTCCGTTTTTACATCGTATATGAAGCTGTCCGTGTCCATATATAACAGTTTAACATCCTCCCTATACTTTGGTTTCATCACATTATAGTGAAAGTCGTACATTAAATGCTTGGATAAGTCTAAGAGAGATACTCATCCCAACATAGATGGGTTTATCAAAGACAACTTTAGTTTTGTTCATATGTATAGCCACCAAATTTTCATCAAATATAGTTCTGCCTTTAAAATTCGGTTTTGCTATAAGTTTTTCCGCTTTCTTGGAATCGCACAGAAGTCTGATATCGAGGCGTTTCCTGATATTTCCCATCGTCTTTCCGAACACCGAGTTGTTCATGAGTTTGTAAAAGTCCTTTTCAAATTCGTTGGTTGCCTTGGTCCTCATCTGAGTGTTCAGGTCAATGTACTTCCGTAGCCAATTAGATTGGTTGAATTCCAGCACTCTGTGCACCTTTTTCAACTTTAGCCCCAGCCGCAAATATTGTTTTAGAACCCTATAATGAATGACGTATCGCTCTTTGTCATACAGGGTTGTTAGCAGTTTAGACTGCTTCGAACCATCGGGTATTCGGTTCTCAGGGGCTAATGGTAAGTCTGAGTGGAGATTATGCAAGTATTCAGGATAGTGCAGATCACATTCTAGAATGTACCCTTTATCTGCATCATCCGCTATTTTGGTCACATCAATATCGGCATTTCCCCACTTAAAACCACCATATGGTAAGAGTTGGCTCATTGCCCAACCATATAGGTTATTAGCGTCGAGATACATTCGAAAACTAGATTCCATAGTTTTATCATAGTCCTTCATGTATTTATTATTAGCTCTCCCATATCTGTTACAGCACTGAGATACACCTCCTCTGGTGCCTTTTTCAAGCATAAGTACCATATCATAATTGTTTAATAGCTCTAACTTTAAACCAGTGGACTTTAGCATAGCATCCCAAGAGAGTCCAGGTGCAGTGAAGTACCATGCAGGATCCAGTTTGTAGGTCTTAATGCAGACATCCCTAAAATGTTCTATAATATCAGTCAAGATCAGTACATCAGTCTTTACATATAAATCGGAATATTCGCCTAAATTTTTAATGTTGAAGGCATTCCAGACTTTCTTGGCATGTTCATATTCCTCATGTGATATGTGTGATTCAGTCATTCTGTTGTAAAATTCTTCTTGTGAGGGAAGCTTGGTTTCTTCACATTTTTTCCAGGAGTCCATATAATCAATCGTATGGATATACACCTTTTCTGGTGACAAGATCTAGCTTGTCCTTTGGGAAGTATTTGGCCGTCTCTCTGAACTCTTTCACATTCTTCGCTAAAAGATCGAGGCTACTGGCCAAGAATCGAAATGAATCAATAAACCTCAATTTTATTCCAGGGAGCTTGGCTTTCTTTCCTTCACCAGTTTCTATCATTTTTGCCCCCACCTCTTTACTGAATGAGATGTATTTTTCTTCGGTGTTAGGTATGACGTCAATGTCTCCATTATCACCTCCTAGTTCTTTTATAAAAAGGTGTGCATCATATCCGGATAAATTATGGATAAAAACCGGGATAAAGGAAGGATTTCGATAGTGTAGGTTACATAGACTGTGAGCCGGACCCCTATAGTTTGATTCACATTTTGACGGATCGAGTAATTGGTCGTGATTTCTAACTTTTCCATGGTCCTCGTTTGAATAAGGTGATGGCTCTGTTTCGATGTTCAACTCGCAGATATAACATACATCAGTTCCCTGAAAGTGCTCTTCATCTTTAGCAGTCATCTTGATTGGTTGATGCTTGTCATAAATTTCCTTTATCGTTAGGGCCTCAGTCTTTAATGTATCATAAAATACTTTAGTGACATCAGGGCCTCTATAAATGATGGGTGCTTTGTAGTCTTCATGTTTATATTTGATATAAAGGCAAAAACTCATGCTTTTGATATTTTTGTATGTATGATGCGCTTCCATCAGGTTGACAGGTATCCATCTTATTTGTTAAACACTCAAAATCTGCACTGATAGTAAAAGGTACTCGTAATGATTTATGATGATTTTTGAACTTTAATGAATCACCCACTTTCGGCATTGCTATTTTGACGGCCTTATTTTTCCTACAATCCGGTTCATGTTTTTGCAGATCTTCCTCAGAGCGATAAAATAATAAACACCTTTCACATGGGTATATTCTTCCATCGTGGTTACTTAATTGAGCACTTATTAATTTTGACAAGTCTTTTATCCAACAGTAATGACTGTTCCCTTCATTTTTTACGTAGAGCAAATTGATATGTTTATCTGCTTTATTTCGAGTTATCAAGGGGTATATGTCTTTATTTTTATTTTCGTATGAATATATGTTCACAGATATATTATTTAACTTCTCAAACCTGTTAATTATTCGATCTTCCATCTTCACTGGGAATTCAATACCTTCGAACTTTAGCTCATTTTCATAAGGTTTATATTTGGTGACTCTTTGAGCGTCTTTTTCCACTGGATGTAGTGCAGAAAGTATTGCCCACATGAAACACTTATTATCTTCGTTTTTTACGTTAATGACTGCTTTTTTAGTTTTAATTCTTTTATGCATATCGGTGTAGGACGATCCTCTCAGTGGGTTAAACTTATTGATTCTCGCCTCAATGCTTTTAATTCTAGCAAGCGTCCAACCTGAACCTCTTGCAACAAACTCCTCCATCTCTGTCAATAGCTTTTGAATAACTGATCTGTAATAGTCTACCAAATCAGTTGATTCTAAGATAACCTCATTTTCCGTTTTGAAGTTTTTCTCCATCTCTTCATCTTTCCCTTTTTGATAATCACAGAGAAATTGGAAATTGACCTTCAAGCCATGCAGCCTCTTTAGGTGTTTTGTTATGAGGCCCCGGACCAGTGATGAAATATCATTCAAGAAGTCTTTGGGGAGCATTAGATTGTGTTCATTTTGGATATTGTATGTCTTCAAATGAGACTTAAAGGCCGTCTCAACTTCCTGGGAGGGATATAGCCTTCTCTTTCGTGAATCTGAAAATAGATCGGAATCAAATGCGAAGTGATGGTTAAACAATACTCTTTCTATGTATGCTATAATGTTTGCCTTTCTGCCTAACTAGGAATAGCCCGTAATGCCATGCATTCGACAAAATTCACGTAGTTGGTTGATAGTCATGCTATTTCTTTGATCTCGCCTAGACTCCTGAGGGGGTTTATAGTTTTGATGGGCTTTAGTTTGCCAGTGCTTATTTATGCTTGATTCCTTAAATAACTTACCACAACACCTGATTTTACGCCCCCTCTTTTTCTTTTGCTTGCTGAACAGGTCATCGTGAAAACTGGGAAAGCCGTTATGATTCGATGAGAATGAATGAAATGGAGGAATGAGGTCGATCAGTTCCGCCTTTTTAAGCTTCGAGTATCCTCGAATATTATGTTCCCGACAGTAGTCTCGCAACTGTCGAACGGTTTTAGATTCCATCTTTATTATCTCTCTCTATATATATATATCTCGTTTCTTTAAATACTTAAAATATTGATCATTCAATTTTCATGGTGCCTGCTTGTTAAGAGAATCGACTTTAATCTCATAAAAGTCGTCGCGTGACTGGCTTCATAGAACTTTTTCAGATTTTTCTCCAATGAAAGATCCACCCAATTGACAAAGTGCGTAAGATAGTAAAGAAGTTAAAAGGAATACTTTTAATAATAAATGTCAGATGTAATGGAAATATTAAGACACTTTGGTTTAGACAACAAAGTGCCTTCAACTCAAAAGTGGGAGCATGAATATATAACAAAAGATGATTATGAATTTTACGTGTGTATGACATGTCATGAAGAGCTGAGATACAATCCTAATAAACGTCCTCTAGATGGAAAGCAATTATATTTGATGATGAAGATGCAACAGAGGAGCCAAAGCAGAGTGAAAAATCTTACTAAATGGTTAAAAGGGTTTAATATCCCCTTAGAAGATGAGATTTTGGTTGAGTTTCTTAAATTTATCCTTAAATATGAAGAATTGTTTCCAGAGCGGAAAAACGTAATCAGCAAAGAAAACGTTTTATTTCATCTGTTACGGAAAAGAGATTTTCAGGTACCACTTAAGTTACCCAAAATGAAGAAAACGCTTGATCAGAATGAAGAAATCTGTCGAACCGTCTTCGAAGCTTTAAACTGGAATTTTTAATAGCTTTTGTCAGCTATTAAAAATTAACTAAATCTTTCTTATCTATCCAACTACTTTCTGGATAACCTAACCACTTCACCAGGTATTTATTCCCCACCTTTTTGAGAATTTTTTTCGATTTTGTACACATCATACCTTACCAGCTCATTTTCATAAAAGGTTCCTTTTACATCTTCATTGTTTAAATCCTTTATTCTATAAGTGACTGGATCGGTTTTTAATACTTCAGAGATGACGAATATTTCTTCTGTAAAGGTTGCCTCATAACCTCTTCTGAAAGTCGTTTTATATATTGATATTCGAACTATATCTCCTTCTTGGTATTTGGGTTTATGCAGGACTTTTTCTTTGAACAAATTGCGGTAGACTTCACCACTGTTTTTTTCTAGACTGGCCTCAACCGGCATCATCTTTATACTTCTGTGGTAAGAGTTGTTATAATTTTTCACTAACTGATCCAATACATCTATGTATCTATTGGTATTGTTAGCCGCTAAATATTTCCGAATTTTACCGTTTAGAGTTCTGTTGAATCATTCCACCACGGAGCATTTGATTTCAACGTTTTCAGTTGTGAACCAGTGGATTTTGGTTCTCTTTAAACAGAAGTTGTGTCTCTTTGTTGATGAACTCTGTCCCCTTGTCAGTTTGGATTTTAAGAGGAACTCTCACTTTAAATGTCTTCTTAAATGCCTTAGTCACTTCTTTCCCCGTTTTTCTACGAATAGGCACAGCCCACCCATATTTGCTGAAAATGTCAATGACTGTTAACAAGTAGTTGTAGCCATCATTCGATTTTGAAAATGGCTTTAGAAATAACAAATCTGCTTGCCATTGATCATCAATGTGTGACACATAAGTTCTTCTTCTTTTAAACTTACTGATGAGTGGTTTATGTTTTGTGTAAACATCTTGTTGATGGTAGAAATCTGAGACTTTTTTTCGACTTAAACCTGTTTTTCTACTGAGTTCGTTTATACCACAATATCCAGTCTCTGGATCGTAATAAACTTTTTTGGGGTCCTCGGTTACCCCTTTAGCGGTAAAAAACGACTCTTTTTAGAACCGCAAACCGTGCAGATCCCTTTTATCATAGGTCTGCCGTTTTTAAAGTTAGCGTGCTGTACGTCTTTCGTCTCAGTGTGGGTTTTACATTTTAGGCAGTATATTTTTGAGCCCATTCCAAATGTCTTCTTTGCTTTGATAATTGGCTTCACAACAGCTCTATCTAACCTTTCACGGAGAGTTGGATTGGGAAAATTATCTTATTAAATAAATGAGTAACTACGTAAAAACTAAAATACACTTAAGTGATCATCAGATTGCTAAATTAAAATCTGCATACCAGAAAGGAGAAGAAGTTTCCCTACAAATAGACAGGACAAAACCATCTAACTATGACATGTACTTAACTCAAACACAAATAGCTCAAATCGGGAAGGGAAAGAGAATTACTATCAGCAAGACGCAGCTCAAGAAAACGGGTGGGTTTTTAGCCTTTCTAGCTCCCTTTTTACCGACCTTAATTGCCGGAGCTAAGGCGTTGGCTTTAGGTGCTGAAAGTGGGGCAGCTGGATGGGGAGCAAAGAAAGCTTTGGATAAAATTTCAGGATCAGGTTGTGCTCAAAAAAAGCCCCGTGGAAAGGGAGTCTATCAAAACTAGGAATATTCAACGAAGTGATTGAAGACAATATGAAGCAAGAAAAAGGGTTTAGGGGTGTCTTTACTTCGGATCTGTTACCTAAAAAGATGAGACGATTTGAGAACGGCATTATTAATTTGGACATAGCTACAGGACCTGGTACACATTGGGTAGGTTACTATAACGATCCTAATAACAATTTCGTCGAATATTTTGATCCGTTTGGAGAACGTATTTACAAAATTCCCACTAGTATTAAGAAATATCTACAAAGTTCTGGGAAAAAAATAGGGTATAACTCGAGCTTTTTACAACACCCAGCCTCTGTCAAATGTGGCTACTTTTGTATGAAGTATATTAATGAAAGAAACAGAGGTGAATCTGTTGAAGATGTTCTGTATTCCTTTACCCAAGAACCTAGTGACTTTAATGAAAAAAATGTTCTCTATAAATAAATGGTGTTATTAATATTAGATTCGAAAAACTCTGAAAAGTCAGAAGACTTTACAATTGAATATTCCAGACCATTTAGGTTTAAGCAGATCGCTCTTCAGTCCTTTTCAATGTACGTTTCTTGGGATAGCATTAAAGATGAGACCTTTTCATACTATGATGGACATCAGTGGTTTGATCTATCGCTCCCAGATGGAAATTATACCGTTAAAGGGTTGAACCGTTACATGCTGAAATTTTTTGGGAAGGATCCACCAATTCTATTTGGTATAGTCGAGGAACGACAAAGAATAGCCATCAAGTTAAAAGATGGGTATAAGATCGATTTAACAAAATGCAAAAACCGGCATAAACTATTAGGGTTCGAACCTGAAATATATGATGAGTCTGAACAAGTAGGAAAGTACATTGCCGACTTATCCGGTGGGAATGATAACATTTATATACACTGTGATGTCGCGGAGGGAGCCTACATTAACGGCTTTCACTCTTCAAACGTAATCTATTCCTTTACGAATGTTAATCGTCCCGGCAGTCAAATCATAAAATCATTTGAAAAACCTCTATTCTTTCCTGTCCGGATGGAGAGTGTTCACAGAATCAG
The DNA here is from genome assembly GCA_030067965.1 of Latrodectus elegans. Taxonomy (NCBI): domain Eukaryota; kingdom Metazoa; phylum Arthropoda; class Arachnida; order Araneae; family Theridiidae; genus Latrodectus; species Latrodectus elegans. Next base: position 82,665,068 of record CM057812.1, on the reverse strand, counting down.
AATGAGAATAACGAACCATAGAGGTGATTTAATTCCCCTCAATAAGCAAGAAGTACAATACAATTTTATTGCCCTCTAAATAAAGAAATGAATGAACATAGACTTCGAAGGAAGAGCAAGAAGATACAAGGAAGAGGGATCTTTTCAGATGTTTTTTTACAGAATCCCTCTGCGTTAGCCAAACAGTTTGTCCATGATAAGCTGAATGAAATATTTTCAAAGAAGAAAAACATGGGGCTGGACTGAAATTTCTGTGAATTTTGATTTAATAGCCATATAGCTATTAAATTAAGACAAAAAAATTGTTTTTATAATAAATGAATAAAATATTTGATTTAAACAACACCGATTACTATTACGATGATGACATCGAAAGTCTCGAGTATAGAGAAGTGAGGCATGAAAACAGCGATAGTTCTACTGAGAATGCCACTTATCATTTCTTTATAAATGACACTAACTCCAATATCTTATTTTCTAATGGATATTTACAACAAAAGCTAAAAATTGTTAACAGTAATGGAACAGCAATAGCGGATGATAATGTAGCTCTCGTGAATGGAGGTGGTTTAATAAACGCCAACAGATTTACATTGGGCAACACTGAAATCGAAACCAACATTAATTATTCTGCTCTCATGCGACATGTGTTAGGTCTAATTCATTTCACTCCTGACTATTCTACTTCGGAAGCTACGAATATGCTGTTCTACGTAGATACGTCTGACACAGCGGACGGAAAACCCTTGAAATATGATGGAACTTTGGTAGATACAACTAAGATAACTGAATTTTTCGAAAAATTAAGAACTAACGATGAGTATAATCAAGGATTCAAAGAGAGATGCAAACTTACTCAAAATAGCAAAACTGTCACTATATGGATCCCGTTAAAATACGTATTTGATTTTTTCAATAAATACAAAAAGGTCATAACAGGGTTCCAAGTCAAGTTTGAGTTTCAGAGAAATCATAGTCAGAACATGCTGTATACAGATGAGCAAAATAAGGATTACAAAGTTGTTGTGGAAGATTTATCACTTTGGCTCCCTTATGTTAGATTTAAGAATTCAGCAGCTGCAAAATTTAATGAGTTAAAATTATCAGATAAGAGCCTGTTGAAATAAACTGGAACCAACATAGCATTGTAAAGTCGAATATTTTCTTAAAGAATTCAAGCGGGTCTTATTCCATAAATGCTACTTCAGACGAAGTATTGTCCTTGTACGTCATACCACAATACACTGAAAGATATGAAAATGCAAAAGAGAACAACATGTTATTCGACAACTTAGATATGATGGAATGTTGGTTTATGGTTAATAATGTAAGGGTTCCAACTGTTAGTTACATGATGGATTTTGAGAAAGGTGATTACAATCGCCTATACACAGAGCTCTTTTGGAGTCTGGACTCAACACCCTTACACCAGAAACAGGGTGCATGGTCAATTATTCCAATTTTGGTAAATTATATCCAATCATTTGCTTCAACCTGGCTCACCATGAAAATTATACAGACACGAATAACCTGACTATAGAGTTCAACTGGCGATTGAGAAACAACACCACCAAGAATTATGTCTTCTATTTCATCTTACGAGAACGCAAGAAGTGTTACTTAAACATAAAGAATCAAGATATTACCATGATCAAAACATTAAAGCTATAAATGGAACTGAATTTTAATTTTAATAGTCGAAAGACTATTGAAATTATTCATATTAAAATAAAGAAATGACAGCATACTATCCACTTTTTGAGGAAGAACTCAAAGAAGGGCCACCTGGCATTCCAGGAATAGGGTTTAAACTGACACATGATGGTAATTATGATATGGAGGAAAAGATATTAAGGAATGCTGGAGAACCTTTAGAAAATAATGACGTGACTACAAAATTTTACGTAGACAGATGTAGGAAGAATCTGAGGTCATCCATTCGAGATTTGTCAAACAAAAGTTTAGTCCTTTCAGAAAATGATCAAAAATATGATGCAAAAGGAAAAAGAATTATCAATCTTTTAGCTCCAGTTGACAAGTCTGATTCTACAACTAGAGATTATGTAGATACAGTGGTTGACCAGTTGCGAAACATAAGTTTACTACACACACCTCAAGGAAATTTTGATGCGAAAGGTAAAACGATAAATAATGTGAAAGATCCGGAATCTGAGAAAAATGTGGTGAATAGACGATATTTTGAAAGTAATGCTTTAACGCTCCATGGGGAGGCTTATAATGCTAAAAATAGAGCAATCGCACATCTTTCGGATCCAAGCGCTAGTCACGATGGTGTCAACAAACAATATTTTGAAAATAATGCTTTGATTCTGAAAGATGATTGTTATGATGCTAACAATAAAGTGGTGTCAAATGTGAAAGAGCCTGTGAATGTAAACGATGTAGTTACTAAAAAACATCTTGATTATTACTGTATTCTATGGAATAAAATTAATAAAAACTATTATGCTCACAATCAAAGAATTTTGGGTGTGAAAACACCTCAATATGATACAGATTGTGCTAATAAATATTATGTTGATACTAAGACATTCTGTGCCTCTACAGATAGAGGAATACAATTTACGGGAAGTGGTTTCAAAACTTTCCCCTTTAATAGATTTACTTCGAAACTCTTAGACTCAAACTTAAAATTACCACTCGATATGTATATGAAAGTAACAATTTTCATAGCGATTGATAACATGAATGAGAAACCAATGATACGATTAGAAAAAGGTAAAGAGGTCCTTCTCGATAAGGAAACACGTGTCAATGAAGAATCAATCATTTTATTTGTGTATGGGAAACAGAGTGATGTATTAACTTTATCAGTATTGACAGGAGGTCAATGTAAGTTGAAACCCTATTTACACATTGAAAAGTTAGAATTTTTTTAGCTCCATAAATAAATGGAGAAACTTAATTCTGTACGCATTCGAACTTATAAAGAACTGGACCGAGAATACCTGATTTCTGATACTGTAGTCCATACTGATAAAATTTTGATTAGCTTAGAGAATGGGTCACTTATTCACACACCTCTTGGCATACTAAATATAGAAGAGATAGAATCATTAAAAAATAGACAAATCAAAGCTATGAGTGTGGGTAAGTATATAATTTTTCGCATTTAAAGAAATAAAAATTTTTTCTTATATAATAAACGCAAAATGGAATTGTTAAATAAATTAAACGGACTCAGTTCATTAGAAGATGGAGCAAAGACATTCAGGAAAATGAGGGATCTCAACATCCACGAAAAATATCCTGTCACTGAAATTAAACAGGTAACCACAAGATATGGAAATAGAGTAGTTGTAGAATTGCCTGATTGTCTCGTATCGCGGCCGAGCTGGCAGCCGAATGGTTAGCGCTCTTGCCTTCGGTTCAACAGCTCGTGGGTTCGAATCCCACCTAGGGCATGGATGTTTGTAGTGGTTCGGAATCCACTTTAAACCGTAGGTCCCGGTCTAATTAGCCCTCGTGTGCAAAAAATGACCGTTGAGCGACAAACAAACAAACATTGTCTCGTATCGCTACCACAAAGATATGATAAAATGGCGTCAGATTATTTAAAACTCAATGATTTGAAACCTCTTTTCTTTGTGTATTTGGGGAGTAAGGATGTCGGGAAGTCTCAACCAGCCCAAATGTTTCAATTCGATATTTGATTTTAATGGTTTTAAAAATCATTAAAATCTAAAGAAATTTGTCTAGTTTAGATAATATCACACCCCATTTTCCGAACATTTTTGTTCTTCTCTTCATGCAATATTTGATGCATTTGAATAACATATTTTAAAATCAGGGAATGAATTTCTTGATATTTCTCAGTTTCTTCTTCTATACATAAGAATAACTTCTGACACACCCTCGCTAAACTAGTCATTCTACATTTCACACTCCCGTAGCTATCATGTCGCCGAATAAGTCGTAAGTATTTTCCATTTCTGTTTATTATTATTCTCATTTCTTTAAATGAATAAAAAAGAGGAAGCGGAAAGGCTGCGACCTTGACTCGTGAGAGAAACGGGTTTTTCTTTTTTCCCTGTCTGAATGAGACGTTTAATTTTAACTACCACTGGATGGCAGCACGAACTGGACTCGGAATCTGATATAGAAAATTTTCCGCTTCTTTTCGTTTTAATTTCTGAAGTGTTTTTGACGATTATTTTCAATCGGATAAATTACAGTCTTCGATATTTTAAAGATTTTTCAAACTCTGAGGGAGAAATGACTTGTTTAAAGCTATATTTCAGTGTCTTTTCGTCTTCGGTGACATGTATATATTACTTAGATGTTCTCTCTCTGTCGGGTACCCAGTAGCTCTGTGGCAAAGTCTAAGCTTAGCAACCGTAAGATCGCGGTTTCGATCCCCAGCCTCGGCTTGGTAGCAGCTTTCGTGAATTGTGTAATGCTATTTGCGTTAAGCTCACTTATGGATCGAACCACGGAGCGAAACATCAGTGGTGGGTTGAGACTTGTGGTCTCTATGTCCATTTAGATGTTGTGTTTGTGTTGTCCTTAATATAATATATGCAGGCCCTGCTTGTCAGGTCAGTGATGCTGGAACTCCGGTTCTAGAATTCGTAAACAGCTGTTGGAACTGGACTTGTGGTATCACTGACCTGGCGGGCCGTTTTGCTATTTTTTTTTAAGAAATGCCCTGTTGAATAATAATTCCCCAAAGAGGTTGCGTTGAAATTTTTCAATCAATAGTGCTCGGGGAAAAAAATAGAAATATATTTTTTAATAGTTTTCGAACTATTAAAAGATAAAGACTTGGAATTCTTCCATTTTGTATTCATAAAACAATATTTTTCTTCAGCTCTCATCAAGACTCTCAATTATTTTTTGAAACTTTTCTTCTAAATTTCCTAAGTGTTCAATGACCTTTTCATTTGGGGGTATCATTGATTGAAGCTTCTGAAGTTCTGCTCGAAAGCTATAAATTAATGAGATGCGAGTACACACTTTAATCAAATGGGTTTTCTTTTTATTCATTTCTTTGTTTATATATTTGTTGTCTTTAAATACTTGAAATATCTCTCTACCTTTTGGCTGAGAAAAAGGGTGTGCTCACCGAAGGGGACTTCTAAAAACGGGTCTATGGGAGGTTGGAAGCTAATTTTTTTTTTAAATGGACAAGTGTTTGCCATTACTTTTTTAAAAGTAGAGAAAATTAATTATATGGGGTTAAGAAATATTTTTAAAAGGGGCGTGAGGAAAAGGGGGTGGAAATTTAATGGATAAAATTAGAGCCATTAATTTCTACAAGTGGGTGCGGTTTTTATGGGAATTTTATAGCCATTGTTTTTTAAAGAGGGTTGAATATTTAATGGCGGGTTGAGAACCATTACTTTCTAAAAGTGGGTGGGGTTTTAATGGGGGTTTGAGAGCCATTACTTTCTAAAAGTGGGTTCAGATTTATGGGGAGGATGACACCCATTGTTTTTTAAAAGAGGTGGAAATTTAATGGGGGTTTTTACACCATTGTTTTTAAAAGTGGGTGGTAATTTTATGGGGTTTTTTGGGCCATTGTTCTTATAAAAGTGGGTTGAAATTTTATGGGGCTTTTTACACCATTGTTCTTAAAAGTGGGTGGGAATTTTATGGGGGTTTTACACTATTGTTTTTAAAAGAGGGTGGGAATTTTATGGGGGCGGTTTATGGCCTAAACATCACTGCGCCAGCTCTGTCAAATGCACACTACTTATAAGATTTAGGTTTAACTCCGAAAGACTAAACTTCTCACATTAATTTAGATTTCATCATGCATTCTTTTTAATCTCAAAATATCATGCAATTTGTATACGTGGGAGAGATTTAACTATTTGTTCATATGATGATTCATTATTAGGTCTTTACGACCAAATCGTTCTTTTAAAATCTTCACAGTTGAATCATAATTATCATCCGATATTTCGAAACCTTCAATGACATTCAACGCTGGTCCACCTAAATATGACTTTAAATAGTTGAACTTATAAATTTTTGTTAACCGGTTATTATTGCCATTAGTGGAAACTTTGAATGTATTCCAAAAACTAGTAAAATGTGCTTTATTACCGAGGAATTTTTGAATATTCAACTTATGGAGCGTTACATGTTTATTTTCGTAATAAGAGTTTTGATTTGAATTACATAGCTTTACATTTTCTAAGTTATTTTGCCTTAATCGTTTATCGCACGGAAAAGAGCTAGCGATATATTATGTCATACATAGTCATGAATAGCAGGCAAATGAGCTTCGAATTCTTCTACTTGGGATAAATTTTCAATTAGTTTATCTATTTGTTTTAATGCTTCACTTTTATGAGTAAATTGATTAACATTCTTTTAACAAATCAAATTCTTCCGTTTTTATTAAGTTTTCGATCTGATTTGCTAATTTAGTTACTGAGCTCCTCACGAAGTATTTGTTTTTCTTAATCTTTTCAATTTCTATCAATCTTGCACGCAAAGAACAATCCTACCTTGGCCTTTTTGCGCAAATTGCACGGGTGGTGCGAATTGCAATAATCCAAATTTTAAGATAATCCAACGAAATTCACTAATTCGAAAATCGAATCTAATAATCTATCGGGTGTACCAAAAATAATGTATGTTCATTTCCCGTCCGATGCACCATGAAGAAATTTACGTATAATCTATAATCTAAATAATATCTAAAACAGAAAGAGTACATTCAAAATACAGATTGGGAAAGTAAACAGGAGATCATATATTATAAACAAGAACAATATTAATAAACACAAAAGTTACATGCATTTAACAATTACACATATATTCAAAATTATGAATTATATTCTAGGAATCTAAAGGAACGTACAGTTCCATCGAAAAGTTGGGAAAACTTCCTCAATTGAAACAAAATCTAAAGTTCTAAGTATTCATACATAATAATAGGCGACAGCGCCATCTAATCAAACTTTTTTCCTCAACACGAACTCGTTAGAACTTCATGGTATTTCGATAATAGTCTCGTTTTTTTAATGTATTAGTATCTAATAGCAGCATCTCATATTGCAAGTAAACGGTAATTAATGCTCATATATGTTACATCACATTTTTAAAACGATGTTGATTTGCAGGTTTATAGTGACACATTGATGCATCAAGCAAACATTTCTCTACTCTTTGTAACAAGGATGTATTTCCAACTGTGTATTTAGCTACTAAAAAGTATTTTTAAGTGATTTACGGTTCGTCGTCTGACCTTTTTGAAAGTTAGAATATATAGCGAATTACTGTACGTAATATTACCATTTTGTAGTACATCATTCTAAAAGAAAATTCAATTAATTTCCTTTCTAGAATTCGCTTTATAAATTTACAAAACATGCTATATAGTTGATATTATTTCGTTCACTTAAGGTGAAAACTCCGCTTTTCATTTTCCTCATTTTCTAAACTTTGACTTTCTACTGTTGTGTGTACATTGTTATCTCTTATAGTAATATTCTCTAACCTCTTGAATTAAATTTTAATATTTTAAAAATATAAAAAAGATCATGGCGGGAAAATTTGATTAAATGAAACTAGCTGGGGAGCTTTGCTAGTACTCTAGATAGAAAAAAATATCGAACGTGTGCAAAATAATTAAATGTATCTGTCTCAATTTAAAGTATATGTTTAGGGAAGGAAAAATGATAGCTCTAACTTGCCTGATAGCTCTAACTTTGCAGAGAGATACAAATGTTATATTGTAACAGGTGTGAACTAATCTCTTGATTGCATGTTAATATTTGCATGTTTTTATAGTTAAATTATTTTGACCAGAATTCGTTTCTGCTCTACTATTATGTAGGACATTAAAATGCTAAATTTTGTCATCTTATTAATTAGATTGGTTTACACATAGCATATTCACGCACTTTAAAACAAACTTACTGAGAAACCTTGACTCATTTAATTTGCATAAATTACTTAAGATTTTAGAAATATTTTCTTATCTAAATATTCTAAGAATACGAAAAATTGGCATTTTAAGAAAAGTTTTATTAAGCATGGGACTCCCTCTTTTTTAACTTACAAGAAATTGCCTATATAAAACATTGAATATAAAAACCTTAGAATGCAAAAGCTTACATTTTTTTTTTATAAATGTTTTTAAGTTCTCAGTTTTTAAGTTCTCAGTTTTTAAGTATGAAAATACATATTTATCATGTCTTTAATTGAAAAAGAACAATTGGAAATTTTATTATTAATAAGGAACTATATTATAAAATTTCATATATATAATTTAAGCATAAAATTTTTATGCTATTTAATTCTAACATTTTCCTACTATAAATAACCATTCCTTTGCAATAATTTAATAAAATATCCAAGACGTAAAAAACGCAATAAATGTTTAAGAATGTTCTATATTTATAACGTTTGTGGTTAGAACATTATCTGCTTGGGATCTTTATCATTATCCAATAAATCTCATCCACTGATACTTTTTTTTGTATTCTTTAAATTGATAGGAAAAACTTCATCTTTATCTTGCAAGTACCATTAAAGCTCTGCAACAAATGTAAAGTTCTTCAAATTGTAAAAAATTATTGCAAGACATGTAGAAAACCATTAAGAAATTTATTATATATAATTGCTTTAAGAAAAATTGCCTTTCACGTGTTAAATATTTGCAACAATATTATGTGTTTTTATTTTAAAAATTGTTTTTAAAAAACAGTTAAAGCTAAAACAGTATCTCAATTTAATTTAAATTTATAATTGTTAAATGCATGTATAGTGCTGTTTTAATTTTTATTTTAATAGATACAAAGGATAATTTTTCTCTTATTTTATTTTCCAGGCTTGTAGTACATGGCTTTCTACAGCCGTATGCAAATCTTGCTTCCTTTAAGCAACCCCATTACGTTTTATCTAATAAGTTCATTGATTGGGTTGTTACAAGATATAATCCTTTAAAGTAAGTGAAAATGATTTATTATATTTAACAAAATGAATCCTTCTTCGAGAATTTTCCTGTAATTTCCTCATTAAATTCAATCTAATTTTGTAAATATCGTATGTAACAGCTTGTGCATCAATATTTCTGCTTACTAGGTCTGTAACTTTAGAATGTGTGGATTTTTCCCAGTAGATGGCGCACTAAGCCCATAGATGCTGGTGTCATAACCAATGTATCATTTTGTAGCTGTGAGAGCCAGCTTCAAAGCGCCATATTTGTTTAAACGTTTAAGAGTTAGTAAAATATTTTTTTCGATGGTAAACACGTTGAAATTTGAGCCAAACAAAGAGCATTTGCGGCATGTGCTGATTTTTCTTATTCAATCAGAAGAAAAAAAGCAGCGGAGGCACATCGAATTCTTGTGGAAACATACGATGTACAAATTCTATTCAAAAGAATGATTCAGAAGTGTTTATTTCGATGTCAGGGACAAAGAACGTGAAAATCGATCGTAAAAGTTTGAAGATACCGAGCTGCAAGCGTTATTGGATGAGGACGCCACGCAAATTCAAGAGATATTGGTAGAGCAACTAAATGTTTCTCGTGTAGCCATTTCCAAACGCTTGAGGGCCATGAAAAAGATCCAGAAGGTTGGAAAATGGATGCCACATGAGCACTTTAGCAGACAAACTTGTCAAGGACATTTCAGCAGCACTTGGATGGGAAATATTAACCAACCCACCGTACTCACCCGACCTTGCTCCTTACTATCACCTGTTTTCATCCATGGGACACGCACTTGCCGAGCAGCACTTCCATTCTTCTAAAGATGTCCAAAAATGTCTCGACGACTGGTTTGGCTCACGCGACGTTCAATTCTTTTGGAATGACACCCATAATTTACCTACTAAATGACAAAAATGTGTAGAAAGCGACGTCCGATACTTTGAATAAAATTTTTCTTTCCATTTTTTTCTAAATCGTTGCGTATTTTTATTGAATCCGCATTTTAAAGTTAGACCTGGTAGTAGATGGTGTTACTTTAAGAAAAGTTAGTTTATAAACAATTTAAGACTTTTATAATATTAAAAAGGGCGGCAATGTTGAAAAGGTAGAGTGTTGTTGTGACATGCTATGAAGAGTTCTCATTCCGGATTATGTGTAACTGGAGAGAATGTTTCCTACAAGGTGTCAGATATATTTTAAGAAAAGTAAATAAAGTGGCTTTAAATAATACAAGGAGACTTCAAGTTATTTTTTTTCATCCATTCGGTAAATAGGCATATGCCAATGAAAAAAATGAAAGTTATTTCCAGTATTAAGTGATTAAATAGGGGTTTGGAGTGGAAAGAAAGATTAATTAAATATTTGATACACATTAGAGCATAGGTTCCCAAAATGGCCCAGGTGGACCCCCAGGGGTCCATAGGAGACCACACGGGGCTCCACGTAGTTGTGAAAAGTAAACAGGAGTTCACGAGTTGTAAGAGGGGGTTTACGAAAAATTTTATGGTTTTCATAATAAAGAACAAAAATTTTGACTTGGATTCACCTATCAATATAGGCAGCTAGCATCATTCCCTAGGTAGGTACTCAAAAATATTCGAGATTCATTTCAAACACAGAATTGAATAAATTAATAGATAATAGTACAAGTGTATACCACATGTCGAGCGCCCGTGCGCCGTCTCATAAAAATATGACTATCTTTTATTGTTGATTTACTTTTTAGAGTTAATTTTGATTTTTGTCAATTGTGTTGATTGTAATACTAAATGTTTATAATTTTGAATTACCGCAAGTATTTTAATAAATAGGACACAAGAAAATGTGCTACTTTTTTCCGTAACACCCCCAATTTAGGGTGATATTTTTTAGGAGTTTTGGAAATACAGTAGAAATGCAGCAGCAGGGGGTCTACCGAAAATAGTAAAACTTTGAAAGTGGTACACAAGAAAAAAATGTTTGGGAACCCATGCATTAGAGTAACACCCGCTATTGAATGGAAAGCATGCATTTTTATATAAATAAAACATAAATTTACATTTTCAGCATATCAACATCATTTATTTTGATAGTAACAGAAAATATCCAAAAAATGAAATAAATAATAGATGTTTAAAAATGCAACACAAATAAGATTGAGTTATTGTTTTCAATTTAATTGGTTAACCATTTTTCCCATGTAATCATTGAAAAAGTCTCGGCAAAATTCTTATTCTACTTTAATGACATGAATAATGTGTGAAATATATCGTAATTTGTTATATTTTTGGTATAGATTTTATAAAATTTCCTATTCTTCCCTTAATTCGAGTAGCAGTATAAAAATTTCATCTGGTCGTAATGATCTTAATTTTGAAGATTAATTTTGTTTATGATTTCAATATTTTATCTACTTGGCGGTGCATATTCTGTAAAAAAAATAGAAAGATTAAATGGGGAAAAAGTATTTTAAAAAATATTAAGTTCATTAGAAATTTTGTAAAAAGCACTTGAAATATTAAAAGAATAAAAATATTTTTTTCAAAAATGTTAGTTCATTTAAAATTCTCAAGCAACAGAGGTGGTTTTTAGCGAATATGAAGTAATTTTGGGAAATGACTGATACGCACCCTTGAACCTCGCAATAGAAACACCATTGCAAAATATTTCCGGAAAGTTTGTTTTTCTCCTCGTTTATGCAGTCGTAATAGAGTTGAATGGCGGAATTTTCTCTCAGTGTTTAATTATAGGAAAGTCTTGCCGCGCCTCCTTAATTTTGATTCAAGCTTGAATGTGATAATATATATTGGAGTGAACAACAGAAATTTTATTCCTTGTATCACATCACTGTGTTAATGCTTTAGGGGAAATTATATATATGTGTGTGTGTGTGTATATATATTATATGTATATATTATATATATATACATATAATATATATATATATATATATATATATATATATACATATAATATATATATATATATATATATATATATAAATATGTATATATAAGGAATTTTTTTAGGTCTTTTTTTACCCTTATTGACCACTTTGTTTGCAATAAAAATCAATGGAAGGATAACTTAATTTTTTTCTACCTTTTCTTGCTACATGCAGAAACTTAGCAGTATACTTCTTGGATATAAGATTTTTTATTACATACTTCGTGGTTGGGAGTATTCATTATTAATACCAGAGTCACTTTGCAATTTTTCAGATACAACTAGGTTTTTAAATTTATACTTACAAAATTTTAGGTGTGTTCAAAGTAGTCTCCTCCAGCATCAATGCACTTTTGTAGACGAATTTTCCACAGATTAAATGCCTCAACCCACTCATTTCTTGGGATAGATAAAAAAATGCATTTATAGTCACATCAATCTATTTTTCTGAATGAAAACGAGGTCCACGCAAGTTCTTTTTTAGATTTTAGAAACCAAAAGTTGCTCATAGCTAGATCTGGTAAATACGGTGGATGTTCGATCACTTTAATTTGTTTTTCTTTAAGAAACTCAACTGTTAATACAGCTGCATGGGAAGATGCATTGTAATTGTGAAGCATTAGTCCCGTAACATTCAGTTCTTGTAGAATTTCTGGAAGACATTTAGTGGTATACCAGTTTGCTGTTACTGTCTTCTGTCCTTCCAGCTTCATGGCTTTGACCAATCCCGTACTTCCGAAGAAAACGGCATACATCACTTTTTTCAGTGCGCGTTGTTTTTTCACCATTGTCGGCGTGGGATCATTTCCAAAGACCCATACTTTGCTTACTTGACGTGTTGGAACGTCAAAAAAACGGTATGTACGTTTCATCACCTGTTACAATTTTAGAAATGATACGGTGTCCCCCATCATTTAGTAATTTTAGAGTTTCTTTACTGATTCTGATACGCTCCTCTTTTTGGGCCGAGCTGGCAGCCGAATGGTTAACGCTCTTGCCTTTGGTTCAACAGTTCTTGGGTTCGAATCCCACCTTTGGCATTGATGTTTGTAGTGATTCGGAATCCGCTTTAAACCGTAGGTCCTGGTCTAATTAGCCCTCGTGTGAAAAAAATGACCGTTGAGCGACAAACAATCTAATCCATCTCCTCTTTTTGATGCTCAGTTAGATTATGGGGAACCCAACGGCAAGCTATTTTTTTTCATATGTAATTCTTTATGAAATGTTCTGTGTATGGCTGCGGACCCAATGATAAGCTCCTTCTGTATCATTTGATAGGTACAGCGATTATCATCCATTAAGATTTTTCGTATGGCAGACACATTATCCGGGATTACTGTCGACTGCGGCCTTCCTGTGTGTTCTTCATCCTGAAGAAAATTGCGACCTCTTCTGAATTCTCTAAACCAGCTGAACACAGTTATACGAGTTGGAGATTCATCACCAAATGCTAATTGCAACCCTTGAACGCATTCTTCTTGATTTAATCCTGCTTTAAAATCGCAGAAATTCATAGCGCGAAAATGTTCTCGCGCCAACTCCATTATCTCTTGTGTTTAAAATTTATTCTACGCTAAACAAATTGAAATAAGTCAGTAAAAAATAGTCTTCTTTGTTAAAATACTTTGTATTTTAAAATTAAAACCGTTATTTTCATTTTGTAAATTCTCGTCTGCGCGTATCTCTTAAATTTCAGAGTAACCCTCGTATGCCATACAAAAGGAAAAAAGGTTAACCTTAGTAATACTTTCCGATTTCATGAGGCTAACTAATTTATATTTCCCTATTTGAGTTAAGAGAGAGACGAGTGAGGTGGCTGCGTATCGTCGCATTAGGATTCAAAGAATGCATCGGCTGAGGAGAAATTTTTCTAATATCCTGTGTGTCTGGTGGTTGTGGGTTTTATCAAAACAGCCTTTAGTTTTACAATAATTTAATTATTTAAAGTTACACAGAATAACAAACAGAAACACTAAATTAAAAGGATGGTTAAAACACATGTGTTCGAAATCAAAAGCCTAACTAATTGTCCTTCCTTCTCCCTGCCATGGGCGCTCTCGGAAAGAGAGAGAGGGAGAAAGAGAGAGAGAGAGGGAGGGAGAAAGAGAGGGAGAAAGAGAGGGAGAAAGAGAGGGAGAAAGAGAGGGAGAAAGAGAGAGAGGGAGAAAGAGAGAGAGAGAGAGAGAGAGAGAGAGAGAGAGAGAGAGAGAGAGAGAGAGAGAGAGAGAGAGAGAGAGAGAGAGAGAGAGAGAGAGAGAGAGAGAGAGAGAGAGAGAGAGAGAGAGAGAGAGAGAGAGTGAAGTGTCATACCTGCAATAAATAAAAATCGAGAGTTCTGTACCGTCATTTTCCTTTATTTTTGATAGATTTTTGAAGTGGGTAGCCTAAGGATAGAACAGCACTATTTAAGGTTCCTAAGTTGGATACTAGCCACTGTTGATGCTTTCTGTGTCATTGTCTCTTGGGCTGTGAAGAGTTGTACATTCTTCCTTTAATCTGAACGATTTCCATGAAAATATTTCGTTATGCCGGAAGCAACTGATTTTTTTTTCTCTGTATCTCGTTTATCAAGAACATAATTATTCTGAAAATATTTTATTAATTATTTTTCCTGCGTATTGTATGTAAAAGAAATTACACACATAAAGTAGTATCCTAAATTATTTCAAGTAGTGAATGCAGTATCGGAACAAAAATTCGATACCATCAATTGGTATTTTTTTAGATCTTAATATCAGAATTCTGGTTTTAATGCCTGTAGTAAGAGTTTTAGAAAAAGAATACATTTGCATATCGGCCAACCTTTGAGAGAAAAAGAATCAGTTATTCTCTTGATTTTGAAGAAAAAAATCAGGAGACATTAGCGACATTTTTGCTTGAGTGTTTAAAACGGTAGTACCGCAAAAAGACTATTTTACTCTTTTGATTAAACATTATGAGAATGATTTATGTTTGCCATATTTTGCGTTAATCTTAATATTTGAATAAAATATTCATCAACCTCACAAAGGAACTATAAAGAATAAAAGAATATACTATATGTGTAATAAATAAACATCAATGCTTATGCCCCAATATTAGTTAGTTTTACTTTACTTTAGCCAACGTCCGTTCTTGGCCTTTCGGCCATTTGACGCCGAGCCTCCCAATAATGGCTGACGACATCAGCTGGATGTAGGGCTAGTGCAGAGCACTGCTTTAGATGGTCGGCATCCATCCCAGCATGGCCACAGAGCGGGCAGGCTTCATCAGCAGCCAGGCCAATCTGGTGTTACAATACTCTCTTAGGGCCGCATTAGAAAAAATATTAATTTTATAGGGCAACTTTTACTAACCTAATTTATAAATAATAAACTTATAGAGTTACATAAAAATATAAAATAAATTAAAGCGTCACCCTAGCACGGGGACAGATGGGGTTCGAAAGTCAGAGGAGAGCAAATTTTCATGTTATAATAATCATAATTACTGTATTAGTGCGCAATCTACTGACTATTTAAGCTACTAAAACAACTAAACGGTTTTTTTTTCGGCAAAATTTCGGCTGTTTTTAAGTTTTTCACTGAAATTGTCGAAAATCAGATTTTCATAAATTATTGGGAAATTGGTAGAAATTATGAAAAATCAGGAGTATCCCGATAAGATCAGTAGAGTTGGCAGCGTTGTATATGTGTTTCGTTATTTTATCTCTCAGTTTAATTTAAGAAAGTAATTGTAGCTTATAAACTATAAAACTATATAAAAAGAATCGCAAAATAGTAAAGGAACCAAAAACCTCTTTTTTATTTTAATCACCAAAAGTGTAATACAGAGAGTATTAATACATTTTTAGAACGATTTCGATAACGAGTTAAAAAAGTAAATGTTATAGAATAAAAATTTTTGGCAACAGCTTATTATTTGAAATGAGAAATATCGTCTGCTACTTTTAAATTTATTCTTATTTCAAAATGTCACATAAACATTGCTGTGAACTGAAGGATATGTTTTTGCGCTTTCCATAGATAAGCGTTCTTATTCCAGAATTCAAAAACGTTGTGAAATGCATGGTATTAAAATTTCTCAGTGCAAAATAATCAATATTATTAATCGCACAGGTAAAAACTGTCAATCATTTCTACCTAGAAAGAAGGCTCCAAATGAATATCTGTTAAAGGTACGTACTGTTTCAAATGTTTCTAAAGTGAAATCGCTAGTAACAAGAGAAAATCCGTCAATACCGAAATCAATTGCAAAGTCTCACCAAATTTTGCCGAGACATGTGGCTCAACGCAAAACATTTTGTAGAATCCTGTATGAAAGTCACTTAGCAAGAGATAGTGGAAAAACATTGTGATCCTTGATGAAGCATGGGTTTACCTAAAGGACTGTAATAAGAAAAGGTCTTTTTACTATAGAAAATGAGGAAAAAAATGTACAAACCCGTTTTCGTCAATGTAAAGAAAGTTTCAGTTAGGGGTTTTTGATTGTCGCAGGTTTCTCCTACAATGGCAAATTAAAAATAAGAAGAGAAAGAAATGTTAAAATAAACTCATCCTACTATCAGGAGAAGATTTTACGCCCAATATTTACAAAAGAAATTCCACTTCTTTATTCGAATGGCTTTCAAAGAGAAACTTCATCAAGACAAAGCTATAAATCATACTTCGGAAACTACCACCGCATTCCTTGAAAAAATGATGAATAATACAGGTATTGCATATATACATTTTCAGCATATCCCTGCGAAGTCTCCTGACGTTTCACCTATGGACTATTGTGCCTTTGGTCCGTTAAAAAATTCTCTTTCTAAACCCAAACCCACCACAATAGATGGACTCTGGAAAGTAGTGTAAGAGGAATGGAAAACAATACCTCTGGAAATATTGTAAAAAGCTCTTCTATCATGGAAATCACGATGCAGACTTTATAGTCCAGAAAAAAGCCTATCAGATCAAACAATTAAAAAATAATCTATACATTTTTAGCACTAATTAAACGGCCGCGAAATCGTTCTAAAAATCTGTTAATACCCTCTATATGACTATTCAGTGTGTGGTACTGTTAAGAAACATACAATAACAATTTTGCCATCGTTAAGACTGGAATTTAATTTTGTGCCAAAAACTACTAGCTGTTGAAAGTACTCTTTCATTATCTACGCTAACTGGTAGTACTATAAGCAATGCGCGATATACTTTTACTAAGTTACTAATTCTAAATCCTCAAATCTAATCTTCAAATAAATCGATTTCTCCTAGGATGAGTTTGGATATAACTGATTTCTACATTGTATTTTTTGTTGAAATGTGTTTTAGTTATTGTTGTTTCTAATTTTTGTTCAACATTTTATTTTCACTTTTGACATTAGTGTAATAACCATTTTCAATAACTCTATCAAATTCTTCTGAATGTGGATAGGCTTGTGTGTTAAAAGCATTTTAAGAAAATTAACTATAAACTTGATGAAATTTGAATTTGTTAGTCTCACCTCTTCGTTTCTATTTTCATTTTTAAAATCATTATAATTATGTAAATACCGTGAGACATTTTCTGCTTCGATATGCTTTTCTTCTGTGCTTCTTTTCAATGTAATATATAATTCATCATATGGCGATATTGGAAGTTTTCTTTGTGATTGCAAAATGAAATTAATTTTTGCATTAGCTATTAATAAATTAGAATCTCTCCATCATAATACTAAGGCAGTCAGTTTTGTTAAAAGTACAACTGATACATATCTGGATATTAAATCGAATTCACTATTGGGAAAATTAATTTGCTGGTATAAATCAACTGTCGCTGTTTGGACTGGATTTTTCAATTTCAAAACTTTCGTTATTAAAGGTAAATTGTTCCAACTTGTGTTAAAAATCTAATATTAATATATGTGCTGTTTTATTTAAGTTAGTATATATTTTTATAAGAAGACATTTTTTGTGAGGGAAAGTTTAAACATCTTATAGAGCTAGTTATCGAACTCGATTAATTATATTAAAGCAATTCTTGATTAGTTAATATGTGATCTTCTCATTAGCAATATCGTCTTCAATAATTATACTGTCGTTATTTTCATTGTCAGTTTTCCTCTCTTCAAAGTTGGAATCAGAAGTGTATACATCCATAGTATTTGGTTTTTTTTATCCTCTTTAGTTTAATTCATCTTTTATTCTTAATGGAATTCGATGAACACAACATAATTTCTGATTTGCGATAGTCAACTTTACAATTTTATTCGTAACTGATGCACCATCAGTCATCATGGTTATAATGTCTTCTTAGTTTCCCTAACTTAGATTTAAGCACTTAAATTCATTTTTTGTCTGACATACTTTCCGAGACATTTGTAAGCCCAATAATCCAAAAACTGAATGAATACTTGTATATTTAAGTAGCGTCTATTTCTGATACTTGCCATTTCATCAAACGTAAGGCTAAGTTTTTCAATATTTACTTTTAATAGTATTAACTTTTGTTTCTCTCAAAGAATGCGAACACCGTTAACGTAGTTTATAACTGTTTTTTTTCAGAGAGTTAATTGGTAAATTTTTAAAACCTCTCGCGAATATTGATTTTATTTATTCAGTAGCTAGTGTACTCGAAACGGTACACTATCTAATGCTTTCATTTGTTTATAATTTCACGAAATTATCTTTTTTTTCTTCAAACTAATCTAAAATCTTTGATGGGCTTGGGCTTAAAAACGGTGTTTAAATATATATTTTTATTGTAATTAGATTCTTTCACCTTTAAGAAATTTGTATCATGTTTTTATTTTTAAACGTACAGTAAAAGCTCCTTATTCGCGCTTCCTTCATTCGCGGATTTAAAAAAACTTGATCCAATTCCTGTATTCCCGGCTAAAAATGTCTTTCTTTGCAGATATAATAAGTTTATGCATAATAATAAAAGGATTCCAATAGGTTTCCAACCCAATATCCTTTGCAAATAACGTCAAATGGACTAAAAGAAAAAGTAAAATAGATCTTATTACAACTTTGCCTAAAGTATGTTGTTAAATGATATCGCCGAGACTGACATAAGCCGCCTACGCTGCGATCGGTGCTTTTGAGAATGCAAACAAGCAGAATGAAAGCAACCTTATTACTCTAAGAATAAGTATGTTTTTATGTCACTGTGTGTGTGTGTGTTCCCCCCCCGTTCTATTATAAAAGTCGCTTTGCGTGTTTTATTATTTCATCTTTCGCATTCGTTACAAAAATTGCGATCAAGTAATACGTCTCTACCGTTCTTACAAAATCGAAAATCTATATTGTCAACTAAAAAAATGAGAAGCTGGTTTCGAGTTTCTTCATCATCATAAAAAAAAAAAAATCTGTGTTACCTCTTAAAGTGAATATAGAAATGCTTGATCGTTTACGCCTTTGGGAATCATTTGCATTCATATCACGCTCATTCAATGTCAACGAATCAACTATACAATCGATATATTAAAAAAAAAAAAAAAAAATCGGAAGATAAAATACGGTCGTCTGTAGCTTCCATTTCACGGTCAGCGAAAATTGTTCGTGATCCAAGAATAGAAAAATGGAAGTGGCGTTGTTATTATAGATCGAAGACCGCTACCAAAAAAGTGTGGTCCAATGGTCCGGGAAAAGACAAAGAGTCTTTACGCTCATTTTAAAGAACCTGATGGTATTTGTAGTAGTGAATGTACATTTGAGGGATTTCAAACATCGGAAGGTAGGTTCAATAAATTTAAGGTGAGACAATTATTGCATAATATTAAAATCATTGGAGAAGTAGCATCTGCAGACACAACTGCAACAGAACGATATCCAGAAGAATTTGCAAACCTTGTAACTGATAGAGGATACAAACCTCAGGAAGTATTTAATGCAGACAAGAGAAACTGCACTGTTTTGGAAAAAATTGCCAAACAAAACATTCATTTCTAAAAGCGAAAAGTCTGCTCCTGGATTTAAGTCAGCAAAGGATAGTCACACTACTGCAATGTTCTAATGCATCTGGAGATTGTGTCATTAAGCCACTGATGCTTTACAGATCGCTTAATCCTCGGGCTTTAAATGAAAACCTACCAGTATTTTGGAGTGCTAATAAGAAAGCGTGGGTTACAAGCGCTATTTTATGTGAATGGTTCCAGAATTACTTTGTTTCTGAAGTTGAAATTTATTTAAGAGAAACAGAATTATTTTTTAGACTATAAAGCACTTCTAATTTTGGACAATGCACCAGGTCATCCTCGCGTACTTGAAACTATGCATCCAAATATAAAAGTGAAATTTTTACCTCCCAACACGACGGTTTTGCTTTAACCTATGGACCAAGAAATAATCGAGGCCTTTATGTTCTCTTACATCAGAAGAAACCTTCAAAATCATATTGAATAATATGGAGTGTAATTTTCTCTCTGATATGAATGTTATGGAATGCTGGAAGAAAGTTGATATAGCAAAATGCATAGTAAACATTAAAGATTCATTGGAAGAACTGAAACCTCACACATTGAAGTCATGCTGGAAAAAACTGTGGCCTGCTATTACTACGGAAAATGATGAAGAATCAGTGCAAGTTCAAACTTTGACTGCAAACATAGCCGAAATAGCGAATGGAATTGGACGAGTTTGGTTCGAACAAATAGAATCAAGTGAAATTCAGGAATTGCTTGAATCGTAAGATGAAGATTTGACTGAAACCGACTTGTGGAAGAAATGTTAAATTCACAGCCCATTAAAGAAGAGGCTATAACAAACACAATTTTTCAAATTAAACGTGACATTTAATTGGAAAAATCTTAGCGAAGGCATAAGAATGGCAAATAAGATCGTTGCGATTTCTTTATGAACGTTGATCCGTCTGTGGAACGAAGTTTTATTTTTAAGAGGCAAATTACTAATGCGACTGCTGAGTATCAGTCTGAATTGAAGGAGATTTTAAAAACTACTTTTTTTTATATATATTTGCTTTTTTTATTTTGTCACCTTGGAATGTATCCCCTATAGTCCCATTTAAATTACCATTCCGTATTTACGGTTTTTGTATTCGCGGCATACTTATGGAACATATACCCCGCGAATTGAGAACTTTTACTGTGTATTGAAGTCCGCTTGTATTTTCTTCCTTCACTTTTATAACATTTGAATATTTTTTACATTGTGCATCATTTTCTTTTCATCATATACAAATAATTATTCCAGACCGAAGTATTATCAGAAGATTTTTTTTATATTCTTTAAGGTATTCTCTTATTCACTAGTATGGGTTTATTAATTATTCTCTAATCGTGTATGGCTTTTTCCATTTCGCGATTTTATTTTACCACGAGATATTAAGCCTTTCGTTATGATTTATCTTCCATTGTCATTTTTCTTAAAAAGAGTAACTTTCTTTGGCAAAATTTAATGCAATCTTTCAAAATATTCCTAGCTGCTTTATTGCTAAATCTGGATGTTTTGAATTCAAGTGGCTTTCATATTTGGAAATTTTTAATGCCTCATACAACACAGAGACTGCAGATCAAGCTCGCTGTCAGGTTCTTCATTGATTCCAATTTTTAATTACGTGAAGGATATATTTTTTGATATTTTGTGTTTTTTATTCTCCCCAACTCTCGTATCAACATTTTTCCAAATTATGCCTGATGAAGAGTGTGGAGAGTCAAATTTATTGATCAGTTCACGGTTATGTGAAATACTATTAATGTCATTATATTATATCGGTTACAATACTTTTTGAATTCAAATACCTTCTCAATTCTTTTCCAAGAAATGTTTGTTTTCACTCATATGAGTTTAATTTATTTGAATGTAAAATAAAAAAAATGAAGATATTTAAAAAAAGTCAAACTAATTTTATACCTATAAAAATCTAATAATGGAAAATAGGCACATAATTAAGATATAAAATAATACTTGTCTAAAAACACACCAATATGCTAAAGAAGTGCACACAAACTTCCATAATAATCCAACTAAAATGTTGAATATATTTTAAACTGAACTCAATTCGTCCGTAAGCCCATATTTGAATGCTTCAACTGATATACATATGGGACATTCCGGTGAGTGAACTATTAGAAAAGTGCGAAACGAGACGAGACAAAACGTGAATCTAAAGCAATGATGCTACATAAGTCCGACTTATTTACCATGGAGTTATTTTATAAAATATCGTTTTTATAATTCTTCGCGCGCGCGCGTGATCTGAATTATGTTTCAATTCATTTTAAAACATAACTTATTGTGATGAGTATGTATATTTCACATTTTCCTGAGGGAAAACGAAATTTTCTGGCGGACCATCACATTGGCGAGACCGCTGCTCCAATGTATAAAAATTGACAGTTCTTTTCACAAGGTATTAACCATCATTCAGTAGAACTTTATAAAATGTTTTCAATAAGTTATTCAAAAATTTTCCCTTAATGATATAGAATTCATTGGTGTCGATTTTGTTCTTGAATTTCTTTCAACTGACGCCATAATTATCAGCATCTTTTTCAGCCTGGAACTATATTGTCATTTTCATCGCGATCCCATTCAAAACTATCTATTATTGATATCGGACACTTTGTTCTCTAAGACATGAAGTCAATTAAATGTGTTGTCGTTCGAGTTGTTTTATTGCCCCTAACAAACCGTATGACTCTGTAAACAAAATATCTTATATTCGCGCTTGCGCTTGATGGTTACACACTTGACGCAAGTTCACACGATTCTAACGAAGCTCACAAAATATAGTTTCTTTTGTTGTTTAAGAAAATTAATTAGAAATAAATCTCAACTTATTTTCATTTTACTCTTCCTTATCCATAAAAGATTATAAAAAACGGAGGCGTTTTGCGAAGAAAAAATAATTATAATAAAATATAGCAACGGCTGATAAGCCCATTTTGAAATCGTAAAGCAAACAAAAGTAAATTTGCTCCATTTACACACTCGTTTCTCTGCACAACTGTTCGAGTTACGATTGAGGAATTTTCGCAGTGGACCTGTTTCCTGACGACTGATTTCTTCTCTTGTCTGACCGGTGTCTGAATCCGTATAAACTGATTTGCATACTTATTCGCTCTTCATTCAATGGCAATGTGAAAACATTATGAACTTTTTTGTTTACCTTGTAATAATAGAATTTGAACAGGTAAGTTACCGCCTTCGGGGGAAATATACAATTTCCAATAAGTTTGGAGTTAAATAATTCACTGTATCAAAAAGCAGCACAACAGTGGTCGAAGAAGTCGAACCACCGCAATAAATCATCTTGGTTGGAGAACAATTTTACCCTCAGTAACCTATCCAAATGACGAAATATGTAATCAGTCAGAACCAAATCTGGTCAATAAGGGTGGTACAATTGAAGCTCATACCCCAACTTCTGGATTCTTGTCTTCTATAAACGGAGACGTATAGTTGTAATCCATTATTATAAGAGTATGAGATGTAACCTATTGACCACAGTTAGCTGTTTCATGCTAAATTTTTAGGACATTCATCTAATTGCTGACGGTACATGTCCGTGCTAGCGGTATAGCCACACAGGGTGAAATCTTGGAATCACAATCTTGGTGATCTATCAAATGGAGACGAAAACCATTTGTGGTCGCAGGTTTGTTTAGCATTCTGTTTCGCCGATTTCCTGGTATGTAGATACTGTATTTTGCTCTTGCGATTGTCATACAAAAACCCATTTTGCATCCACAGTCAGGACACGAAGCAAGAATGATTCTTTGATCTCTTGCTCCTGAAGAGAACGACAGATCTCCAAACATCATTGATTTTGCTAATCCGTTAGATCTTGTGGTACTTATGTTAAACGCTTTCCATCTTGCTCATTTGTTGCCAAATATCGAGAAACTGTCGTACTACGGAGATTTTGCCTCCGAACTATCGTACTGTTGATGTTATGTGGGCCTCTTCTTTTTGCCATAAATGTTTCACATTAGAATGGACAGGATAACCTTCTCCCTGTTTATTTTTGCTCGATGCAGTATCATTACTACAAAACAGTCTGCGGATTGTCTGCTCGTTTCTGAAATTTAAACCCCATGCTTTGTTAATGTGGAACACTGCTGCAGCCACCGAATGTCCAACCTGGAAATTGTATTGTATTACGATTGGCATGTTTCTCCATTTCATCGCGACCTTCAGTGATTCTGCTAAACCGATCGCCGCTTTACATAATGTCTGGAGTATTCTTCTCGCCATTTGATGTATGTTTTATGGTTGGCATCATTATTCTGGTGGATAAGAAGACGCGTTGAAGTTACCTCTGTTGGTGCCGGCCAATAATTATAAAATGACCCATTATTAAGCTAAATATCGAATATTCTGAGTAAATCTAATAGAATTTATTTTGTCTGTTGGATGCTGCTAGTATGTTCCTTTTTAAATTAATTACATTTATTAAAATTTTGTATCTTTGAAAGTACACAAAGATGCAAAATTGAATCAGAGATAAAATTTAGGCTTAGATTTCATGGTAAAAATTAATTAATATTACGTAAAATAAAATAAGAGTTCACCACTATGACCTTGTGGTAGGACAACACTCATCAGAGAAAAATTCTGGATTCAACCTCAGCTAGTGTCAAACAACTGGAAATTCACATTGCGTTTCGGCTTTCTACATGCAATTCCTTGAATGGGAATTTTTATATTTCCTCCTTTCTGATCCATTTCTCCTATCTTTAAAAAGTCTTCCCCGGTGGATATAAAATGCCTTACGAGTGCGTAAGTCATTTGGCTACCCACTAGATGTCAGAGTGAAATAAAACAGTATATTTTTATCATGTTTATGTTTGTGCTAATAACATATCAATTATAAGAAATACATTTAATTTTTTTTTAGTTTATAAAATTAATTTCGTTTATAGGACTTTTTAATGAAACTAATGTTTCTTATTTTATTCTCCTATTTTTTTAAATCAGGAATATGAGTACTTGTTGAAATTCTCATCCCACGGCGTGCAAATAGGATGTTACTCAATTTTTATCGTTTTTAACTTTTGTTAACACTCAAGCAAGGAAATACATATTCACAAAAATGTCATATTATTTGTGTGTGTGTGTGTGTATATATATATATGTGTATATATATATTCACACAAATATATATATATATATATATATATATATTCACACAAATATATATATATATATTCCTAGCTAATGTTTTCATGCATATAAATTTTTAGCAAATAAAAGTTTGTACAACGTGATTAATCTCACGGTGTTCAGCTTTTAATGCAATCCTACTCTATGATCTGATATATAAAATCTATGATCTGATAAATCCGCCGAGCTGTCAGTCGAATACTTAGTGGTGTGCATTCTGTGCAAGTTGTTTGAAAACGTAATTCCTACTTTTACTTGGTTGCTTACTAATTCCGAATCTATTTTAAACTATCGATTTTGGTCTAATTAGCGAACGCAGAGTATATAACCATGGATCAGAAAACAAAACAAATGTAGTAGCATGTTAATAAGGTCAATCTGTTGCTGCTAAATGATACATCAATGTCAGCAAAATATTGAATAAGAAAACAAATTGGTATTATACTGAATTGTTTTCAAACTTGGAAATATTCATGTGATTCAACCCTCCAAACTACAAATAATCTCAAATCCCATCAGAAATATTTTAGAAACTTTATTTCTTACTAACAAAGGGAAATCTCCGAAAATGTCTTCTTGTTTTGTAAGCAAAGATTTGCATCCAATTATTTTTTCTTTTTTTTCTTGAGTAAACAATCCCTTTTTTTTATGTATGGTCTCTCAGTTCATTTAATTTCTGATATGTCAGCTGCATCTGGTATTTCTAATCTTCATATCTTATATTATCAACAAAATCATGATGTACCTCCTTCGTCCCTAAAAATAAGATTTCATTCTTCAATGATTAGAATTTTGTCCATCTGCCTAGTTTCAACCACCTGAGATTACAGTACTTACGTCTTCATATCTGCCTCCATATTCACAGGACCGACGACAGTGTACGATGGCGTCATTACATGTATTAAATTTATAAAGATACTTCGTTTATCAAGTTTTTATTTGTGCTTTCATTTATCACCATAGGAAATCGAAGTTCGTGTTAAGAGTCTCCTTTCGATCTGCAAGTTCGTCACTGATAAAATCAGGTAGCCTGGTTGATTAGGACGTCGTTCGCATTATCGGAAGATAATGAGTTCGAATACCAACTCAACCAAAAATCCATCGTATTCCCGAAATATGGCTGGGGCATGTTAACTATGGGAAGTCTCAATGTGAAATGATACCCTGAGGTGGCAAACCAAATATTGTGGGTCTTCTTGTCCCTGATTCAAAATCACGAAGATGGCTGTTTCTGTCTTACTGGTAGAACCTAATTCAACTCTAGTTATAGAGAAGCATGCTGCTGCAGCAACTGATGAAGTCAATTCATTTCACTGGTCTCTCTTAACAGTGAAATGTATTCAGTTTCTTATTACATTAAGATATAATATAGTTGCACAATCTCTCCTAAACATTGCTAAATATATTCGCTATCCAAAAATAAATATTCGGCAAGATTGTAGACTCATGAAATTTGATTATAAGCTTTAAATATTTATATTGGTTCTTGAAACAATGGGCACGTACCTTTTATTTTTCATATTAACAAAATATAACTATCACATCTTCCTAAAACACCACATTACTTCCTCGTTTTCGGACATAAAATTGAAAGCCTTTTATTTACTGTTGCTAAAAGATGAAATTGTAATTAATCAAATTAACCAAAGAAGCACTAATACTTATTTCATGGATCGCTAATTTTAGCTCGCCAAAAATTTTAGGATTTGGATTTCGTTCTACACTTGCTGTCAGTCTGCAAGACGGTTGATAATTTTGCATTTATTTTTATTTGTTACAAGTATTCCCTCACACATGTTGACATGACGGTCCTGTTGGAAAATAGAAACGTATTTTTGGGCTCATACAGCAAGAAAATCTTAAAGTTGGATTTTTCTGAATGTTTGTGCTGGACTCAAAAAGCTTTAGCCAACACTGGATATGTGACTCACTAATTGCTTGATTATGATATTAACTAAGTGCTGTTTCAACTTAATTTTATGAATGATGGAATGAGTTATTAGATTATAAAATATAATATATCAGAATAAGATAAATATGAGATATCATGAAATTACTACACCCATAACGTCTTTGGTCAAAATTTCCTTCTGAAATAATTGCGCACTAGTCAGACTTGAGTTCAGAAACAATGAAAAGAACTTTCTAAGCTGTATATCTTACATTGTTATATTGACTCTTTTTTTGGTATATTATTCTCAGGGGTTCAATGTTCTATTTTAATTACCCAATATTATATCTGAAACTTCGCAACTTTTTCCTTATTTTCGGATCTTGACTGAAATCAGAGTTTCACTGGACGCAATGCACTTACTCATTTCATACAATGTTCAAATGAGCCACCAAGTTGTTTTTCACTGACATAGACACTCTTGACTAACTTCCATGGAGATAAGCCTGAACACTTATAGGAAACGATTATAATGGAAATCTTAAGCTGTAAATTGGCTTAGCTTTTGACAAGTGGAGGTACCACATGTGCAATCATTCACCGACAATCTTCTAAAGCTATCAACTACTGCTTCGAGGTTTGTAATGACAGTCTGCTGAATGATCAGCAAAATTTGTCTCCAGACTTCATTGTCTTCATCTTACAGAATACCTATAAAGTAGCTAGAATACCGAAACTAATTTAATACTAGATACTTAGTTTCAATTAGAATGAATATATTTCAGTTAGAATTTATCATGTAATTTTGATTTTGAAATATTGCCAAATATAATAAAATTACTGATTCCATTTAACACACATTTAAAAATTTGTGCAATTTTTTTTGACTCAAAGGTGACTTATCTTTGTTGAAGATAAAAAAAAAAAAATTAAGCATATTTAAAAATGCATACAAATCAACAAGTTTTGCACTTACAGATTGCTACGAATGAGAAAATTTTTATTGCTATATAATTAGAAGCAATTGCTATATATTTACTATATATATATATGTATATATAATTGTTTATAATTTCAGGTATTCAGGTAACTTCAAAGCAATCCTTGTTTCAATTACTGGTAATGGAGTGGCTTGCAAAACTTAGCAATTATATTTACAGAAGATTCGAATAAAATATTTCTTTTAATGACTCTGTTGACATCGCACTATAGTGCAGAAAATTTGAGAATATGTAATTTGTTAGATGTTTTTGAAATGTTACTTATTTTTAAAGATATACAATGCATATACACACAGATATATGGGCTATTTACCCAATCATAATATTTAGTTTTAAGTTACAGTAATGATTTTTTATTGTCATGGGTAAGTTTAAAAAGTTTTCTTGATGTATAAAATTATCATAAGACTAAATTATTTTACTTAACTATTAGTGTTTAAAAATTGATTGAATAATATATATTTTCTTTCAATTTTTAATATAATCTTTAGAATAAAATATGATGTCATTTGTTGTGATAAAGAGGAACTCTAAAAAGAAAAATGTACTATTATAATTTTTTTTATAGTTATAGTAAATTTTTCTTTGGTGTTGTGTCTTCATTTCTCACACATAACATGAAAACATGAGTATTTCGTTTATATGTTTGTTCGGTGGTTTTTTTTCCATAGTAAATATTTCAATGCAAACATAGCAATTATTTCAAAAGATATATTTACCTAAGATAAAAAAAATCAAGATAATGCAGATAAAAATTAATCCAGATGAAAAAATTTAACTAGTTAAAATTTAGTTTATCATCAATGCATCAAGCTTTTAAAATACTGTTTAATTATCAGTATCATAAATTTAGAGCGTGTATAAAAAAGCAGTTATTCTTTCCCACGTAGTTTAATATTATTATTTCACAATATTTAAAAATTTTGTTGGAGTTCGATTTGCTTGTTTATTGCTATATATGATGCAGCTCTTCCGATGAGACATCAGTATTTTTTTGTAATCTCTTCATTATACTTTAGAATGACATATCAAAGGAAATAATACCAGAGCTCAATGGTAGACCTCTTCTTCATTTTGCACTTTTTAAATTTTGCAAAATGAGTTAATGCATTTAAATCTTTAGGTACTGTATAAGCTGTCATAAACAGAGAAATAACCTAATAAGCAACTTATTGTTGCACTTTTTAATGACTCCTTAAATGTACAAATAAATTTTGGCACTTACTAAAATTTTGATTTCTAGAACAATTTTTCTATTAAAAATATAAGCTTAATATAAAATGAATTTTTTTTGGAATACATATACATTGCCAAATGTAATAATAAATGGCTTAATAAGGATTATATTGTACTTGAAATATATTAATCAAGTTATACTAAAATAACTAACAGTCTCTTTAGCTGTTATTTCTTTTAATTGCTGTCCATCAAAATCAAAAAGTAAATAGGTAAGAATAATCATATCCAAAAATTGCTCATTGAATTTTAAAATAGCACGAGTTTCGTATATTGTTAATTCATTGGTTCTATTTATAATTTAATGCGAGATTACAAATTATTCATTGCTACATGTACACTGTTGGCCACCCAAAATATAACACCAAGAAAGAAAAGATAACACAAAGAAATTAAATTTGTACATAACATGTTGACCATATATCAAATGATAAAATTTATAGACTTCTGTAAAGTGTGGTTCTTAACAAAATCAGTACTCATCGTAGAGCTTCCACAGGTTGCCAAAATTAATGTGATGTAGAAGCTGGGGATGTAATCTAAGTCAATCGCTGAGCAACCACGGATCACAAATCGGTGAAAGATCCGGAGAGCGAACCGGCCCTTGAAGCAATTCAATCTGGTGATTTACGACAAATACTTGGACAGTGCGTATCACGATTGGTCGCACATTTCCCTGTTGAAATATAGCTTTGGTAAAGCCCTGAAAATAAGGAAGGACAACTGGCTCCAAAATGTCGGAGATGTCAGGCTGGCTGTTTAAAAGCATTGGCAATGCGTACAAAAGGAATGCGAGATTGATATCTAGTACCGCCCTGTACCATAATATCCGATTCATAACGCTATTTTTTAGCAACCTACCTGAGGGTGTCTCCAAATTCAAATACGATCATCGTGTTGCAGACAGAAGTGTGACTCGTCCTTAAAGACAATTTTATTCCATTCTGCCATCCACATCTTTCTTTCATCTTACCATTGGCAGCGGAGACGGCTGTAGTTTTGCGTCTAGTGCTAGCGAATCAATAGAAGTCTTGCTGACAGACCATTTTGCTGTAAACACGTCGAATGGTACGCGCTGACACTGGATGATGTGTTAGAGTGAATAGGTTGTATTATATTTTCATTATGTAGCTGAGCGGTCTATTACTGCTATGCGCACAATTTGCCTGTCATCACGTGAAGTGGTGCACTGAGGTGGATGCGACCGAACACTTCAGTCTGCCGTACCCTCCGGAGTCCAACGATCACATATCCGCAACAGTTGTTTCGTCCAAGACTATTTTCGGTTAAGATAATACACATTCTCGATAGGTCACTCTTTCAAATTGGGATACTTAATTAAAAAAGTTAGACATTTCTTACGAAGCATAATTGATGTTTTTTTTTTTAAAAAATAGCATAAGAAAAACACAATTGTCAAACTTGAAATCGTCAATGCTAGCTTCAAGCAATACATAGCGGTTTGAAGTACGGCCACAGGCGTTTGTGATGTGCGTATGCTCTGAAAATCTAATTATTTGCATTATCACACCTCTACTATTGCATATAAATTTCGTGTAATTTACTTGCTTCATACATTTCGTAATCCAGCAGTTCATCATTATTAGCTTAATATTTTTGTTAGAAATGCTGGGTAAGTTTACTAAACCGGTGACTTAGGCTATATATATTCGTATAATTTAAATGAATTTGGAGTTAAATATCAATATTTCAAGTACTAATATCAATAATTGTTTCATTATGTTGGTAATAATGTTTGAGATATAATGACATTAGATTGGAAATCGACATTTAACAAAATATTTTCATGTGGTGTGTGTCCAAATGTCATTACCTTGATATGACGAAAGAAAAATCTAATTTTTAAAAACTACATTTCAATATATATAGTTTATGACCTTGAAAGGCATAAGACTAATTATTGTATTTGCTATTGTAATACATTCGGTTGTCTGTCGGCTGAGTGAAAACACTTCTTTGAATGGTGGTCAAGTGTTCAATTTAATATTTATGATAATATTCTCTCCATTTCTTTTTCTTTCATATCACTTCAGAGAGGTGTAAACATTTAATTAAGATTGCTTTAACATTCTCTTTGTTGTTTATAGCAATATATAAGTCAAGTGACGAAACCGACATATTGAAGTTCCTTTTTAATTATACCATTAGGGCAGGAAAGGATTTTCCAAAAAAACTAATGGGCTCCTGGCCATCCAATGTGGATCCCGCTCACCTTCGTTATCATAATGTGAAAATTTGAGTATTATATTTTTGCATAAGTATCAAAATTGACTCTGATATTTGAGCGAAATGCAGATTATGATTTAATAATGACGTGTAATTAAATTTTTTAAAGCTTGTACAGTTAGAGAAAACCTATCTTTAATTCCAATGAATTTTTAAAGTAGAGCCACAAGTACGCATGACGTGGGTCTGCACTGAAATTATAATAATTTGCCTATGTCACTTCCGCAAACGCACGTTATTTCCATGTTATTTATATGCTTTTTTTTTTGGGGGGGGGGGTGTTGTATATACGGGGGCCAGCAGTGTAAAATGGCACGTTTAATACTAAATAAATCTTTGATTATTTATAACTTTAAGTCCGTCTGTTTGGGAATGACCTAAATTAATTTTGCAAATAAATGTTTTTACGAAAAAAAAAATAGCTCTGTCGTGCCAAGAGAAATTTATAGTCAGAATTGCTTTGAGTGAACGGGGAGATATGAATCAATTTTTATTGTATCATCAGTTACCACAAGAACTGCGTACCTCTAACATAGTAGCTATTTTATACTTTATCAGAGAATCGATAATGTATGAGCAACGTTTTAAGAAATTAATTTCAATAAATTACGGCTTCTAGCCTATTATATATAGATGCAAATTTAATAAAATTAATTTGACGGTCACATCAAATGAGCAAAAAATATCGTCAAGCATATTTAACGATCCACTCCAATATCACATGAAATGAGACGATTTACTTTAAATTTTAAGTTTCAGTCTTGTTAGACTTCATGCGCTGACAAAAATAGTTGTAGAGTGAAAAACAAATCTTCCTTTTCACCTTGAAAAGCAGATTTTAAAAAGTTGAGAGAAAAGAAACTAATGATAATATTCATAGAACCAATAAAGTTTAAAAGGGTAACAAATCTCGATTAACAGATAAATTAAATCCATTTTGTTTTCAATGTTAGCTGTTTATTTCTATCGATAGAAACACCACTAAATATAAATTATTTTAAAATATCATTGAATGAGATCTGACAATTCTTTCTCCACAACTCTCCTTAGGAGAGACGTGATACCATCCAACTTCAGTGTGTATAAACCATGTCAGTATGGTCAAATAGAGAAAAATTCTTAATACTGACGCCTTTCACATCAGATAATCATCAATTAATGGGAGAGGAGGAAAAGTTCCAGTCATTTGTAAAACGTATAAAAATTTGTTTTTGCATTTAGATACGTGGGTATTAAACAAAAACAGTTAACAGATCAATCGGATGTGAACATCGGAATACAATTTAACTTTTTACGATGCTCCTATTTCCATTTTAACTGTTAATTTACCATGGCCTAACCGTAAAATAAATAATGTTCTGATCTTAGCTTTAAGAATTCATGTATTTGAATGCTAAGTTGGATATAAATGATTACAGTCTTTCGAGTTAAATTATTAAAGATTTATGTCTAGTTAGTGATCTTGAACAGAAAACAACTGGTAAGTCAATGTATTTAAAAAAAAAAGCTACAAAGTGTTTGATTTTCCTTGAAATTTAAGTATAACACATACCACTAATAAAGGTATATTTCCTTCAAATCTCTTAGTGTCACATAATGAGTATGAATCTCCCGTTTCAAATAGAGGCACGCGTAACCAATTAGAAAATTGTATAAATTGATATCTTTTGATTGAAATATTTAAATTGTTACTTTTTGTCCATATGTTTAATTAAAAAGATCTGGTCTAAATTTTGCTGTGAGGTTTCTACATGTAAGCCATTTGCCTCTACTAGTAAAAAAAAATTTGGGACCTAATGAAGTTGATGTTGCATAAGAGATGGAGAAGACAGCTTCAGGAGCACACTTACCTAACTTCGATAAGCTTCCCGAGAGTTAATGAAAAATTCAAGAAATGTTATACAAGATCTTGCAGTACAAGAGAGAAATACATAGAGATTTTTACAATTATTAGTGCACCGAGTGTGTGCAATATAAGAATGATATGAGTATTTAATAAAGTATTTGAGAAGGAAAAAAAAAGAAAAGAAAACACAGGTACATTTCATAGGATCAATGGAAGTACTCCATGGATTAGAACTGAGTTTGCATGAGTGTCACGGGTAAAAAATTTAATCTGTTTATTTTGCACATTTAAATCTTATCATTATAGATATATTTAACTAAGATGCACTTTATTTCAGCCAGAAAATTCGCTTTTAAGTTTTGGTGTAGGTAGAAACGGCGTCATCTTCAGGTGGTATCGTCATAACTGATAATTATCGTAACGTTTGTTTACCACCAATTAATTGGTGGGAGAATTTACCAGCGTACTGACAATTTCTTTACGTTATATTAATGGAGTTAAAATAGAAAGGAGGCAAAAACTTTATAGACATAATTCAATTTAATAGACATAAATTACTAGAAGTTAACTGTCGTTGGTTTTAGACGATGTACTACTCTTGGCTTACGAAAGAATTTAGGGTCATACGGGTTATAGTTAGGGATATTTTGTATTGCCATGTTTTCTATACTATATAATTTGCTGTAGAATTTAAATGCAAGGCGTTTTATATAAAGTTACTATGGGTTAATATACCCAAGTCCTTTCTAATTTAGGCATTCCAGAAGTAATATTCCGCTTTCGAAATAACCCTAAGGATTTTATTTCGTTCCTTTCGAGGTTATTTAAGGAAGTCACAAAACCATATATCTGGCAGATGTATGTTATTATGAGACTGATGTACATTTTGTAAATTAGGATTTTATTGTTTATAGATAGGTTTGTGAGTTTTTCGCTAGAAGGTGATACAGTGCTCTAGTGGCTCTGTTGGGTTTGGTTTTTATTTCGTTAATGTGATGCCTCCACGTTAGTTTTTTTTTATCAAGGATATATATTTTATCCAAGATATTTTGTTTGTGGAGACCATTGAGCAAAAGGTATTAACACATTTTTAAAATATATTTCGATTACGAATTAAAAAAAGTAAATGTTTTAGAATAAGATTTTTGGCATCAGCTTCTTATTTGAAATGAAAAATATCGTCTGCTACTTTTAAATTTATTCTTCTTTCAAATTGTCACATATAAACATGCTGCGAACTGAAGGATATGTTTTTGCGCTTTCCGAAGATAAGCGTTCTTATTCCAGAATTCAAAAACGTTGTGAAATGCATGGTATTAAAATTTCTAAGTGAAAAATAAACAATATTGTTAATCGCACAGGTAAAAACTGTCAATCATTATTTCTACATAGAAAGAAGGCTCCTAATGAATATCCGTAAAAGGTACGTATACTGTTTCAAATGTTTCTAAAGGGAAATCAATTGCCAAGTCTTTAGATACATCTGTAGCAAAAATAAATAAGATAATAAACCAGTGTTTACAATTTAAAAATGCTAAAAAACAATGTTCACCAGCTTTTGCCGAGACATGTGGCTCAACGCAAAACATTTTGTAGAATCCTGTATGAAAACCACTTAGCAAGAGATGAATGGAAAAGGTTTGTACATTTTTCTGCTCATTTTCTCTAAAACAAAAGTTTTTTTTTCTGTAACAAAAAAAACTTTTTTTTTTTTTGTTAGTCATTTAGGTAAACCCATGCTTCATCAAGGGCCACAATGATTTTCCGTCAATGTAAAAGTTTCAGTTAGGGGTTTATGATTGTCGAAGATTTCTCCTGCAATGGGAAATTAAAAATAAAGAGTGGAAAGAAATGTTAGAATAAACTCATCGTATTATCAGGAAAAGATTTTACGCTCAATATTTGCGAAAGAAATTCCACTTCTTTATCCCAATGACTTTCAAAGAGAAACTTCATCAAGATTTAAGGGTGTCACATGTGGCATTAACAAATCTATCCAAATTAATATTTAATGCAAAAAGAGACGATTCAAAAGCCATGTTGTCAAAGAAGTAATATTCATTATTGTTTCTTTGACGTTTTTTCCAATCCTCTAATATAGTGGAATGCATCCCCACCTGTGCCTGGCGAGAAGTCTGGGGTTCGATTACCAACCACAGAGATTTTAAAAACGGAATCTAAGGCACTGCTATTTGGGTTAAAAGTGCGTATTTGATAACTTATTGCCTTCATGTTCAATGTAGCCGATCATGCGTTTTACTATGAAACCTTGATTTAAATATTCATTAAGATAGTATTCGTTGAATAAATATAATGCTGGTTATACCGCAGCTGATTCGGCCTTCTTGGCACAGTTTGAACGTTGGTTGCTAACCGAAGAGTTAGTGGTTCGAGCCAACCCGAGGGCGTTGAAATTTGAAACATTTTAAGTGGCGAAGTATGTAACTAAAACTTCCCCTTCACTCTCCTACAGAAAAATGTTAAAGTTCATTTTTTCTTTCACAAAAATATTAGGTATTTTTTCTAATTCATAATAATAAGTTGGTTGGGAATTTTATGAATACTTAAAGGCTCTAAATTAAAATAATTTCCTAACTAGTAAACAGTATATTCATGTTCTATAAATTCAAACAATAGAGGTTAATCATTTGATAATAAAGTATCATTCAGACCTAACTAAAAGGAAAAATTCTTTCGAAATACTTCTTCCACATTTAAATGTTATGTGCGTGCGAAATCGGTACATGTTAACGGCTAATGCAAAATGACTGTCCAGAACCGATAAATTGAACATAACTGTTAAAAACTCCAAATCAAAGGAGTAATTGATGACTTATATTTCAATATCATCCACTTTAGCAGTTTCCGGTAGTATTGTGATAAGTATTGGCTTCTGTCATTTGAGAGACCGCGGTTCTACAGTAATTCTCTTTTTTTTTTTTTGTCGCTGCACATTTTTAACAATTTGAATATTTGGCACAGTACAGAAAGAAAATTATAAGTATGAAAAATGTTTATTTGATACGGTAGAAACTGTTAATGATAATAGTTTTGAATGTAAAATTTAAATTATTACTTGGCAATAAAAACACTTAATAATTATATATATATATATATATATATATATATATATATATATATATATACACACACACACACACACACACACACACACACACACACACACACACACACACACACACACACACACACACACACACACGCACGCACACGTTGCACAGTGGTTGAGAATTCTGCCTTAATAGCTTGACCAATATGAGACTTGATGAATTGTGGAGTTAAATTGTCTGAATCTTGCATATTTAGGACGCACGGTCAGAAATTTTCCTCCTTTTCAGAGTTTTCTTCAAATCACTAGTGAATTGAATATAGTTCAGTAGCTTTTAATACTATCTGCCTTTTCAATATATGGACTACAATGACTTCTTTCCCCACGGTAGGTACATAAAAATTTCAAATTTGATTAAAAAATAAATAAAAGATTCATGTGAGCATTATATATTCCAGATGTTTGATAAACTCTCGATGTATGTTGTCCGGGCCTAGACTATATTTTATCTTTTTTTGGAATTCAATAGCTGCTTTTAGTTTCAAAAAGTAAAAATTCTTTATTAGAATCACTTGTTTAGTTCCCATAGTCCTATGGGAGTTCCTGATCAATATCTTCATCAGCTTTTCCATTATCTCACGAGTTCAGTACTCAAATCCTAATTATGAGCAACAATGTCATAAAAAAGAACTATACATATTTTTTCATAGGTCAAAGATTTTCCTTTAAAAATTGTTTTTTTTTTTTTGAAGAAGGATGCTATAAAAAGTAGCTTTTTAAGTCTTGTTCTTGCTAATGTGTGTATAGTTTTGTAATATGCACGTATGAAATTAAATATTTAAGCAAATTGTAAAATTTTTTAACAGATTTTGATTTTTATGTTACGAATTTGGAATTAAATAATGAAAATATTCCTTGAAACTTCATCTAGCAAAATAGTACTTTTACAGTCAATCAGGGAAAAGAATATTTTGTCTGCGGTTTTTTTTGGTAAGGATACATACCTGAAAAACTAAACTAAGGGATATGCTTAGCTGGATGGAGAGGTGTTTGAGAATAAAAAGAATCGTTAAAACTTTATTACATATTGCTTTATAAAAAGACGTACTTATATTAATAAAATTAAATTTTGCATTGGCAATATCCTCGTGACACGTCACAGCAGTTTATATTTATTAACTGGGATATTTTAATACAAATAATAAAAGACAATAACATTGAGACGATTGTATTCTTTTAAACAGCTCATTTCTATGGGAATATATATATGTGTGTGTTATATATATATATATATATATATATCTGTCAAGATAAGAGTGTGTGCAAACTATTAACAACAATGTAACGCATAAAACTGTTGGAAATAGACGTTGTATCCGACTTTTGTAGTCTTCAAATGAATTAAGTACTGTGATGCGTATATCATACCATGGCGGATGTGTCAACAAATTTGTATACTCAATGTGGAAATATGTAACACAGCGGAATATTAAATTTTTACGATTGAGAATTGGTTCAGTGTTACATAGTCTTTCTTTATATTATATGCTATCTGTACCCATTCACACGTTGCGGTGTTTGAACAAAAAGGCAATTTTAATACCTCAAATATAATTTATTAATCATCAAATGTATCTAATACATCAAAATGAAAATTAACAATGAAATTATCCCCACACGTATGTCATTTGAATATAGCATATGTACAAAACATAGAAATACATAGTTGATGGTAGAATAAACATGCATTTTCCCTTGTAATAATAAATATTGCAAACGAGTTTCAATTGAACAATAATTTGTAATTATTAAATATCAGGAAATGAATGATATTTGATGATTGATGGGGAACTTTATCTTAGTGTGCTTTTAAATATATAACATTTGTTTTCTTATCTGGTGCAAGAACAAATAAATTTTAGGGAATTCCAACTCGTGAACGCTAAACGTGCAGCTGCCCACGTAAGAAGCATGGATTTATCAAATATAAACTACGTACTTGTAACGATTGTTCCTGTGTATTTTTAATGGTTATTGGATAGGCTAGTCGTACAGGAAACTAGACGTTTGAATTCAAATGGAGTATCTGTTATTGGAATGCGTATTAGTATTTCATGTTCTATTTGGTGTTTTCCATTTAAAATGGTTGCCTCAATTATGTTATTAATTTTTTTACTGATAGCCTAGTCCCATTGCATAGTCCCCGTACATTTACATTTTCTAGAAGGATGATTGGGGAACCAATTTTCAAAGATAAAATATGCGGTGGCATTCCTGGTAGATCCAATGAATTTAAAAATTTCTATGGATAATAAACTTACTGACATCGTGATTGACAACAGTATCTATTAACTTATGTTTTTTAGCCATCAAGTATTTCATTTGGAATTATGCAGTTTATTGAATTCACGTCAATATAGCACGCTCACTAACCTAGTGATTATTTTTATAAAGTCTGCGATAAATTTGAGAAAAAAAAACCTTGGCAATCAGTTCATCAGTGAACACTCACATTGTTCTTTAACGTTATTTTTTCTACATACCATCATAACACTGTTTATTTTCAGATATGCATTCAATTCATCTTCAGGTGTTGAACGTGGTATAACTGGTAGAGTTTGTCAAAAATCATGAGCTAGCAAAATAAGTGCACCACCAAAGATCTGCTCATTTTCAGTCAAATCTTTTAATGTGCGATTAAGTACTTCCAATGATTTTTTGTGTGCCATAGTACATTCATGCCATATTATAAGCTGACAAGATCTTGGTATTTTTCCACCCCAGAATATTTGCTAATATTACATATTGAAGTTTCAATTGTCTGTACATTTCATGAAAATTTCAATGCTGAATGTGCTGTTCGACCACAGTCCAAAAGAGTTGCTGAAATATTTATTAAATGGTGCAATAGCAAGTGCAATATTTTGCGATATTATAGTTGCCAGAATAGTTAAAATAAGAAAAGTTTTACCAGTGCCTCCAAGAAATATAAACCAAAACTCTTATTTGATATTGCACTTATAATTGTGTCATATGCTGTTGGTTGTTTTAATGACTATTTCGACATATTAATTCGAACTAATGTTTGTGATTGATTAACATCGAAATGCTTTTATCGTTGTACATCAGGATCGAAATGTCATTACCAGTTCTATTTGGAGTAATAATTCCCAATTCTGTCAGTGATTTGTTGGCTATTGTCAAACATACATCCTCAATAAAGATCAATGCTTCATGGTATATATGTGATGTAAATTGAATGTTGGAATTAGCATTTATCCTACTCATGCTATGTAAAATATGTCTTCATTCCTATATTCTCTATATATTTTCCCAAAGATCCTTTGGATTAGCGGGAAAACATGGGTGATAGAAAATAGTGTTCATATCTTCTGTGTCTGAGCTGTATTAGAAGCATCAGCAAGGGCAATATCTCAATGAGCATCGTTTTCTAAGAGATTTTATTTGTGGCAAACCTCAAGAAATATAGCACAAATGACCATTGACTGTTTTTAATTTTTGGAAAGATGTTGGTTCACGAAGATTAATAATAATTTTAGGTAAAAGCATAATGCGTTATTTGGATGTACAGTGTACAGGCGACTCAATGCATCTGGAAAATATAAATTTAGGTGTCCTTGTATTGTTTTACCTTATTTATGATGCTGAAATTTTCTTGTTGATGTATTCTACGTAAAATAAGTTGGTACTTAAGAGTACAGTAGTGTCCTTGCAAAGGTATCATTTCTGCATAATATGAAAAATTCAGTTAATATTGTTGGCGGTGGTGACATTTCTCTTGCACGTACATTTTCTGTTGTAAAACGCTCAC
Source organism: Latrodectus elegans (assembly GCA_030067965.1). Taxonomy (NCBI): domain Eukaryota; kingdom Metazoa; phylum Arthropoda; class Arachnida; order Araneae; family Theridiidae; genus Latrodectus; species Latrodectus elegans. The sequence goes on along the minus strand of CM057812.1, from coordinate 82,625,033 downwards.
GCGCGCTACCCATTTTCAAGATGTACTGCTATATGACAAACCGTTGGATATCACTCATGAATGGAAAATGATAAAATGCACTATATAGCCTCATTGCTACTTATGTAACGTCCATGTTTATTAGGGTACTTCATCATTAAAGGCAGTTGTAATTTCTACTCCAAACACTGCCATATCGCTTTCTTTGTTCACATATTAACAAATATATTTTAAAGGTTTAACTTAATTGAAGTACTTAACACTTATGTGTGCATTATACGCGTTTTTAGTAGTAATGGAGAACATGATACTATATATATATATATCGGTGTTTGTATTTTCAGCAATCAGCGATGCAATACATTTGTATAATATTCAATTTCGCATGCAATACAAAAATGAGTTTTATTCACTTTTTTATTCTTTCTTAGGAGTATATTGCTTAAATATCACATTTCTAATGAATTACATCACTACATGAATAGCTTGAGGTCACGGTAGTCTGATTGGTTAGGGCGCCGTTCTCATTATCGGAAGGTAGTGAGTACGAATCCCGGCTTGACAGAGGATCTGTCGTATTCGCTAATGGCGGATGGGGCATGTTGAAACTGGGAATGGTCGCAATGTCCTCCAAGGGAAATGATACATCTAGGGGTTACAGATCAAGTATTGGGGTGTTCTGCTTGCTCCCTGAGCAAAATCACGAAGACTCCATCCAGCTGTATTTATGTAACTGACAGAGTCCAAGTTCGGGCTAGGTACAGGGAAGCATGCGGGTGCAACAACTACATGTGCAGCTAACTTTTTGGGAGGGTTATAATCTTTGAAAGGAAACTTATAAAAAATAACTTTTGAAATATCAGGTTTTTATTGTGTGTGTGTGTGGTTCTCACATTTAATTATAATTTCAATAAACATTTATCGTATTGTTATATTAACAATATTTTATATCTATCAAGTAAACCTAGTAATTTTTGATAAATTTATTTACCAAAAACTTTACAAAAATCTGTCACTTAACATAATTTTACAAAAGGAGTGATACATATGATTATTCATTTGATCTCTCTCATTAATGACATATTATTGTAATTTGTTTAATTACAATAGTAGCTCCAAAATATTGTTTTGTTTCTAATCTATAAATACCAGTACCGTTTGGATTCAAAGTTTACTTTTAACTCCCAACCTAAGTTTCAAGATTTAAAAACCATATCTGTTTTTCAGCAATGCAATATATAAAAATATAGGCGCTGATAAAACAAATAAAATATTTTACTCAGTATTTTATTTATCCAGCAACAGCTGAAATTTTTAAATTTAAAAATAATATATTTTTTAAATGCATTAGCATTGTAGTCAAACAAAATTAAATGATTTCAATGACTCAGTATCTGCATAGTCATCAAGAAAAGAATAATTTAATTCAAATTCACACACATTATAGGAATCAGCGCTATTATTTGTAAAGTTTATTTTGATTTTAATAATTCACAGATATTTTCCGATTTCTTCATCAGTCAAAGTCTTCATCAATCTCTTAAAATAAGGAGCAATTAAATTTTTTTTGTTTAACTGAAAAAAAATTAATATGAATTTAATGAAAAAAAAAGTGTTCAAAATAGGGACAAATTTTTTCTTAAGAAAAAAGTCAATTTAATCGTTTTATTTCCAAAATTCTTCCCACTAGCTACTTTCAAATTTTATTACTACTTTCGGACCCCAATATCCGGTCATTAAATTGCCTTTCAAACAGAATAAGAAAGAAACTTTTCTTGAAACAATAAACAAAATTTTAATTTAGATGATAAAAATTAAATATATGTTGTTATTAAATAATTTATATTAATAATTTATTTAAAACTATTCAATACAAGAATCTAATTATGAAACGTTTTCACTTGTCAGTCAATTACTGTTGCTAATTTCAGTTTGTAGTATTTGAATACTAATTTAGTTAGTAGTATTTGAATAATATATTAATTTTAATTTATTTATGATGTATACGTAGACAAATATAACTTACTTATGGAAAAAAATGTTACAATGAAGTTACCTAAAAATTTAAGTTTAAATTCTCAATATTTTTTTGAAATCTATATTATATGCAATAATCAAGATACATGTTGAAAAAGACGTTGATTTTTATTAGTGCGCGCGCGCGCACACACACACACACACACACACACACACACACACACTCTCTCTCTCTCTCTCTCTCTCTCTCTCTCTCTCTCTCTCTCTCTCTCTCTCTCTCTCTCTCTCTCTCTCTCTCTCTCTCTCTCTCTCTCTCTCTTTTAAATCCATTCTAAAATTTAAGCATTTTTGGAAATATTTTCTTTACTTGTAATTATAATATTTTCTTAACTTGTAACTCTCTCTCTCTCTCTCTTTTAAATCCATTCTAAAATTTAAGCATTTTTGGAAATATTTTCTTTACTTGTAATTTTGAGGCCTTTATATTAGCATTTTATATTGAAAAGTCTTATATCCGAATGTTAGAAGATCAAATGTATTAACGGTTTTTTCTATTTTTTCATGTTTGAGTGCTCATAAAAAGTTTTTCGATAATTATTTTTTAACTAGTTACTTAAATTAATTTAATAAAAACATTTTTTAAATTCAAAGGAATCGTTCTAGAGAAACATAATGAAATCGGGCCTAATCATTATTATCTATAGTAAAAAATTAAAAATTAGATATATCTTTGAAGCTTGTAAATTCATTGACTGAAAAAAAAATTGTACCATTACATAATATAATGCAGAATAAAAATAAGCTCTCTAATTTTGATAAAAGTTAGGTACTTTAATAAAGATACATATTTAAAACTCTTAAGAAAATGTCTTATTAAACATGATAGAAATAAGTAGAAATTAATCATTAGTAAAATAACCGAATGACAAAATTTCTCTAAGCAAAATCGTAAGATGTGAATGTTAAAATTTCCCATCTGAATATCTGTAATTCTTGGTTTTATTTGCTTGTGGCTCAACTATCATTCTTTCACATGTCTAATTAAACTGGAAAAAACACGTTAGTCTGTGTTTCCTGGCAATAATTAAAAAAAAAAAAAAAACAATTAGTGCATTAATATGGAGAAACGAAAACTAAAATAAATTGATAGTTTGACAGTGAATGTTTTGGTTTTTATTAAAAAATATGAAAGTAAATGAAAAATATGAAATTAAATCTTAAATAACTCTGCTCAAAACAATTGAAGGATATTGTAATTCAAAACTGAATATATGAAATAAAGGAATAAAATATTTTTCAAATAAATTCGTGAGTATTTGCTTGGCATGAATTAATATATTACTTTGCAATGCCATACGTGGTTTCAGTATTTCTCCTGAATAAAAACTCGAAGTCATTCAAAAATAAACATTTTTTCTCAGTATTTCTCCTGAATTCATTTCAGTATTTCTCCTGAATAAAAACTCGAAGTCATTCAAAACTAAACATTTTTTCTCAATGCAATAAAACATTATTAATTATCATGTATTATTTGTAGAGCATATAAGTATAATTCTTGTCTTATATAGATTAATAATAATTTTTAAATATATAATATTTAATATAATTTATTTTTATACAGTTTGTTTTGTTTATTCATGATATTATTATTATATATACTACATTGGATTTTAAGATATTTATGTATGGAGAATTATTCTTTTTTATTGAATAATAATTTTGAAACTAAAATGTAACAGCATTATTTATTATGGTCCTAAATACTGATGAAACATTTTCGATATCTTAATTAAAAAAAATTCTACTTTATTACTTATGTCACATGATTGTATATTTTTGCAAATGAAAAAAAATTACGATATTTCTGACATAAACTATTTTTTGCTGTGATCATCATTTTATTCAAGAATTTTTCTTTCAATGTTATGCAATAATTCATTATATTTTATTGCATTGAAAAGAAATGTCTCATAAATTTAAATGGCTTGGAGCTTGAGTTATGAGATATGTTGCAAACACTGAAATCGCAAAAAATCTGATTCTGATTAGAGAAAGAGAATAAATTCTGCACACAAATAGCATATATATATATATATATATATATATATATATATATATATATATATATATATATATATATATATATATATATATATCCCTCACTCGGGTTCACAAATTTAACTAAAATAATTGTATTCCCTTTTGTACAATTTGTTTTGGTATAGTTAGAAGAATGCATATTAATATTACTTATGTAATATACATCTACTTTCAGATGAAATATTGATATACTAACTTTTACTCAAGTAATTTACATACTTATCAGCTAGCCTGCTTGTACAGCAAAAATAAGTTTAATATTAAATACAGAAAAATATACAAAACCATTATTGATAAGTTAGTTAGATTTTATAAAAAATTTAAACTTAAATGATGTAGTTTTTCTTTCCCTTGTTTTTAAAATCCCACAATGAATGTTGGTGAAATAGTTTTATTTATAGATGGCAAATATACTATTGGTCATTAAAAATTTAATTTTTCTTTTAAATGTAATTAAGTATTAACTTTGAAATATAACTACTCATACACATTCATTTATAAAATTATTTTATTTAAAAATTAAGTCAAGCCAGCAACAAAATTAATTATAAAATATTTATTTTTTTCAAAGATTGTATTACTTACTTATTATTTTGTAATTATAAATAGCAAAAAATATAAAAGTTATTATTTGAAATTATATTTACATTTTTATTTTTATTAATGCTACTCTTTAGTCTTATACAGGCTAACTTTTATCTAATTTTTAAATACAAAGCTAACTTTTAAATGCAATTAAAACATGAAAAATTCTCTATAGGTAAAGTTATCAGATTTCTGAAATGCGCGGACACCGGAATTCTCACCCCCCCTCACTCGGAGTTACGAGTATTTACAGATACAGCCTTTAGAGGATTTTTAGAGGAGAAAGAGTTCACTTTTAGAGTTATGAATAAATGGTTACTGATTAAGAACTTGAAAAAAGGGGTATAAATAAAGGACACAAGCTTATAAACTAAAAAAAATTATTTTTTATATGTTAATATAATTTAAACATTAATTGCATGTAATTTTCATTGAATAGGGCTTTTTTGAAAGTTTTTTGGTTTTAATCTTGTAATATCTTCAGATACTAATCCGATTTAAAATTTTACAGGTCAACACAAGCTTATAACAGTAGCTTCCTTCATCAAACCCCTATCATCAATCCATGCATTGTTGATCAATGATAACACCTTCTCAACTGGTGCTAATGTCCCAGGTATTCAGAAGGAATACTCAAGATTTTTGATCAAATTGGGGGCTGCTGTGTGATTATCCTTGAACCACCCTTTTTCTTCACTTATTATAATCACATATCTGGTTGTCTCTATTTGTTTCCAATGTTCCTAGTTTGATAGCAAATACTCATTAGCAAGCACAACAAACAACTGATCATTGTTTATATTTATATTAGGTACATCAGGAAGACTACTATTAATAACTTCAGCAAAATTTTCGTCGTTTTCCTAGTCAAAAACATTTTTGTCAGATTGATCCATAAAAACACTTTAGAGTTACCAAAACTATTCTTCTACAGTTTTAAGAATGGAAGGCATCTTTCATAAACGGCAGCGAATTCCTTCACACTGTTACACACCTGCTCATTTATATTCCTCTAGATGCTCTCTGGTTTTCTATTGTAATAATAAAATTTCTGGTTTTCTGTTCTGGTTTTCTATAAGGTAAAGTAATAAACGACAAAATGATGGTGGTGTCGTGTCTAAGAAGTCAAATGGATCCATGACTGCCAATGCCGATTTTAGCCAGATTCCCTAGATTCTCTGTGATCTACATCGCTCATAAATGGGTATTCTCCGATATTCTGGAGCTGGCTAATATTGCTGACCAATTGAAAGTATGGCTTAGGGAGACTTTATCGTCAGATCAGTTTCTACATTTTACATATGTCCTTGTATCGTCGACATTTATTTTCATGCAGCTGAAGTTTCCTGTTCTCAGTTTGATAATTGTCATTGTGATTTCCCTATTGAAATCAATCTCGCATATTTGTTAGTTCCCTTAATGGTTTTCCCTTTAATTTGATGTCGGGTAATGGCGTTTTCTTCGTCAAGTGTAATATTACCTTTGGAGATGTTGTGCGTCTCTTGCCTCTTTAGCTAGCCTATCAGCTGCATCATTGCCCTTGATTCCTACATGTGTAAGCCTCCACTGTGTGGTGGGTCATGTTTCCCTTATTTGACAAATTGTTTCGAGAAGTCGGTGAATTTCCTGTGTGAGGTTGGAGCGTTCATACAGAATTGCTTTTAGAGTAACCCAGGAGTCTCAGTATATTGGTATGAGAAATGTGACAAATTAATTACCTTAAATAATCCTTCATAATTAATTATCTTAAAAAATTTTGGTCATCTATAAAATTAAATTAAATTTTTATTTGGGAAGGGAAATAAATAGCCAAGGACATCGGTATTTGATTTGAAAACTGGAATGTCTGGTAAGCATATTTGTAGGAATTTGCACGTGGGCGGCCGACACCATAAAATCAGTTCTAAATATCATATCATTGGATGGATCTTTCGATTTCGATTCTATGCTTGAAAATGTGTTATTTATTTACCTAATTTCTACCATTTTTCAATGCATTATAAAGGTGTTGTTAAAATGGTTGTAATTACTAATTCTGGAAACAAAAAAAGAAATTCAGCCTGTAATATAATCGACTTCAACTTCTATTTTTGTTGTAAGTAATGAAAAATATCTTAGTACACACATATGTATGTATATACACACATATGTATGAATGTACACACATATGTTTGTATGTACACACACATATATATGTATGTACACACACATATATATGTATGTACACACACATATATATGTATGTACACACACACACATATATATGTATGTACACACACACATATATATGTATGTACACACACACACATATATATGTATGTACACACACATATATATATGTATGTACACACACATATATATATGTATGTACACACACACATATATATGTATGTACACACACACACACATATATATGTATGTACACACACACACACATATATATGTATGTACACACACACACACATATATATGTATGTACACACACATATATAGAGTGGAAAATAGTTCACGTGATGTGATTCAGGAAAGGTCAGAGCGTTTGAAAATTATCGTTAAGAGTAGGGTATTTGACAAACTAAATTGTTTAGCAATAATATAAAATTTACATCAATGCTATAGAGAAAGAAAGATTGAATATTTCTTATGATAACATCGTATTTTCTCTCTAATATTCAATAACTGCACTATTTTTTATTTATATTTATGAACTATTTCATATTACAGGATATCCTTGCTGTATTTTTAAGTACACTTTTGAAAAATTGGATTTATAACCATAATTTTTATCGTCGGATTTATATTTTCTTTTTTTACAATGTAATGGTAGTTTTATACAGTAAACCAAACGCAATTTATATTATTATATATATTACTATTTAATATAAATTAGCATTTTATTTAATTATGAAAAACGTAAGAAATTAACATATATAAACAAAGTGATTTCTCTCTCTCTCTTTTGAATAATGCAAAGAATTCCACTTGATTAGAACTCGTCTCATCATGTGTTTACATTTTCTTCATTTTTAGTTTCTGTTGAAAATATTCAGAAAGATTTAAAATACCACATTTAGGCTTTATAGAAAATATATTACTAAATATTAAACGAATGAGCAAAAAAGTATATATATATATATAGTATATATATAGTCTAGTTTTGGTATTTATCGCCAGATGAAACGGTTTCTTAAGTGATTCGGTTTCAAACTGGTGCTTACTGTTTATTTACACCTGCCGAATTTGCATTTTGAATTTTGTAATATTTTATTAAGTGAAGATATTTTTGAAAAGAAGAATAACAATTATTTAAAAAAGAGAGGCAAAATATTCTTTATTTTACTCTGCACTAGTAATTAAAATTGAATTTTGGAAATTACTGTAATAATGTGTAATATAAATGAAAATAGTTACACTTTTAAATATATTTCTTAATCACTTCTTCGTACTTTTTCTAGAATCGAATTGTTTATTTACCTAAAATTGTTAATTAATAAATCCATTTTTTATTTCTTATCTCTCTTTAGCACAAAAAAAGAAAAGAAATTGAAAAGAAATATATATATAGGATGAATGAATGTGCACATTTTCTTGCATGAATAAAACAGTGAGAAAGATAACAATTTGCAATATTTGCATTTGTAGCATTGAAAAGACAACAATATTTACAACTTATGATAAAGTGTGATGTTCTCTTATGATTAACATTCTTGACAGGGCAAAAGACGCGTGAAACTCGTTCAAAGAAACAACTACTGTAATTTTGCCAAGACATTTTATTCTTCACAGTGACTCACATCTGAATTTTATATTTAGATTCACTTTTCGAAAACACAAAGGATCTGGAGAAGAACTTCTACTTAAGGTGGTAAGTAATTATGATCATTAATTTTAACGAAACGAGATTTTATTGAAAATTGATTTGCGTAAGTCAGTAAAAGGTGATTAGTTAACTAAAAATTATCTCCTGCCAGTGGTCAAGATTTACGCCAGATCTTCAGCTTATTTAGAAATGCCTTAACATAACAATGTTGCCATCATGTTTGTCAAATAAAGGACTATTGGAGTAATTTAATTCGCTTTATGTTTTTTCTGCTTTATGTTCTAATAATCTAAAATTTCAATTTATTTCTCATATCTTTAGAACTATATTAAATTTATGTAGTTATAATTACCATATCACACAGTACAATTATATTTTACTAATTAAATAAAATTATAATAAAAATGTATTACTTGTATTTAGTTTGTATAAACAAACAAGGAGCATTTTTGATATCACATTAGTAAAATCATATCCTTTGATGCCTTTATACTTTAACTAAAATCTAAAATATGAATGTTCCTTTTGACAGAATGTTTTTAAATTTATCGACAGTAATGCCGCCCAACTTGTCTGGTGGTCAGCATGTCTGACTGTGGATAAGGAAATCCTGGATTTGAATCCTGGTTCGGGCATGGGTGTACTTTCTCTCTTTATCTACCCTGTCTTTGTCCTTTGTTTGTGTGTGAATGAGTTGTGAATGGTTGCCTACCCTATAAACGGGTCCCTATGGCATGTGTGTACTGAGGAACTCGGACTCCACATTAAAATATGTTTCAGTTGGAAAAGTGGAGCAGCGCAATCCATAATGCCAGCTTAACTGGATCACGACAGCAATATCAATAGTAACGATCCACTTTTTCCGATGTGCATAAAAATAAACAGAAACAGAATATTAATTATGGTGGTCAAGATTTACGCTGGTACACTCAGCCTTTATGTCATTAAGAAAGGTCTTAACGGAACAATGTTAACACCAAAACTATCAAATAAATAAATAACTACTGAAGTAATTCAATTTTATTGCTCAAGCTTTATTGTGTGTTAATTGTTTCAATAATTTAAATTCTCAAGTTATTTTTAGAACTATATAAAGTCCATTTAATTATAATTAATATGCGTAACACACATTTTAATTATACAAATTCAATAGAACAGTGAAAAATGCATCAAATGAATTTATAATTTGTTAAGAAACATAATTACATAAGAATATTTGAAATCATACATGTAAAAGCATTATCTATTGATGTCTATTTGAATTGAACTTCAAAACATATTATAAAAAATTTATTATGTTAAAATATTAAGTAGTTCTTACATTTTAAGACATCGACATTATTTTTTTCCAATTTCTCAAAAAATATTTCATTTAAAAGAAACAAATCAGATATTGAATTTCTGCTTCACTTTGTTTAGATTAGAACATATGCAATTATAACTCTACGAACTCTGCAAATATTTTGCTGAAATAAGACTAGAATTGTCTTATTTGTCTTTGTTCAGAGAACATATTTATTAGTTTGGTTGCCTAAAAATATCCTTCTCCTAAAATCATGATAACGGGTTGAGAGAAAAAATTGTCTTCAAAGCATTTTTAGGCATGCATTTCTGTTTGACAGAAAAGGCATCTCTGTATTCCCTGCTATGTTGTGGCCTCTATCAACCCATGATTTTCAAAATTGACTCTTTAAATAGGATTCCTCATATGTCTATTTTAAGCTAAATGCACAAAATAATAGTCTTGGTTTTACTTGTCTATTAAATATTAAAAAAAGAATCAAAGCTTTGGACATAAACACATAAGATGATTTGATGTGAAAAGTTTTCAAATTGACAAAGTGTGTCCACAGGCAGAAAGAAAAATCAAAATGAACTAATCTTATTTAAAATATTTATCATGCGTATAAAGTGACTGAGAGTCATGCAAACCAATCAGTAGGATAGGATCAAGTACGAGCCTTAGTTCTCGCTACATAGATGATTAGTATTTTCAATTGGCTAATTGTTTCAAAGAAATATATTTTTCCTAATTTATTTGCTTGTGTTTGCTTATGGCTAATATTTTATAATTAATAATAAAATTATTTATTATGTATATTACTTTTGGTAAATTTAAATAATTGCAGCATGAAAAAGAAATGAAAAAAATTTATCAAATAAAGATGTCAGCTGACATGTCTAAAATTTTTACTAAAATTTTATTTTAGTAAAAATTCTAGTTGAATTAGAAATTTTAATGGGGAAAATTACGCAACACAAATTTAGTCAAAACATTTCAATAATGCTTTTTGAGGTTTCGTAGAATTGATTTTACATGATTATCTTCGTAGAAAATGGCAACGATTCAATGAGGAGGAGAAACAAAGGGTAAACAAACCTAGATCTCTGATAATACAGACTAACTCATCATCCGCCATTTTGATGCCCAATTAGTTCTATTTAAATTGATTTCTTTAGCATGCTTATCATTATCATACAAAATACTCAATAGGTTATCTTTATTTTATATATAGATACAAAATTTCTTATTAGATAAATAGCAAACAAAAAGGACGTTATTTGGTTAATTATTAGCAAATTGTTTTATGTTTGTAGAAAGAAATTTTGCATGAAATTGAGAAAGTAATGTTAATTTTGTAAGAATTTTGGAAGTTTGTGATGTTATCTCCCTAAAAATTGCTGATTAACTAAAAATTAATATTATCAAATATGATACTGATGAATCGAAAATTGTTTCCACATAGTATGAAGAAAAGATACGGTGATATTACATAATTACTTATACATAGAGAGTAAAATTTGAATTGAACGTAAATAATATTGGAATTTGTTTCGTTTTGAATCAGAATGTATACTAAAATATATATATGTATATATTTTAGTATTTTAGTATATACATATATATATATATATTACATTGTTAAACTGGGTTAAAAATGGCGGATGTACGTATCTTGATAATAAGTATCTTTTAAAATTTTTTACAGGAGTTACATAATGACATCCTTTTATTTCGGAAGTGATGTCAAGAAATTTCATCTTCCGCATCCAGTTTGAAACAAAGATAGTTTTCATAATAGAGAAAAAAAAGAACAGTGTAACTTGTTTTTATTTTGTTATTTCATTAAGAAAGCGGTCTGACAGAAATAGGGATGTATGTGACACATTAAGAAGTTGAAATTAAACTCGGAGTTACATAACATTGTTTCCATTGTAAATGCGAAAAGAAGTAAGTTTCTCGATTTGGTTGTGCTCATTTTTTTGCCGTAAAAATGTTCTTATAATGCTAAAATTTGCATTAATATTTCCCTATATTATTGTTTTATTAGATAAAATTGTGTATTTAATACTATAATAAAATATTATAATTTATATTTTAAAATAATTGTATTCTATTGTAATGCTGAAAAAATTGCAAATTAGTTTTAGTTAAATAAAAATAAATTTTTTTAAATAAAATATTTAAATAAAAATACCTTAAAAAATTGTTTTAAAATTTTAATATTAAAATTAAATATTTACTTAAATGAATTTGTTAGGAATAATTTCATTTGTTTAATCGAAATAACTTGTATTAACTTAACAAATTAACTTGAATTATAAATGACAAAATTTACTTTACAAATAAATTGGAAGCGCAAGCAATATGAAAAAATTATCCTAATTTTTTCCCTCATGTATCAATTAAAAATGTAAATTGTTAAAACTTCACTATTAATAATGACAAAACTGTTATTAAAATAATTGTAATTATTTCTGTGGTTGTTACAATTGTGATAGTACGCTCCACACAATAATCTTATGAGTAGATATTTTTTAATTAAAGAATTAGTCGTTAATTAGTTGAGAAAAATTCATTACAAATAATAGTTTTTGATGGCAAAGATCTCACTCTGAAGTTATCTTATTTTCATGAAAATATAATGAAAATACTTTGCTAATTGTTCCTTAGGAAAAGCTAATGAAAAATATAAAACACATAATGGAAATGTAAACGTTATAATCAAATCATTTATCAAATTTTAAAAATTTTAAAGAAATATAAATAAGCAAAATATAAATTTTGCTGAATTTCCTTTTTAATCATGACAATTTTAACGTTTAGTTAATAATCATTTATTTCTGTCAAGGTCTTAGGTTTTTTTTTAAATTTTAAAAGAAGAATCAATCAGTTTTCTATCGAAAGTTGGCAGAAATTTTGTTATTGTTTTAAGCGCATTATCTAAACTTGATGTTGAATGCTGAACTTCCCAAAATCACTCGAATTTCAACATTCGATGTCATGTAAGACATCAGTCAGGTTCAATATATTCGATTTATATTAATAAAACTATTATTTGTTGTGAATTATTTTAACGTTTAAATATTTATATTAATAAAATTATTATTCATTTTTTATTTGTATTTACATACTATTAAATTTTAGTGAGCACATTCATTTCACTTATAATAATATGAATTTTTATAAAATTTGAAAACAGAATTAAAAAAAAATCTATATGTTTCAAAATAAGAATTAACACAATTTTTCTTTGTTTTTTAAAATAAAAGAAGTGGGTTTTAGAATGGAACACAAATATCTTAATAAAATAGTTTTGCTTAGTAAAATCCTTAATAGTAATCAAAATAATTAAAGATGTAATATAAATTCATGAATGAATTATTCTAATCAACTGATATATCAATATAATTGATATCGATGTGTATATATTTAATTGCATTTTTAAAAATATACAAAAGACTTGATTTATTAAGTTAAGTTAAGGTAACCCATTCGACAATACTGGAAGCTTACATATAATTATGATTTTCATTAACATATTTAACTATCAATTTAAGAAACTGAAGTTCCTGAAGTAAAATAGTTAAGTTATAGAAATTTGAATTTATAATTGACAAATTTATGTAATTAAATTTTCTTTAACTGAAGTATATTTGATAAAAGAACTTTACTTTTTATTAAATTTTTTTCCAAAATTTTATATTAAAATTTTTTTATTTTAAAATAAGTTTGAAAAGATCAGTACTATAAGAAAAAAATGACCGATATGTCTTGAGAAACACACTTTGATGTCATGACGAGAAAATAGTGAGTTTAATTCCAATTTAGCTGAAGAATGCAAATGCGAGAAAGTCCTTCCTTGAACGTGACACGTTCCTTGGGATTCAGTGTGTCACTACTTCTTCTTTAATAGCATAATAACCTATTACAGGTCTTAGCTGCCTCAACAGCAAGCCTTTCTCAACCCAATCTGTCCAGAGCGACACTTTGCCAGTTCCTAACTTTCAGTATCTTGAGGTCATTTTCAGTGTCCACGAGCCATCTTTTTGGTGGTCTTCCTAGGGCACGGGACTTTTCGGGATTCTTAAATGTTGATATTCTAGTGGATTATTTTTCCGCCTTCTCCAGACAGGCCAAGCCATCTTAGCCTGTTGTCTCTGATAACCTGGGTAATCAGTTATTCAGCCTATACAATTCAAAACTATATCGAGGCACTGCTAGGTATGGTATATTAATAAGAAAAGGAAGCACAAGTACTGATTTTGTCACTTGACAGTGGATCAAAATGTTAAAAAAATGATTTTGAATTAATGTTGAAAAAATTGACTGTGCATTGAGAGATTGTTGATTATAGAAAACAGTAATTTGAAATGTTTAACAGTAACTATCTATTTTTGAAAGAAGAAAAATGTTCTGCTGTTTGCCACATTGTGGTGACAGTGTGATTCTGAAAATCAGTAGACGAAAGAGCCTGGACTAGCTATTGGTGCTCTGTTTCTGGGATCAATACAGAGGCTTTGTATTACCTTCTTTTTATAAATCTGTTGATGGTGATACCTTATATATTATTAATATATGGGTAAAAGATTGAAAATTGTTCTAGTTCTTACATTTTCTTCATTTGGATGTCTGTATCACTTTCTTGTGGTTATCTTCACTAATTCTTATGCTTGATCACTTAATAAATAATCCTATGGCTTAATAAATAATAAAAGATTAGTTACGACATCAAAAAATTAACCACTATAAGTAATAAATGATAAAACAAAGTTTATGGAGGTTTCATCTTCGACTGTGAGTTACAACACTCTCTTTTACATAGAAGGTCATAATTGTAAAAGACGGATTGATAAAGTATGTGAGTTCAAATATCTCGGAACAATTATTAACAAAACAAGCTGAAATCACCAACAGAATCAAATCAGTTAGTAAATACTTTTTTGGGCTGAGAAAGCAACTAAAATCTAAATTTATCAGCAGAAAAACAAAACTGAAAATTTACATACTACCCGTTCTGCTATGTGCAGGCGAAACCCGGACATTAAATGTCGATATACAGCGAACCCTGGAAACCTTTGAAAGGAAGGTATTAAGAACTATCTATGCGCCTGTACAGGAACAGGGTTGCTAGTGAACCAGATATAATTTTGAATTGTATAGGCTGCATAACGAGCCCCAGATTAACTAGGTTATCAGAAGCAATAGGTTAAGATGGCTTGGCCATGCCTGTAGAATCCGGGGAAACAACCCCACTAGAATATCAACGTTTAAGAACCCCGAAGGATCCCGTGCCCGAGGAAGATCACCCACAAGATGGCTCGTTGACACTGAAAATGACCTCAAGATACTGGAATGGGCTCTTTAAACGGGACACCATTCCATATAAGCACTGCTGCACAAACTAACCCCATTTTCAGCCTAAAATAACATAATTTATTAGTATAATAGAGTCTTAAATACTAAATAAATAAAAAGTTTATTGTGTAAAATACTATATGGTAAAAACTTAATAATCGAAAACTGTTTTGAAATAAAAGAGCAAAAATTAAGCTCCAAGCTTGTTTTATATTTTCCTTTCATCCCATTTTATGATGAAATGAAAATTTAAAGAATTTAAAGTCCATTTTTTAAAGATTATATGTATATATATATATAATTAAAAAATGGCAAAGTGTCGCTCTGGAAGATTGGGCTAGAAAAAAAAGTGCTGTAGAGGCAGCTAAGACCTGTAATAGGTTGTTACGCTATAAGAAAAGAAGATAAGTAATGAATGAAGCCCTGAGGGGAAGTGGTAGCATTTCGTGCTCCCAATGCGCAAGTCCGAGGTTTGATCCTCGAGCTAGATAAGGGCGATTTAGTTTTTCATCCCTTCAGTGGATCGATGAAACTGAGTACCAAGCATGCTTGGGATCTAAACAATAGGATTCCGCGCATTAGACTGACTACTTAACCGGAATATGCAGTGTCCATATGGGTTGCTGTGCCACTGAATTTAGTTTTCTAAGAAATAAATACTATCACAGTAATATATATATACATATATAAATATATATATATATATAACGGATTATATAAGAAAATTAAAATGTGATAAAAAATATAATGCTTTTAACTTTTATCTTACCTTTCAAGCATTGTAAGTATTGATTGCACAGCTACGTGTTAGTTTTTTTTTTTTTAAATATTAAAAAATATTGATCTGAACAAATTTTTTGATCCCGTTTTCGTAATTTTTATTGCAAAAGGTTTGTTATCGATGTTCGTAAAAATAATATAGGACTTTTAAAAAAATTTAGTTAAATCCTGCATTTTCTGCATTCCGAATCAGAGCTTTGAATTTTTAATCATGTAGATCAAATCAATTTCAAATTTATACTTGGCAAAATCAATACGACAAATGAAAAAAGAAGCGCAAATTATTCAATTAGTATTGATAGGGATTCTGGATAAAAACTTAAAGAATATTTCTGTAGATAAAACAATGATGCAATTTTTAATATAATTGATGATGATTACTATGCAATTTAGTTAAAACATGTTGACAGAAAACTTAGAAGAATTCAAAATATATATTTCTATATATTTTATTTTATTAACATGACATCTTGTCTTTAAAAATATTGATTAAATAATTATATTTTTGTACTTATTTACTTACATTAAAATAAAATCAGAAAATTTTCGATAGTTCTTTTGGAAAAAGCATATTTGTGTTCGATCTAATTTTTTTTTCCTAAAATAAGTTTTCATTTAGTCGTCACTTTCATTCAAGTATTTATTGCCATATGACTTGGATTACTAATCGATTGGGCTTAACTTTGATTACTAATCGGTTATAAGCAAATGAAGAGTATAACTATATTATTTTTAGCACTTTAATCGAAGGAAGAAAAGATATTTAAAAGTAATCGCTAGCAGTAAGGAAACATTTTACGTTACAATTACTTGAATAGCAGATAGGTATTAAAACAAAAAAACTAATTTACCTAATGTCAATAAAATAATTTATTAAACTGTAACATGAATGTAGTGACAAAACAAAGAAATGCTTAATTATTATAAAAATATGCATTATTTTGTTGTATCAGTGTACGTCAAAGTAGTTTTATAAATGAACATTTCTTAATTGTTATCCTTATTTTAACATATTTTTCGCAGAAAACAATCAGAGAAAAATAAATTCTACTATAGTTTCTTAACATCTTGTAGTGGACAGTGAAACATCTGATGTCATTGCAAAATTTTTTAAGTGAAGTAATTGTACTATTTCCGTAACTTTTCCATCCGGGAGCATTTTTTTATTGATAGTTAACCATATTCGCGTGTAGCGATGGAAGAAAAAACATAGAAATATCCCCAAACTCTTAACCCGCGAAAATCATACATACAGGAAACAGAGGAGTAGGTTCTACCTGTCTCTTGTTCAATAATTGAGTTATCAGGTTTCAAACTTTCAATTCCAAAGAAAATTCTTAATACTCGGGCATGGTAAGCCTTTTACTGCAGTTGGCACTCAGTTTAACTGGGGTATAAGAGAAACGCTGGGGTAAAAATTATTCTAAACACAATTCGTGTATTCCACTCTTCTTTTGTTCTTACTTATCATCCTTATGGGTTCCAAATCCTTGATACGGAAAAGGAGCAGAGTAAACAATTCGTTTTATTCTTTAACATGCATATTCAAATATATTTAAGGTTTATTTATGTTATTACAGAACAATTAATTAGCTTACAAAAAGTATCATTTTATTTTAATTTTAAATAATGTGTGTGTGTGTGTTTCCTTTTTTAATAATTTTTAAAAAACATATTATTATTAAATGTGTGCTATAATTATTGAATAGATAATAATCTTTACTGAAAATGAATTTGAATTAAAAACAAAAAATATAATTTTAAGTTTTTCACCACTTTCGACATTCAGGACATATTTTGGTTTGGTTTGTTTGCTTTTAACGGTAATTTTTTACACAAGAGAACTAATTAACGCGAGACCTATTTACAGTTTAAAGTCGATTTCAACCACATTCACGTCTGAAGGGGGAATTGAATACATGAACTGTTGGACTGAAAGCAAGAGTGCAGAGCATGTTTCATTATCATTGGATTATACTAATGTATCGGGGCAAAACGATCGGAATTACTTTCCTGTGAGTTTTGCCTTCTCCCAAGGCATGACCAAACGAAAAGAATTGATCCTGGCTGTGTTTGGTCTGTGGCAACCTCAGACAAAGGAAGAGACGACAAGATCACTTACTTTGATGGCACAATGTAAATGTTAAAATGAATCTGTGCACAACGTTCCTTAATTTTTCTAGTGTATTTCAGAAAGAAGACAAAATCTGTAACTACCATTCTAGTTCACTGGAAACATAACTGAGTTTGATAGAA
Source organism: Latrodectus elegans (assembly GCA_030067965.1). NCBI lineage: Eukaryota > Metazoa > Arthropoda > Arachnida > Araneae > Theridiidae > Latrodectus > Latrodectus elegans. The sequence goes on along the minus strand of CM057812.1, from coordinate 82,606,896 downwards.
TACAAATTTTTTAGTGAAATTGCATGAATGTTGTAGACTGAATGTTATTAGATTTTTTAGTACAGTTACATCACTTTTATAAGACGTGTAAAAGTTTTTAGAGCGAATTTCTCTATAAAGATTTTAAAACTAACAAACAGCATATGTTTACAGGCTCACTACTCGTTTCAAATGAGATAAATCATTATATAGCAATAATCTAATATATTTAAGTGCTCATAGAATCTAAACATGGGGAACTTAAATTGAATATAAATAAATTATGGAAATACTGCTCTTATAATTACAAGCAACTTAAAAGTTAGTTTGGAATAATATTTTATATCAAGTAAAAGCTTTATATTTAAATTAAAGTATGTATACTTATGCTAAATTGTCTTATTTTGATTTCCAATGAAAATATTAGAAACTTTAACCTTAATTGAAATTCACGATGAGTAAAAATCGGGGAAAAGGGTGGAAAGAGTTAATTTTTAAATTTTTCTCTCTTTCCGGAATTTTACGTTCAGTTTTATTGTAATTAAAAGGATTACTATGAATAAAATAAAATTTAAATGAATTAAAAATCAAATTTTAGAAAACATCTTAACACGGCTAATTTTTACATTAAATAACCTTTGCTTTATATAAATTAACGAAAAAATTTATTGAAATCTCAATAAAGCAATTTTTCAAAGAAATTAAAAGGAAATATTTAAAACTCTTTTTTATTGAGGAATAAGAAAATTTGAACTAATGATAAACAGTATAGGAATTCAATATTCGCATATATTTATGAGTATTCTTGGATTTTGCACTCACAATCAACAGATAGATTATGTACGAAATACGACTAAAATTTTTTTAATGAATTCATTTATTTACTATCAATAAAATTGCTATTTTTTTTAAAAGTTGGATTATTAGCAACGAAAAGTTTTTTTTGATTGAATCTTTGAAAGTTTCAAAGTACAGAAAAATTACTTTGATTCAGATATCAAATCTTGGAGCTTTTTAAAGATTTTAAAATTTTTCAGCACTTAGTAATTTAGTCTTAATTAAATATAGTCCTATATATAAGCAAATTTAATATATGAATAAATATAAAAACAAGTTTTTTAATATAATTTTAAAGATGATTATATATATATTGCTTCAGTCATAATAATATAAATCATATTTATATTAAATAATTTTATATGTAGTAGTGAGCAATAATAATGAAAAGAAATTGGAGAAGCTTGTATCTTCTCGTTCTCTCATCTTTGAGACATTCGTAATTGGCTTCAAGGTCATAACGCGGCTATTTCTTAACATATGGAATGAAATTTCCAAGAACAACTTATTCTTTTAATGAAAATAGAGAAATGATTATGCATATAAGCGAGTTATCTTAAATGAAGAAATGGAGTTACACAACTAATGCATTCCCCTCATATGTTATTACTTAGACTTCTTTATTAATTGCTTCCTTTAGAAATTAGCACCCTTATAGTCCAGTTATAAATTACTCATCCTTAGCAATTAACTTGACAAATGAAATAAGTTTTATTTAAATATATATATATATATATATATATATATTACGATGTAATAAATTTATGAAAATATTCTAATTCTCACTTTTATATGATTTAAATTGTATAAAAATTATTAACATCCGGTAAATTGTATATAGTGATACGCATGCATTTTTTATATTATATGTATTCTTTGGACAAAAATATATAAATCCGTTATTTTTCAATAGATAGCTATAGTGATCGATATTTCAATAACGTATTGATCAATAATTTCAGATTTGTTCTCTTTGTAAAATTAATATTTCGCTCTAAAACATTTTTTGCTGTCTTTTTGTTAGTTCTATTTATTTATGAATTACAGTATAGTGCTATATATAATGATCTATAGTGATCGATATTTCAGTAAAGTATTAATGAATAATTTCAGATTTGTTCTCTTTGTAAAATTAATATTTCGCTCTAAAATATTTTCTCCTGATTTTTTGTTAGTTCTATTTAATGGTGAATTACAGGATGTTTAAAATGGAAATCAAAGAAGAAAAAAAAATCTGTACATTTTACGGTTTTTCTTTGATAAAGTCAAAAATACAAGCTAGACGGCTTAATTTGGGTATAAATTAAGCTGTCTAGTATAATACAAGCCGTCCGCTTGTATACGGTTGCGATATTGTGACAGTCAATTATATGCAGCTTCAATTTCGGCGATTCTGTCTAGGCATTTTTGATTACAAAGATGCAAAACAGACTTGTAAACCTACAGTCGATTTTGTTGACGATATGACAGAAATGATCAAAACTGGCTGGCATGTTATCAGTCGTAGCATTACCAAGGAGCTAAAGATTGGCCATAAAGAAATTTTAAACCATTTGCACAAAGTGGATACGAAACCTGCTAATTTAGCATATTTCGGATTAGTCTTGAAGTATACGTAAAAATAATGGATTTTTATTTCCTCCACATAATACATAATTCTATATAATTTTCCTTTTCAATATTCTCAAAGAAAATTGCAACTTAATTATTTTCGTATTCAGCTCTATCAGACTATAACGACTCTGCTTATTTTATGAATGTAAAAATTCTTTCGCTTAAGAATTTTTCTTAAATTGCAATTGAAGTTCACATAAAAAGGATTTAAAAATGTGTCTAACTAATCTATTTTTAAAATAGTATGAAATTTTTTACTTGATCGAATCATTCAAAAATTGGCTGCAAATTCAAATTAATTTCCTCATTTATTCACTCAGCAAATCGCATTTCAGGCATTCAAATCGCAATTCTTCGCATTTCAGGAATTATTTTATCGGTATTCCTGGATTATTTTAAGTTCTCAAAAATTTATTGAATGAATTTTTACAACTACGAGTAATTTTAGAAAAACTTTATCATGAATTTGCAAATCTTAGTCACCTGGTTCATCGTAAGAATTAAAAATGAAACTATTGTTTGATCCAAGTAATATAACAGTAACTCCTCTATTCCAATGATTGTTTTCATTGATATAAAAATATACAATATTATAAATATAATATAATTATATGCATACATACTATATATATATATATATATATATATATATATATATATATATATATATATATATACATTATATATATATACATACATATATATATACATTTATATATATATATATATATATATATATATATATATATATATATGGAAAAGAGTATTTTACAATTTTATATACACTATTGCCACCCAACGTATCTAGCGGTCAACGAGCCTGACTGCGGATATTGAGGTTCTGGGTTTGAATCCTGGTTCGAGCATGGATCTACTTTCGCTCTATATCCTGTCTTTGTCCTTTCTTTGTTTGAACGAGTTGTGAATGTTTGCTTACCATAAAAACGGGTCCCTATGGCTTGAGTGTACTCAGGAAGTCGGACTCCACACCAAAATATGGTTCATCGGGAAAAATGGAGCAGCGCACCCCGTATTGTTAACCTGTCTGGCACAAAACAACGATAACATGTACAGAATTTGCACATAAATAAGGCCAACGAAAGAGACAAACAAAATTATCTTATAATACAAAGTTAAAATTTATTTTTAAAAATATTGGATAATATGTTTATTAGCTTAATCATTTTATTGAAATCCATTAATAATCTGTGTACAGTTACATATCACGATACTGATTCATAAGAAAAATGGCGAATCTATAGTTTTTTATGTTTTTTGTAACTTTATGCTTTTTGGTTGGATATCAAAGTAAATTTACAATTTAAATTTGTTGAAATTTGTTAAACGAACATGAGTCCATGAATTGCAAAAAGAATATTTAATGAAGTAAGTTACAAAGAAAGAAATTATACATATAATAAACCAAGAGGACAGAACATTACATTACATTCAAGACACCAAACTTTGTTCTTTTCCATGGACTACATTTCTTCATCCATTGCTTTCTTCCAAACATTCTGTTCTTCCTCTGGCAGTGAAGACAAATCTTTAAGCGACAATGAATCTTCCAAAATTACCATTGCTTCATAAACTTCTGGTTCAGGATATTGAACTGGAGGTTTCTTTTGCCTCTTTACGATCTTTCTAAAATTCCTTGTGTAATAATTGTTTCAGCAATATTTTCTTCACCACTAATTTCTTCAACATCATCTTCATTTTCCGAAATAATAGAATACCCATTCAGAATATTTTTATCTTCTAAATCCATTTTCCATTTTTCTTTCTTCGTTAAATACAACGTTCCTGGATGTCGCTATTTTCTTTGAATCTGGATCCATTAAGCGATATCCCATAGTCGAATATTCCATTAGTATCGTCCTGCTTGACTTCGTATCTAGTTTCTTCCTTTGAGAGGAAGGAACCAACATGCATTCATCGCATCCAAATACTCGAATGTTTTGAAGATCGGGATCTTTACCATATTTTAATTTATAAGGTGTACAGTTCTCTATGGATCTACTAGGAATTCTGTTTCTTAGATATAAAGCAGCTAAAATTGCAAATCCCCTAACTTTCTTGCTAAGTTTTGTTTAAAATATTAAAGCTCGCCCTTTTTCTAACAATGTGCGATTGGCACGCTCAGCAACTCCATTTAAAGGTGCTGTGTAAGGAGGAACTGGATCGATTGTAACACCAAATTTAGTAGCACATTTGATGAGTTCACCACAAACATATTCATTAACATTGTCACACCTAATTTTCCGTACTGAAGGATTTGCTTTTAAAAAGTATCTTAATTCATTCACAACATCACTTTTTCTTTTCAGCAAGCGAACTTCCATAAAACGTGAATAATCATCAATTAATGTCATAAAATAACGCTCACCTGTAGCCATAGGCGGATCCATAGGGCCACAAACATCTGTATGAATCAATGTCAAAGTTTCGGATGCCTTTCGTCTAGGATCTTTTCCTATAGGAGAAGCACTTTGCTTGGCAAAAGTACACACTTCATAAAATTTATCAAAGGTAGGCAATCCGAGTTCTTTTAAGACTTTATTAGAGGAATGTCCAAGTCGTTTGTGCCATAAAGCAAAGTCAATTTCTTTCACAGAAAGGGAAATTTCACAATTTGGAACAATGTCACAGATATATTGTCCGCTGTCATCACGATAGCCTAAACAATTGTTTACTTTTTTATTTTCGATGACTACTTTTTTATTTCTAAAAATAACACTATATCCACCTCATTCAATATTCTTTACAGAAATTAATTCTCCATTGAGTTAAGGAACAAAAAGTACATTTTCTAAAGTGATGTCAATTCCATTAGATGTTTTCCCTTTTACATTTCCAATACCTTTCATTTCCAGTGCGGTAGAGGGGGATGCACATCAAATATTTCCTGATTACGGTTTAATGAATGAAAACCAGTCTTTTTGATAGCACATATGGGATGTTGCCCCGGAACCAGTAATGAACTTATTAAGACTTACGAAAGTAAGTAATTGCCAGCAGCAAAAAATAGAACAGAAGAATATTTTTCGTCAGTCTTAGATTCAGATTTGAATTTAGAATCCTTTTTAAAATGACCAACACCACCTTTTACAGAATTTAGCAGTTATGTCCTTTCTTTTTACAATGAAAACATGTGAGTTCTTTTCTCGTAGAAAAAACCATACTATCCACAGTTTATTTCATAAAAAGAATACTTGTTTTATTTCTCGAATCATTCAAAAGAGTTTCAGAGTCTATCAATAAATATATCGCCGAGTTACAAAATCTAATGATAAATTCTCACTCGATTGATTCTCTAATAAAACCTTAACATTTTCGAATTCTGGAGGGAGAGACATCAAAACTTAGACGACAGTATCAATATCACTCACCTCCGCTCCAGACATTCGTAAATCGGCGACAAGTTTTGATACTTCATCCATATGCTGACGCATTGGAACATCTCTGTTTTCTTTTAAGTGTAGCAAGATGTTTTCTAGTTAATTTGGTTTGCCGCTCCTTTGCTTTCATAAGCAGCACGAAGTTTTCCCATAATTCCTTCGCCGTATTTTCACCGCTCATTCATACGAGTTTTTGATCACTTAAGAGTGACTTCAGTAATGCATATGCTTTCTTTCCTGTAACAACTTCTGCTTTCTTATTTACATCGGGCTCCTTAACTAAGCATGTTTCCGGATCTTTTGTAGACAAAACAGCTTCCACTCGTCGCCACCACACCATCAAATGGAAATTCCTTCCATCAAATGGATTTACTCCATACAAATCATGCGGCGAAGCTATTGCTTATTGATAAATTTATTCTATCAAGAAATAAATTAAAATTAGAAACTGCTTTTAATTTATAACAGTGAAAACCACGCTTTACTGTCGAAATTCGTTAAACGAACAAGAGTCCATGAATCGCAAAAAGAATATTTAATGAAGCAAGTTACAAAGAAAGAAATTATACATATACTAAACTAAGAGAACAGAACATAGTGTATTTATAGATTTTGGACGGCTTGAGCACAACCACTAATCAGAAGGCAGCGCTGCAGACGATTGGTGTCAAATTTGCGGACGTCTTAGAAGACTACAGCTTTACAGACGAAAAGAGACTGACTTTGTGTTCCTTTGCGATTATTTGTATTATATTATTTACAATTAATTAACTTAATTACATTATTGCTGAAGTAATTGAGAATAAAATAAAAATTTCCTATTATAAGAAAACATGTCACATGAAAATTATAGTCCCTTTGTTGACGGCTGATTTAATATTCATTATCTGGCACTATCTATCAAATAAATACATCTGGTTTTAAAATCTCACATATTTTGTAAAATTTGAAACGTATTTAATAATTGAGGTTAAAAAGAAAAGTGGTTACGAAATTCTGGTGTTAAAAATATAAATCATAGATTTAAAATAATTTTCAATAAAATAGTTATTGCATTATAGAGGAGACTACAAAAAAAGATTCGTCGTACTTTTGAAGATTCTTATTAGTTTTTACAATTATTTATAAATGATTTAATTATTCGCTGACATTAACACTTTCAGTATCATTTGTATAAGAGAAATCAAATAAGTACGAGTGAAGAATGAAGTATAAAGTTACATCTGACAGAAATAAGTTATTAATTATAAGTTTGCCTGAAGGATGTTATTAATTCCATTGAGAACGAAATGACAAGAAAGAAAATTTTAATATTTCGAAGCAGTTTTTCAGAATCAAGAATATAAGTAGGTACGATTTTTAGTAAACTTATGGACAATTGACTGAATCATATTACTAGAACTTATAGAATTGAAGTGAGGGCTCTATAAGAACCAAGACCTGTAGCATTGATATAAGAAGCTTAAATTTATGAATATCAACCGGCAACGGATAATAATATGGAGAACTTGTACAGATGAATCAAATTAGTGGTATTATTATCAAATAAGAAATTGACGGGGAAATCCAATTCTGAATTAGTGTCTTTAATCGAAGATATACATATAATAATGATAAAACCGATATGCAGTTGGTTTGTTCTATTTTCTACCATAATTATAGAAAGTAAAGCAAAATTAAAAAAATATTATTGTAAGATGCTGTAATCGTTTCTTATTTTCTTGGGTATGTCCATTTTGCACAGATAAGAAATAAATCCTACGTTAATTTTGTTCCTTATAAAAATTGTTACTTCCCGCATTTTAATTATTTTAATAGCAATACATATATGATTTTTTTACCAATAAATATCATTATCTTAATATGTTTTTATATTATATCAATAATTTTCCCAAACTGTTTTTTCAGTAAAAATGGATTCAAAGATGACAGAAGAAAAAGTTGATATATATACCATTCCTACATTGAATGGAGAAACAGAAAAGGAGTCCGTAAAAAAACCTTTTTGGCGTATTGATAAGAACATGATTCGTTTCAAACTTCATTTCTTTTTGTATATTGGAGGTGTGTATAATTTGCCTAAGATCCTTAAATTATATATATATATATATATATATATATATATATATATATATATATATATATATACATCCTTACTCATTAATGAGATAAATATTAAATACTAATAGAAACCAAAAAGATTCAAAAGATTCTAGAAATTATGTATGTCACTAAAAATGTTTTGGATTATACAACTATTTCAGATTTTCTAAATGTTTTAAAGATTGCAAAATAAAATGTGTAGAACATGTTATCTTTTTATGCCAAAGTATATTCAAATCAGTTTCTCAGCTTATTACTTGAATTGTTGTCGTAAAAATAAGCCCACATGCATTGAAATACATGTGATATAAAGGTATATTCTTTATTTTCCTTTAGAAATTGAGAAACGTATTTAATAATAGGGAATTAATCTTTTAGAAATTGAGAAACGTATTTAATAATAGGGTATTTAATAATAAAGAATTGATTTATATTTATAGGGATTGATTTGGCATTCTTACACTTTAATTTACAATTATCAAAGTAGAAGGATTTTATACTAATGATAAATTAAAATAGCTCTAATATAATGAATAATTACCAATAATAATAAGTTTTTTAACTTTTATAATTACTATGTAGTTATTATATAAATGATGAAAATCGCAACTCATTAACAAATTTAATTTTCAAAAGTAATTAAAGCTCCTATGTTTAGAATTTCTACAATAACATGTCATACCAGATTTCTACTATTATCTTCGCCTATATATACGCATATTTTATTTTTATTAACATAGTCTTTTGAATGGAATTCATTAATATTTTCTTAGTTCACCTGAAATTATTTCTTCTTTAAGCATAATTTGTCTGTTAGTTGTAAAATGCTAACCAAAAATTATATTGTTAACCAAAATTATTGAGAGCTGTTTATGTTGTTGATCACTCTTAGCATACGACGGCTACTTCGACTTTGACTTGTAATTTGAAGAGGATTCCGAACTGCTTCATACTTTCTTGTCCAAAATGAGAGATGTATAATAATATCACTCCATCACCAAATGCGAGTAGCAGAATACATATTTTCCCTTCTTTGCTTCCTTTAAAAGTTTGAGAAATTAGAATCTGATGTGCACTGACAATAATCATTAATTTATTTTTGCAGATTAATTTCAGAGAAAAAGTCTCTGAAATCTGCCCAAAATCCTCCAAGCACTTGTCTGAGGAATGTCTCGTTTAAAGGTTGCAAGACGTGTAGATTTCCTTTTGAAATGAGGGAACATCTTTCAGATACTCCACACTATTTTAATTTCCAGACCAGGTAGTTGTTGTTGACCAAGTCTTTGTATCTAGACTTGATTTTTGCTCAACTAATTAGGTTAAAGCAGCCAATCACGAGTTTCCGTTATTTAGAAACAGGGCTCAAGAAGAATTCTCCCCAATGCTCCCAGATACATCATTTCACTTGGAAGATAATGTGACCAAGACATTTAACGTACTATTCTGGTCGTTCAGAACTTTTTGCTTCATAGAGTTAACTCGTTTTATTGAAATGTCGATATCATAGCAAGATGAGTTGGTGGGTTATTGTCTTTAGAGTGCTCACTGCATAGTGATCTTGGGTTCTGTTTCCTTTCATTGTAATACACAAAAGGATTTTTTTGATTAATTATTATTTCGCAAATTAGTTCTTTTAGTAATATTAACAGCTGTCATTTAACAACTTCTAATGAGAAAAAATCACGTAGCATTCCTTCTCATTAATATATATTGGCATAATATAAATTTGATTTAAGAAATACTAATTAAATTTTAATAAAAATTTCTGGTTAATATGAAAGTTTCAATATCCTTACTGGTCGAATATTGCATTTTAATTTTCTTTTCAGTTTTTCGAAAAAGATCGAAAGACAGACAACTGGATATTCTCTTATTTATTGCATGATTTAGATTCCAATTTTAACTTCAAAAAGCTTAAGTCAAATATACATATAAAATCTTAGTAATTAAAAATAATTTATAAATTTTATTTATTACATTCACACAATAATGCATTCACAATAATAAACTTAAACAAACACAATTTTATTCTCACTTTATTCATTAAAAAATTTCGAATGTTTTTTTTTTATTTGAACTAGAAATTTTATTTAAAAATTTATAATTTATTCTTGTTAGATGTTCTTCTTCATAGTTTGTTAAAATACAGTATTTAAAAATAAACTGTTTTTTATTTTTTATAGCTATGGGAGCCACACTACCATATTTTCCTATTGTTGCCAGAAATAGAATCGGGATGTCTGCTACCTCTTTAGCGGCAATTCTGACAGCTCAACAGTTCATCACAATTTTATCGAAACCTTTAATTGGATACATCGTTGATTATTTTAATAAACTAAAATTAATGATTATCTTGTTAATTATTATTCAAACTGTATTTTATTTTCTTGTTCTGGCTATACCACCCATCAAAAAACAACAGGCTAATATTTTGGAGGTTCAGTCGAATATGTCTTTTGAAAACTCTAACACTTGGGATGAGAACACTGCATATGTATTTCTAAAATCTGGTCAGAACTGTGTAAAGAATGAAGGAAGTAATATCAACTCGATTTATATACCTGAAAAGCATTTAACTGAGTCTCTGAACGAAAGTTCTTATGACACCATCTGCATCATTCATCTTATCACGAATTCAACATTGTGTTATAAAACTGGAAGTGAAAGCGACGCAGAAAAACTTATTGCCAGTGAGGGTGAGCAGTTTTGCTGCTCTGTGTATCAATCTTATTTGAACATTAATGTCAATGCTTCTCAACTGGGATATTTTAAAAATCAACCACAAATATCGTCTATACAACCAAAAATTACACGAGAGAGCTTAAATAAATCTTTTTTATGCTCTTTTGAATCTAAAGTAACAGATGTACCACTTCAATCGGAACAAACTCAGTTTATGAGCGACATTCAAACATTAGAATTTTGGCTGTTTGCTCTAACATATTCAGTTGCCAGCACTTGCACAAGCTCAGGGTTCACTCTTGGTGACACAGCATGCTGCGAAAGCATTCAAAAATTTGGTGGTGACTTTGGTCGACAGAGATTATTTGGTGCAGTAGGTTGGGGTACGCTGGCTTCAATAGGTGGACTTTTATGTGATGTAACCAACGACTACATTTCTGCATGGATTCTTATGGCAGTTTTGCAAGCCATTACCGTGTGGAACGTTTCGCAAATGGATCTAGTTAAGCCTCATTTTTCTCAAAGCGTTGCAAAGGACGTTGGGACAGTTCTCAATTCTTTTGAATTCCTCACTTTCCAGCTGGGAGTCTTCATGAGTGGCATGGGAGCAGGTATCATGTGGTTCTACCTGGTATGGTTTCTAACTTCTTTAGGAGGAAGCACATTTCTCTGTGGACTGGTACAGTACGTGCAATGTTTTCTCGGCGAAATACCATTTATGTTCTTTTCAACATGGTTTATTAACAAATTAGGTCACTTTAATCTAATCACGCTTTGCCTTTTATGTTATGCTACTCGATTTCTGTGGTACAGTTATCTTCAAAACCCATGGTTAGTTCTCCCGGTTGAAATCATGCACAGTTTCACATATGGGACTTTCTATCCTGCAGTAGCTTCATTTGGAAAACTGAAGGCTAAACCTGGGACAGAAGCAACAACTCAGTCTATACTTTTCACTACTCATGAAGGATTAGGTAGGTGGAATTTTTATCAATTTCTATAAATTAGATTTATTTTATTCAGAAAATTATTCTTTCCAATAAGAAATTTCAATGTCTAGAATTTTTTTCTGGTTTTTTAGACATAATTTATTAGCGATTAGGAAATTAAAATCAATACATTTCTTTTAAATATATCTCAAATTGAAAATAAAATTATTTTACTTATTGTTGTAATGAACAATGAGACATGAATGTTTAGTCTCCACCTTTTGTATGTACATTCGTTAGCTTTAGAGATTTGGATTCCTTCTATTGCGATACGCTAATGCAATCTTCCATTTTTGAAAAAAGCTGTAGGAATAACTTAATTTGTGGAGAGTAAAATATCTTATCAATGGATTTATATAGTTCTCGTGTGAAATTCCTCTATGAGATGTTAAAATATATAAATTCTGAGATAGGTATTTTTCCACTTTTTTCTTAATACACTCGTGTCCCTTAATTATGGATAATGCAAGTTCAGGCAAAGAAAGAGACAGAAGCAAAACAAATGGGATTTATTTGTAAAGTCTATTTATTAAACAAAAAATAAATAGTCCAAAAAAGATGCTATGTTTTACATCATTAATAAAATTGCGAAATTTACTCCCTGGAGCAAGTTTTATAAAAGGACCTATTTACAAAAACCAATATAACATGGTTGGTATGATGGTTAATACACAATATGCCTCCAAGACAATGCAATACACACCATACAGTGCTTAGACATGATGAGTATATTATTGATCTGATCTTTGGGAATATTACACCACACATCAAGCAATGCTCTCCAAGTTCCGGTAAACATGTGGGAGGGGGTTGACGTGCTGCAATTCGTAAGCCAAGCATGTCCCACACATATTCTATTGGATTCAAGTCCGGTGAGGATGCTGGCCAGTAAATACGGGTGATATCCTCCTATTGCAGGTATTAGTCTACAATGTTTGCATGGTGAGGACGGGCGTTGTCATCCATAAACAGAACTTACGACCATAGCGCCTCCAAACAATCACACATGTTGTTCCAGAATGATATCTCGATAGATGTGGCTTGTCATGGTTACATTCTAAACATGCAGATTAGTTCTAGAACTCAGAAAAATTCCTCCCCAAACCAGGCATCCTGCATCACCGTAACGATGTCGTTCAGTGGTATTCTCTTGGTGGTAACGGGTACCTAGCTCTCTCCATATGAAATACTGGCAAGAATCAGATTGAAAGCTAAACTTAGACTCATCCAAAAACATCACATAAGACCACTGTTGTTGTGTCCGCAATGCATGCTCTCTACTCCAGGCTAACCGCAGGCGACAGTGACTTGTGGTAACTTGAACACATCTGACAGACATACGGGCATATAGACCAATGTACCCTAAGAGTCTGTACACGATCTACCTTGAAACCGTCGTTCCTTTAGTTAAAAAGAGCTGACGAGACAGGTCTAAAGCTGTGCTCTGTCTATTTCTTTTGGCATTAACTGCTATATACCGGTCCTTATTTGGCGTTGTAACTCGGAGGCGATCTGTGCTGTAATGTCTACTCACATTACCATCATCTTGGAACCGTTGCCAAAGCCTGGAGATGACTCTCTGGGTGATTCCAAGTCCTTCGGATATTTTTAGCTGGATACGTCTACATTCCAGACGGCTAATGAATCTACCACGTAAAACATCATCCAAATACTTCCTTTGTGCAAAAAGTATGCGGTTATAGCCCTGAAAGGCTTTTTAAAGCATTTGTGAATAATTTTACTTCTTTGCAATCATTTCTTATATACCCCTCTCTTACACTCTGGTCATTGTGACGTACTATTGGCGCCATATGGTGGTTTCTTGTTATTTGAATATTATGTGTGATAATTATACATGTGAAATTTTAGAGTTTAATTTCTGTGTGATTCTGAATTATCCTTAATTTATGGACATGAGCGTAATATATTACTATTTTCATATTATGGATTAATCGATATAATATGTGATTAAAAGCTTATTACGATATGCTTTTAGCAAATAAATTTATAAAGCTATTAAATTTATAAATACCAAAAAAGAGCAAAATTTGTTTTTAGAATTTTAATGAATTTGAATCATTGTAGTGTCTTTTAATTTCTCTTAAAATAGTAAATTATTATAGGAGCTGGAATGGGCTGCGTATTAGCTGGAATTGGTTTTGATCATCTTGGAGGCAACACAACGTTTTTCTACACCAGTATGTTTGCATTTCTTGCTGTTTCCCTAAACATCATAAATACTTTCCTCAACAGAAGGCAAAATAAGACATTTGTGCTTCCTCCAAGTACTACAAAGCAATAACTAATTTCTAAACTAGTTTTAATTTTCAAATGTATTAATTATTTTGTAGCATGTGCTATATTATAACTACACTGCAACCTTTATTTGTTTGTATACCATGTAAATAATTTTATGCTCTGAAAACTAAATTCAGTGGCACGACCTCTCCCATGGGCCAAGGTCTACAGTGTCTTCATTTATTTTCGACCACCCACAAAGAGGGCCAGAAGGGAACGAAGCATATATCCTGGTTAGGTGGTAAGCCTAATGTGAAACCCCAAGTGTCCAGTTCTTAAGCGTGCTTGGTTCTAAGCTTTATGGATTCGCTTAAGGGTTGAAAGGTTGTGCCGACCTTGCACAGTAGAGGATCGAACCTCGAATCTGTAATTCGACTATGAGCAGCACTATCACTACGCCACAAGGCTTCATTATTTTCATATCACTAGATTATTATATTAGGAGCTACTCATATGCATAATTAAAAGACAATCAAGAAGTGTTTGTTAGACATTCAGTGGCATATCTCATGTTTGTATTCTAAAGTCAAGAATAATTGCAAAGAATGTTAAATATTACCAAACTAAAAATATATCTGTAAATTTTATATGGAAATTAAGTTTTTCAAAATTTAATCCATTTGTCATTTGCAGGACAGTATTTTCACCAGGTTCCTTATCACAGAATTTGATTACTGCTAAATTTACTTTCATATTTCTAAAGATAGGATAATCAAACTTGTTATTGAGGCTGAGGAATAGTATAGTCACATTAATAACGAATTAATGAATTCGAAGTTTAGCTTATGCTTTCTGGCGTTAGCTAGAATAGAGAATTAGAAGAATAGAAAAATCTTATAATTAAAATTCTGGTCAGCAATAAACATTGAAGAAAAGTTACATTTGTTCAAATACGTCGTAAAAGGGATTTTAATGGAATGCTTATATATGTTATTTAATTCCAAATATTCCAAGAATAATTATAAGTCTTAAAGTGTAACGTTAATTTCATCAAGTGAATATGTATTTCTTGACTTTAATTCTCTGCACACTTTAATTTTTAGGAAAACACAATTTAATATATATATATATATATATATATATATATATATATATATATATATATATATATATATATATATATATGTATTATATATATATATATTATATATATATATATATATTATATATATATATATATATATATATATATATATATATATATATATATATATATATATATATATATATATATATATATATATATAAATATATATATAAATTTTCAATTCAAAACAAAAAATATTGTGTTAAAAATAAAACATATAGCATCATGTGTTGTTTCTTGTAAATTGTGTTTTCCTAAAAATTAAAGTGTGCAGAATTAAAGTTATATATATATATATATATATATATATATATATATATATATATATATATATATATATATATATATATATATATATATATATATATATATATATATATATATATATATATATATATTACTTCAAATAAAATATGCATACTTTTAAACCACTAATGATTTGTGAAAATATAAATCTTAGCTTTTATTAATAAATTCTTCCACAAAATTTCATACGTTGACGATTCGGAACTACAATTCTATTTTAAATTGCAAGTTCATATATACTTATGTAATAATAATAACAAAAATAATATACATTTACATATATACCAATAAAAGGAATATGCAGTACAACATGCCGAATATGCATACAGTTTTGAGACAAATAGACCAGGATAAAGCTGCAATAAGTAGAATCTTCAAAACATAACAATTATCAAAGGAAACCCTCAATTCCAGTTTCACAAATGGAAATGCTTATAAACATTCATCTTGGAATTTCACGAACTTTTTGATTGATCAATACCATTATTTACTTCTTCATTGACATATTTACTTGCACTTGCTGATTCGCAAAGTTTGTTGCATATTGGAATTGAATTTCGGACATTTGTCTTGATATATCCGCAAAAAATAAATACTTTTCGTGAGCATTTGCAACACCCTTCAATGAAGCGAATTATTTTCTTTCTTGTATGATATTTTACTATTGTCATTGTGCTGTTTTTCTCCTTTTGAAGTTTGAGTATTTTATCTGGAAATTTTTATACATATTAGATAATTATTAAACTTATTTGTACGTGGTTTAAATGCTATACTTCATTTCTGTTAATTCAATTTTATATTTAATATAACTACCTTGCATTTTAATTTAATTATTTCCAAGAAATCGTGTATGCAATATGTGTATATGAAAGTTTTCATTAAATTTAATTTCTAGTTGTATATTACCGAAATACCCTTATTTACAGTTCTATATTTATATAGCTTTCATCAAATTTTAATGAATTTATTTACAATTTGTGTCGAAAATATTCTTAATACTCATTTTCTAGTAATTACAGATAAATGAATAATACATCATTATTATGTATTAAATAGTTATTATATATATATATATATATATAAATAATAGCTGTATTAAGCAATTAATATTTTTTGTATTATATCATATGCTTACAACTGTAGTTAATTTTCATAAATTTTATTATGAGAAATGAAATGATGATCAATAAAAGCTAAATAAAGGAAAATTTGTTTTGTGTCTTTATTTTATAGAAATAAATGTTTTAATATTTGTCAGACAATTGAATGACGTTCATTGTATTCTTTGAATATTTTTAAAAATTTTTGGAAACTGATCATCAACTTGGTATTTTAAAACACTCTTGCAATTGGAAAAAAAATTTCTGAAATCTTCTGAAAAATAAAATTTTTTCTATCATTTAATATTTTAGAAAACATAAGAACCTTTTTTTTTATTTTTTATTTATTGTTGTGGATATTAGTCTAAAATGTTAGTAACAAAACTCAAGAATATTGGACTTACCGATACCATTGGAAGGAAAATAGATATTTGTGAATTTCAAAACTGTAGAATCATTTTCCATTGGAAGAAATTAAATTATAATTACATTGGAAGAAACAGTATTGAATGAAGTACAAATTAATAATTTGTGAATAAAATATCAATTATTGGACAATCATTTACCTATATTTTATTCACAAATTAATTTTAATGAAAAAAAAATATTTTTCATTAATATAAGCAAACGAATTGAGGTGAAAAATAAAATCTGATGTGCTTGTTAAACCTAATTCCCCTTAGCTTTTGCTAGTAAATGACGGAAATGAAAGTTAAATAAATTGTGATGTACTTATATATTTAGTGTTATCAATTTGTTATTATAGGTGTTTTAAATTTTAGATGTGTACATGATTAATATCTTTTCCTATAGTCTTAAATACTTAGATAAATTGTTGTTGTTTCTTCCCTGTAAACCAGCCCTGAGTTGGACTCCACCAGTTGGACTGTAGCATCCTGGTGGAGTCTTCGTGATTTTGAAGCATGGATCAAGCAAAGCACGCCAATGCTTGGCCTGCCATTTTCAGAGGTGTCATTTCATTTGGAGGGCATTGCACCCACACCCAGTTTTAACGTGCCCCATCCGCCTTTAGCGAACATGACGTTTAAGACAGGATTCGAACTCACTTCTTTCTGATAATGAGAACGACGCCCTAACCAACCAGGTCACCGTGGCTTTCACAGCACAGGTGTGCAATACATGTTTCAAAATCTATTTTAAGAAAATTATTGATTCTCCTCCTCAGTGATACGATTACTCACCAAAGAAATTTCACAAATGATTCTCTATTCTTCAGATAAGGCCATTAGAATAATGAAACTAAAAAAAAAAATCTCAATCACTACAAATATTTTTAAAAATAAATAAAAATATAGCTTAATTGCACATTATCCTTATGAACATAAGTTGAATTATTTGGTGATATTCGTTAATGAGTAGACATTCAAAGGTAAATTTAATAAAATTCAAAGCAAAAATCATTAAAACTCAAGGTGCAGATCTGCTGGAAGGAAAAATTTACTTTCGCAAGGTAATTAAAGAAGCTGTTAAATATTAATTTCGAATAAGTAAGAATATTTGACAATTACTTTCACCTAGCATAGTTGACTTATTCGCTAGATTTTACCCATGGTGCGAATTATGATATAACTTGTAAATGTGACTGCAAGCTTAACTGAACTAAAGATTCTATATGCATAGTTCTGCCTGTAATGGAACTGAACTAAAGATTCTGTATTCATAGTTCTGTCTGTAATGGAACATATTGGTTTGAACGTTGTAGAAAAATATTAAAAACATAATACTTTACAAGTAAATCCCTTATCTAGGATATTTAAGACTGTTTGATTTTGAAGATTAACGAAAATCCTTATTTATTTTTCCTACTTTTTGGACCATGAGAGAATTGCAAAACAGTTGAGTGAATTACATTAAGATCATACTGAATGGCATGCATATAATCTTAACATTCTGGATCTAACAGAAAGGACAAACCTAGGAGTGAAGTTGGCTTTAGAAAACCCTGCAATTACATTATGGATAATTAGTCAAGAAATGGATTTGTTTGTAAGACGTCCAGTATGCACTTGAAGACACCGTTTGCAATACATGATCTGTCAGCAAGAAAATCATAACTTTGGTTTCTCTTGACAATAAAAAATAGACAGATGGCAATTACGTGGGTTTAGCGATGATACATGAGTGGCAAGGATGTCAACAAAGTCATATGGAGGAGGTAATGTGCAGCTTCTGTTGGACCGAGGTCTGCAGCACCCATGAACAAATCCAAAAGTGAAAGCCTGTCTATGCTTCATTTCATGCAGGTCTTAGCTGAGACTGGTCCTCTATACAGGATTAGACAAGTTTATCGATTTTCCTGAAATTAAGAATGATCTCGCAAGACCATGTTGTACATCTCCAATGGATTCCATCTCATATTAATATAAATGGCAATGAGACCGCAGATCGACTGGCCAATGAGGGCAGTGATGAAGATACGCCCACTGGTTCATCCCTTACTTATCAGGAATTTTAATGAAAAATCCAGACTTCATTCAATCTGGCAAATTCCACCAACACACCAATGGTACTCTGGAATATCTCCTGGAACTATTCTGGAAACGAAATGTGGCCGAAAATCTCAGACTGTCTTGACCTTGGAAAATCGCAGACTCAAATGGACATCTAAAATGTTTATCGTTTGAACGTGGTACAAAAATGTATCCCACTTGTAAAACATTCTGTGACTATCCAGCCTCACCAAAACGTTTTCTTGATTGCATTGGAGTTTACCGGGAGGATATATCCTCAGATCCCCTACGAGTCATTGACTTTCTGTTAACAATTTGTTAGAGTTGATTTGACAAATGTCAGATCTTTAAAGAGGATTAGCCAAGAACAACAACATGAGTGGCATAATGTCGATTTTTCAGAAGAGTCAGTTTTTATTGTGCATGCAGCATTCTGATGGCCGTATACATACTCGTGGGCTCTGATAAAACTCCTCACCGTTTGCATTGGTTGCAAACAGGAATATAGATAGATTGCAATTTGATTAGCATATTCTTAAAATTTTAAGGGATTCTCTATCCTCTAAACCTGTGAAATGCAATTTTTCATCAAGATAATAAAAGAGTACCTGCTGCATGCTGTATTCTGATCAATCTGGATGCAAGGAGTATTTAATTGTCTAGTCCTTCACAGTTTCCCAGATCAACTATAAAGTAATAACATTAGGCCAGCTATTTCTTAAGGCTCCTTATAATATTTATAGTTCTGTTTTTGCGATCGTTAAGACAATTGAAACGCGATGAAAAATGTTTTACATTTGCACTAATTAACATAAATATTTTCCAAGTGCTTAACAATATCCTTAATGATAAAACGCAAATAAAGAGATTTATGTAATTCAGGTATACTATTTCTCATACGTATTTTTTAGTCACTTGTAATATACTATTTAATATTTAAATAATGTACTTTACTTAGATATTAAAAATATAGCTTGTAATTAAGTATTAAATTAGTTAATTACAAGCTATATTTAGTAACAAACTAATACATTACGTAACAAATTTATTTTGAGTAATATTTTATGGGAAAAAATATTTCTTTTTAAATCACTCTTTGGCGTGCATATGCTCGTATTAAAACATTTTTAGTAATTTTATGCACAATTTTTGAAAATTTTATATTAAATTTTACATGTTAAGTATAATTTATAGACGTGTATTATGAATTAAATAGCTTCTTTTTGGCTGTAATAATGTTTTTCATATCATTTGATAGTATCAAAATTAACTATGATAACTATTTAAATTTTTCAGCATATTTTTTTATAAAGTAACCTTAATATTTCCTTTGTAAGGAATATTTTAAAATTTAATATTTGTATTTGCAGCTACAAGAAAGTAACAAAGAACCTACCGTCAGCTGAAACAAATATAAAAACGCAGATTTTTAAAATAAAATTTCAACACAATCATCAAAATATTTTAAAATAAAATTTCATAACAGTTAGAATAATGCTTATTTAATTATAAAATTTAGCAAAATTAAACCATGTTTCAATATTCAAATATTTGTACCATAAAAAATATTTCTAATTATTTAAATTCTATTTTGTTGTCAAATCTTCTACTTTTAAAACAAAATTTTGGATTGATATTGATTTGAAATAATTTTCCCCCTATAAACAATTAACAGAATTTTAGTATAAGCAAATAATTTGTTCATAAAAGTTTATTGTTTAAAAATTATTGAACCATGATCTTCAATATATGAAAATAAAAAAAGGTAACATGATAAGCATTTGCTTCAGAAAATATTAATAGTTAATTATTATTAACAGTAATATAGTTAGTTAATGTTAATGGTTAAATGTTAATAGTTAAGTATATTAATGATAATTTAAAAA
Organism: Latrodectus elegans; assembly: GCA_030067965.1. Taxonomy (NCBI): domain Eukaryota; kingdom Metazoa; phylum Arthropoda; class Arachnida; order Araneae; family Theridiidae; genus Latrodectus; species Latrodectus elegans. The sequence goes on along the minus strand of CM057812.1, from coordinate 82,586,146 downwards.
ATTACAAAACAAATCCGGCTAATTAATATTTACCAAAATGAAAGCTGCAGTCAGTCAAAAAAATAATAATAATGTGATGACAGTCTATAACTCAATGAAAAATATATCTTAAGTTCTTTCACTTACAGAAGATTTACACGAAAAATTTTTTTTTTGTAGTCGAAACTGAATGAGTTGAATTACTTGTAATAAAATAGTTGTAATATGATAGTTTAAAAATGCAAATATGTTACTGAATAACAAATAAAGGTTTCTTGGTGACAAAATGCTCAAGACTGGCTGCCACATAATAGACATCATTGTTCTATGTTATAGAAGTTTTGTGTTCGTTGGAATGAAAAAAGTTTAGAAATTTTGCTTCAAGACAAGCGTGTTAATTTAGTTTTCAGATAATACATGGAATTTTCTGAAAGTTGAAGTACTGTTAGATTCGTTGAAACAGGGTAATTAGTTTCATTTGCTAATTGATCGTTCATAGTTTGTCATTCCATTTACATTTATAGAAACAATTTTAATCAACGAAACATTTCTCTGAAGATCAGAAACAAAATATTTAATCTCCAAAGAATATTATATCAAAGTAGTAATTTAATGGAATCAAAAGGCGAGATTTTCATGTGTGATTAAAACGGGCAAATAATGTGATAATCATTTACTGTGCACAGAAAACTACATTGTAATAAAATGTAGTCAATGAGCCAGTTCTCTTCCAAGGCAAAGTCAAACATAAATTTTATACGCAGATGAAATATGCTCATATATGCTATTAATCTTTTTTGATTGTTTTGAAATTTATTTCAGATTGTTAAATCTATTGGAACCAATTTGCTAAATCTATAATGTATTTGAATACACTGTAGCTTCAAGTGGTAATGTACTTTAAGGTTAATGATTGTAATATAATAATCTTATAAATAAAAATGCAATATTGCCGATATTTTTTCCAAAACTTTACTTTCGTTTAACAAATAAACTTTTTTTTTTTTACTTGGTGCATTTCTATAAATTCGAGGAGTATTTTTTGCGCATTTTAGATTTCTATTCATCATTGGAAGTGAGTATTTAAAAAAAGACGATTGTTACTGAGCGGATAACAGCAAAATCTTTAAAATCGATATTAAAATTTAAAAAAAAAACAATTATTGTTTAATTCGATTCATTTGTTGGATTTTCATTTCGGACTTAAATAGTTGAAAGGAATTGAAATTCATTTTACAGCATTGGTTCTGATCTAATGAGCTCTCATGAACAAAAAATAGGAAGACCGTTGAGCAACAAAGCATCCAAAAAATATTTATATGTATACCCTTTTCTGTCAGGATTTTTGCTCCCAAACAATCTCACGCAAATTGTTTTTCTCATACCAGAAATTTGGAAAAATATTTCCAGTATAAGAACAGGAGAAATATTGAATACCTGGTTTAGTAATAGTTAATCTCAAACAAGCACGATCAAATGTAATAAATTTTTCATGCCGATGAAAGATGTTATAACTTGTTAATTTTTTTTGTTTGTTTTGATATTAAATTCATTTTCTTAAACACATTAGCACTTATTCACTGAATCCGTAAAGTTAGTATATATTGTAATTTCGAGTAGTTCAGAAATAAAAAAAATTGTTACAATATTTTAATAACTGCAAATGCAATATTAACAATAATTCATTTTCGTAACAATAATTCATTATTGTTACGAACTTATTAACAATAATTTATTAAATAGAGAATTTATTTTCGTTTCATGAATGAACATATTTGTTGTTTTCTTAGCCCATTTCGTGTACATCAAACAGTAATTTTTTAGTATTTTAAATATCTGTTTATCTTCGAATGTTGATCGCACAAGCTCTTTGAAATCGACATTAAAACTTAATGATTTGTTTCTTTATATAATCCATTCATTGATTCCTTTCCGTTCGGGGTTGAAAATGTTCGAAAGGTACGAAATCCATTATCAAGTGTCGGTCTCGGTCTAATTAGCTCTTTTAGATAAATTAGACTAAAAATGATATATGAGGGGCAAAATAACCACCCATTCCTTATTTTAATCCATTTGAAATTAATAATACTTAAGATATGCTCCACTATTCAAAGAAGAAACAAAATAAGGAATCATATTTTCCATTAAATTCTTAGATAAATTTTGTATCTAATTCCACGAATAATTTGATAATTTTGTCGCAAATAATTGTTTTTCGAAAATTCAAACGATATCTTCCGAGAAAGAAGCTTAAATTATAAAGAATTCAATTTATAATATTTAGGTTAAGAATCATGCATGACCTATAATCTAGATTCATATGGATATCGAATGTATTGTTGTTGGAGACGATTTCATAGTTTTCTCATTTATTTTACATGTTAATTTTGCCACAAAGTCTTAACTAGTTGAGATTTTATTGCAGAATGGGTACAAGTTCGGTATCCCCATATAAGATTTCTCGCCAAATCTGGCGCCCTTTGTTTACTGCGTAGTGTTGCCGATTTCAGCTTTTGTTTTTATTTTAGTGTTGCCAAATTCAGTTTTAATTACTTTTTTTTGTTGCCACTATTCAATTTTCTTGTGTTTAACATAAATTTTAAAGCTATTTAAAATTTACTTCGACTTTCATTGTTGTAGAACATTCTATGTCCCACGTTTTTTCGACGTTTCTATTTGAATTGGAAGCCATTTGTCTTTAGTTTGCTGTAGGTGCAATTAAGGGATGTGCTTCGTTGTCACCAGCGTCTAATCATCGTAAATTTTTCTTTTTTACAATTTCTTTTACATTAATTCTTTTTATTTGGTCTATTTAATATATATTTATTATTATCTTATTAATTTAATTTATTATTATCTTATTAATTTAATTTATTATTATCTTATTAATTTAATTTATTATTATCTTATTAATTTATTATTATCTTCTTAATTTAGCTTCACATTTTTGTTAGTTTATTATTATATTGCCACGATGTCTCATGCTCATAGTGTTGTCGAGAAATATCAACAGATTATATCTAAAATTAACGATGGATACTTTAATTTTTCATGCTCTAGGCCAACAGTTGGAAAACCCGGAATTGTTAATAGGATTTTTTTAATTCGATTGGCTCAAGATCCGCAGTTATTAATTAATTTTCTAATGGAAATAGGATTATTAAAAAATGCGAATTGTAGAAAGTGCGGTTCAAAAATGAAAATTACCCCAAAGAAAGAAAAATATTTTTTGAATCCTTTTTTCTCAATTTTATAAAGTAATTTATATTTAAAATAATATTTTTTGTATGCCTTTTTTTTTTGCTTTTTTAAAATTTTATAAACTGTAAATATTTAGAAAAATATTTTTTGCCTTGCCTTTTTAAAAAAAAAAAAAAAAAAAAAAAAAAAAAAAAAAAAAAGCTGAAATGTGAGACTGGTGACAGCAAAAAAAATGTCGAAATAAACATACCAATCGGCATATCAGCTAAACTTCATATCAAGTAAGTCCATCATTTATATTTATTTCCCTTTTTTAATTTTCTAAAATGCTTATTTTTCGATCGAACTTCGGGAAATTTCCCGTGTTAGCTTGGCGCGCTTACATTGGTGACTTGGCGACGAAAAAAATTCGTTGCGTTCACCAATATATGGGGATACCGAACTAGTTCCGCAGAATGTATCCTAATTTGTCCCTGTATGTTGCTGATTACTCTTGGACCACCCAAATTCGCTATCTCATGGCTATGCGAAATTAGTCAAATATCTCTTAGGTTTTAACGTTTTCCCGTAATATTCATTGTTAGGACAACAGTTATTGTTTCATTGTTACTTTTGCTACTAGATGGCTGCACCTGTCAAACTATTTTCATCAACTTGATTGAATGCTGTCTGTGTGTGACAGGGTTATAACAAAATCAATTCATTCTACTTATTAAAATAATAGATGCTAAGTTTATTTTATTTATAAGTAATTGATTATGGTTAATTTTTGTAATAATTTATATTTCAGTTTTGTGTAATTTTACTTTTATATCTATTAACTGTGTATAAATGTTAACTGGAAACCAAACTGTACTTGTAATAAAATGTTTTTTTGAGCGCCATGTTTTAGCTGCTTTCCTGATGCGACCGATGTGGCACGTTTAATAAAGTATCCGTTAGCCACTGAAGTTTGCTGAATTATTTTGAACATCATGCAACTGAATAAATGGAATACGAATTTATTACACATCTAATATCATCAAGAATTTATTATAAGTTAAAATAATTAAAAAAGCAGATTAAAATGATGAACTAAGCTGTAAGCACGGAGCTAAAATCTTATCCCTGAATAATTTAAAAGGAAAGTCAAAGCGACAATACTAATCATTTGAAAGATATTTAGGAAAAAACATAAACATATATACTGTACTTTCATGCTCTGACGATAGGTTAGAAAGTTTAAATAAGGTGTACTCAACAAAAACACTAAAAATTGGTTACATTTCAATTTTATAAAATTCAAATAAAAGAATACACACGTCATTAAAAATGATAACTCTCTCATAATATGAATAAAATCTGTATAATATAGGTAAAAAAAATCTAATTGACAATTTATAACATAAGACATATTTTTTAATTTGTAGAAGATACCATAAATGTTTTAGTGTGTCTTTTGTTCAAGAATGTATTGAAAATATTTATACATAAAGCAAAGACGTAGAAGATGCTTGCATAAAAAAATGTTTGGTGTCCCCCGATGTGGTCGAAGCCAATGCCACCCAATACACACCCCAAGCCGGCACCTGAAATGATTATTAATAATTTATGAATAGTCATAAAATGTTTTTTAATTAAAAAATAAAAGTATTTGCCTAAAACAAACTAAAACAAGCGCCGAGAATGAACATATTCCTTATATCACACCACACGGTCACTTTTCCCTCGTGTATCGGAAATACAAACACATTATGTATATTATTCTTTTCGACCTGCGCACATAATTTTTCGAATTCACGTTACTTCGCTTACTAATGGGAAATGTGCGTAGTATGTCCACAGAATGTGTGAAGGTTTCTTCTTGCTATCTTCATCGTATCGGATAAGGAATTATTCTCAAAATCCACACAACCATAATTGATAATCTCTCTCTTCCAACATCTGAAAAAGTTGGAATCGATACGGAAGTATGTTCAGAACAGGACACAGAATTTTGCGGGCAGTTGAATTCGGTACATTCAGAACACGCGAAACACACTGTGGAACTGTGCTTTTCATTGGATGAAATGCAACAGCTTCCACAGAAACAGAAGGTTGTCCAGACCAGGGTCGATTGCACGTGCAACGAGTATCTTCAAATTTATAAATAAAGTCCCATATAGCGTTGACAGTGCACGGACCTCGCAGTAATCGATGGTTTCTGCGACAAATACTTTATGCCTCTGCGGCATTTTGTACATTCACGTAATACATTTTTATGATTTCTCCACTTTCTTTTTCTGAAAGCAGCATCTTGTTCGGAATGGCAGAAAGCAATATGCGTGGTTTACGTTTCACAGTGCCTTTCTTTGATCTGGTGTGACAATATCAGTCATGTCTGTGTCTTACCTAGAAACCGTAATTTGTGTTTCTTGGTTTCTTTTTCTCGTTTTGTAGAGGACTAATCAGGTTAGGATCTCAGTCAAAGAAATGGTGAGACGTAAGTGAAACGAGCATTATTGCTCTGGTGCACATAAATATAATTTTGATCTAACTTCGGGGATTTACGTGTCATAGATGCTGTTCCAAAGCTGCTTAGTGTTTTTCAATTTGGCGATGGCATTCTAATACAAAAAACTGGGTGTTGCAATTTGAAATTTTCTCACTGTGACCGTAAATATTTGAGTGACGCTGATGTTTTCATATCATTTTTGAGCGCATATCTCAAAATATCTTATGCCAAAATTTCATTAACTGTCTGGGAATAGTATGATAATTAGGGGCCATATTTCCAGAAGTATATATATATATATATATATATATATATATATATATATATAACAGTAAATACATTTTAAAGCAATAAATATAGTATGTAAAATATAGCACATGAAATAAAAAACTACGATACCAAATAATACACATTGTAGGCAATTTAACCAATGCAAAAAGCATCTGAAGAGAGAGGAATAGGCTGGTATAAATTATATACCATATGAAGAGCAAAAAGAGTAGTAAGACAAAATTAAAAAAAACACTGACAAGAATAAAATAATATACAATACAATACAAATAAGAGGAAGTTATAAGGATTTTATTGTTTTCAATAAAATTTAAATTTTGAAAATACTTCTAAATCTATTTATCCCAATGAACTTTATCTAATGAAAACAAATTTATCTGATATTAGGGTTGAATTTTTAGATTTATTGATCAGTATTAAAATTTCGTTTAATTATGTTGATGTTTTTAACAAAACGTATCAATTTAATTTTAAGTTCAATAAAATGATATATTATAGGAACTTCAATATTTGCTTAATAATATACAGGAATATTATATTTAATGAACTATAACTCGCATTTACAATACCTGCAATATTCATAAATTCTCTAAAAATCAAATCATATGATTGATCATATCAAAGACAATAATATTCACTCCAATTTTATTTTGAAATATGTTGTAAGTAGGGAATCACTTTTAATTTTGAAGTAATGCGTAGTTTTTACAATTGTAGAAAAGTCACCCAAGAATCAAAGCCATTATAAAAATCCCGAAAACACCTATTTTTAATTTTGAATCACTTTAAACATAATTTAAATCTTTTTAAACATAATTTAATTATAAATTAACTGCATGTTTCTTAACAACTTTAACTTTTTGAATTTGACTAGTAATTTTTCAAAATACTGTTGTTAATTCTTTATTCCAATTTACTGTTCAAAATACTTTATTTCAATTTTAAATTTACTTTTGGAAACTCTTTAACTTTATTCCAATATTTAAATAGGTTCTAATTTCTAGATATTGATATTTTGAAATCATATCTGTAGTTCCTTCACCTGTGGCTTTTTATGCTTTGCTTTGGTGTATATTTTTAGTTTGATTTTTTTACAAACATCCTTATTCTTTTTTCTTTTAATGCAAACACTCTTCGAGAGAATTTTTGAAGATCTTTAATCATGTGTTTCGTGCATGTGAGAAAACTTCAATTTGAATAGCTAACCAACTACCTCCTGATGAAGATGTGAACCCTATGCTTTCATCCTATTCTTTGTAATTGATTTATTCTTAATAGTGATTTTCTAATTTTGTCCTGGTATATATATATATATATATATATCACTTTTTTATAAAAAATGTAAAATAAAAATAAGTAATAAATTGTTCTATATATCACTGGTCCGAGGTTTGATCCTCGGGCTGGGCAAAGTCGACTCAGCCTTTCATCCCTTCATTGGGTCGATAAAGTGAGTACCAAGCATGCTTGGGAACTAAGCACTTGAGAGTTTCACTTTAAGCTGACCACCTAATCGGGACATATGCTTCGCACTCCTGGGCCTCTCGGTCACGAAAACAGGGATGGGCACTGTAGGCCTTGGCCCACATGGGCTGTTGTGCCACAGAGTTTATAGTAAATTTAATTCAAAAAACTGAAAAATATACTTTTTAAACAAAAAAAGTTTGCTGGTTAAGTTGGAAAGTTATGGAGACATTATTAACTACATCAAAACTTTTATTTAAGAAACTTAAATTTATATATACTTAAATAATTATTAATATATTTATTTTGAATTAAATAATATGATTTATTAAAACAAAACTAAATTTAAATAATAAAGTCTACAGCAACAGGAGAGCACAAAGAGTAACTGAAATATTTTTTAGTTAGGAAATTGTAAATAGTTATTTATAAGATGAAGTTTACTTGAGAAAAGTACAGGAGATTCTTACCTAGACCTTCATGTGTAGTAAAAAGAATGGACTGAGTAGTTGCTTCTGTTCCAGGTTTAGCACTCAACTTTCCAAAAGATGCCACTGCGGGATAGTATGTTCCATATGTGAAGCTGTGCATGATTTCAATGGGCAAGACCATCCAAGGATCTTGCAGATAACTATACCACAAAAATCGAAGGCCATAGCAAAACAAAGACATAGAGAGAAGATTGAAATGTCCCATCTTTTTTATAAATATACCTGAAAAGAACATGAAGGGAATTTCTCCAATGAAACACTGCACATATTGCGTCAGGCCACAGAGAAATTTGCTGCCACCCAACGAAGTTAGGTACCATACCAAATAAAACCGCATTAGACCAGCTCCCATGCCGTTCATGAATACACCCAATTGAAAGGTAAGAAATTCTAATGATTTTAGCACATTACCAACATCTTTTCCAATGTTCTTTGACATGTGCGGTTTCAGCATGTCCATTTTTAAAATGTTCCATACTGCAATACCTAGTAAAGCTGCCATCAAAATCCAAGCTGAAACATAATCATTGGTAAAATCAGATAATAGACCACCTATAGGTGACATTACACCATAGCCAACAGCGCCAAAAAGTCTTTGGCGACCAAAATCACCACCAAACTTTGTAACTCCTTCAAAGCAAGCAGTGTCACCAAGTGTGAACGAGGAACTGACGCATGTGCTTGCTATTGAGTAAGCTATAGCAAAAAGCCAAAATTCCAATGTTTCAAAATCGCTGTAAATTTTTATTTCATCTAAATCCATTTTTTTGGAATGATCGATGTTTTGGAATTCTGCTGAACATCTAAAAGTCGAATTTATTTTTCTTTCACTAAATTTTGGTTCTAATGATGATAGCATGAATTGGTTATTTTCTCTTTCTAATTTATTATTATTAAAGTAGATATCAGTAAATGATGAGAATATCGAACAGCAAAAGTCACCAGAAGCTGGTACTTTGAATTGTTTTTCTGTTTGATCATGAGAACAATACCAAGTGCTGCTATTGTGATTCATAAGGCAGATGATATCATTCACATTCTTCATATCTGTTATGTTCATAATTTGGCTTGGTGACAAATTTTGAAGACTATAGTTTTGGCAAATTGGATTCAATTTCTTATTGATCATGATGATGGTATCATGTTGATCAAAGTTACTGAAGTTACTTTTCGCAAAATGTTTTTGTGTTTCAGAAAATAAAATTCGATGGTTCTTCATAGGTGGTATAGCAAGAAGTAAAAAGAACCCGGATGCTTGGATGAAAATTAATATTATTATTACTAATTTCAATTTGTTGAAGTAATCAACAATATAACCGATGAAAGGTTTTGAAAATATCGTAATAAACTGCTGAGTTGCCAATATCGCCGCCAAGGATGTTGCTGATAAGCCAATTCTGTTTCTTGCAACTACAGGCAAGTACGGTAATACTGCTCCCATTGCTGGTAATAAAGTAGGTATCAAATTACACACAGTACAATAAATAAATATTCAATATGCATTTAATTTCCAATGTTACATTAATCAAATAAAAGTAAAATTTCAATAAAAAATAACATTTAAATTTATGTATAGATTTTCAGTTTAGGAAAAACAGATTTAATATCTATAATTTCGTGAAAATTAAACTTTTCTGATGAAAAAAATATCCTTTACATTAATATTTTCATAGGAATATAAATATTCTCATTAGATATGTTATAATATATCTTGATCATCAATTTCATTTGAAATGAAATGTAATTAAGTAGCATACATATCTGATAAATATATTTATTTATGTTTGGTTTTTAAATGATTTAAAAATAATTTGCTCATGGTTTGACTTTAAGTGAGGAATATGATATAATTACATAATAATAATTTTTATAAAAAATTTAGAATTTTAAATGTTTTACTAAGTAAAGTTGAATATTAATTTCAATTTATTAAGTCAAATTTAAATATGATTACCAGTAAAACCTTAATAGAGGAATTTTTCATTTAATCGCTTACATTGTTGGAATAAAGAACTGCAAGCAAAATTTATTCTGACATATAAACACTGTTTTAATATGATTAAATTTAATGATGAGAACCAAGTTTAAATTTTGATTTTTAAAAAATAAAATTGGAAGACAAGGTATGCTTGAAGGAGAAAAAAATAGTACTTCCCAACAAAGCATTTGTAATTATCAGCACTTGTCTATATCATACATAGCTATTTTCACAAAGTCTGTATTTTACTTCCGCAGTTTAATTTTATCCATTAATATGATTTATATTGCCCAAATTTTTCATTTCATTATATTTTAAAATTTTTATATTTTTCAATCGGAGTTTTATATTTTAATTTAAAATTAACAGAATTTGCATAATAAGAATAAATAGCAACACAAAATTAGAGAAATCGAAATGAAGAATATTAAATTCCATGGAAAATACCATTAAAATATTTTGAAAAGCATAACGCGTAATATTTAATAATAATAGGACAAGTGAAATAAACGAAATAATTTGAATGGTTGTCAGGATGTTAAAATTACCTATTAAATTACTGAAAAATTAAAACAAATTAATAATAACAAACATAAACAAATGTTAGAATTGGAAAAAGAATATGTATTTCTAAAATGGTTAATATTGCATTTTGAAAATAAAAAGAAATTGTTATAAATAAGTATTAAAAATATATTTAAAGTTTAAATTTTGTAATAAATTTTGGGAGTAATATCTAAAAATTTTCGCCTGTTGTTAACTTTAGATATTGTTACTTTCAGCATCGTAATCCACTCTATAGACAGAAGCTGCTACGCTTCAAATATGTTAAATCCCATGACTAATAAACAACACAAAATTTTAAAACATTGATATATTTATTCAGCATTCATTACGCTAATCTAACATTTGCAATACTGTTTCATTACAATGAATATATTGCTTGATTTACTAAACGTGCAGATTTTGCTAGAAATTGTTCTTTGTGTCAGAGCCTCATAATTAACCAGGCCGGGGCTTGACATTTTCGCTGTCCAAATCTTAGCAACCATAACGTATGTCTATAGAATTTTTCAATTGCCTTGCGAAATTAAGGAATTTAAAGCAATTTTACAGAATTGTTTGCTATCAAACATTGGACATATGCCATAAGATTGTTTTGCGAGTTGTTAAATAATGAAAACGGCTATATGCATTTCAACCATTAATAGTCAAAAATATTTTACGATATTTACTGTTGGCTACTTTTCCTTTAAAATCGCCTTTTTGGCACAGTCTCTATTGGCTTATTTTGATAAAGTAGCTTACGTGTTAAAAAGTAATATCGCTATTCTGAATTTAAAAAATACATTTTAATTACCAAAAAACTCATTTAAAATGTAATTAAGTTAAAAATTAGTATTTTATTACATGATACCTTGTTCGAAGTGTTAATCATTTTATTTATATCTGAATTCTAGAGTTTGTACATTAATTTTGTGGTTGTTTAACTGCTTTGTTGTTTCGTCAAATTGTTATATTGCTTTTAAATTATTTATAAGGTTAATTTCAAATTGATATGTTGTTTTTCTATAATTTCCCACTATCAAACACAATTGAATAATCACCATCAATGGCTCCTTAAGAGCCAGAATTTTAAAGTTTATTTTGGATTATATTAAACGTTAAATGTGTATTACACTTTCAATTAATATATTATAATCTTATTAGTTATTGACTTATTAGTTAGTAATAATATGAACTTACAATAATTAAAATTTATTTATTTATTTTTGTTAGAGTTATTATGTATGTGAAAATTGCTTTGTAACACTTAGTTTAACATAATTTAATAAAAAATAATTTCTCTTCTAATCCCTTTCTTTATAACACTGTATATAAGTTTTAACACAGGCTTACATATTGTAAGTATGTATTATTTCTTGTCAGTAATATTATACTAATATTCTACTACATTAAATTTCTTACAATGTACAAAAAATGTTTTTTTTTTTAAAATTTCTGTTATTGCTTTTTTCTATTAGTATAACCCAATTTTATTAAATTCTTGAAAACAATTTTTAAACCTTCTGAAACCATTCTATAATAGAATGGTTCTGTGCATAACAATCTTTTTTATAACTTATGACAGGAGAAAACATTACTTTTAGTGAGAAATATATTGTTCCAAATGTCATTCGTAATTTCATTTTTCTTCACAAATTTAAAAGCAATATAAAATTGTTTTTGTGTTATTTTTATTGTTACAGAACTAAAATGCAGAATTCTAAAACTTATCTTAGAGTGTATTCAATGTGAAGCATGTATAACTCCCAAAGTATATATATATATACTTTGGGTAAAGTATATGTATATATACTTTGGTTTAAAGTAAAACAAACAAATCAAATGTAAACTAACATATGTAAAAATGTTGCTTTAGATGAAGTTTTATGGCAATCATTGTGTTTGTGACAGATTGGGAAGTCCATGTGCCCCCTTTCGTGTACTCTGGGTCTCTGATTTTATTTTCAATTTTCAATTACTCTGAGTGTGTAATTGAAAATTGAAAATAAAATAATCAAGCCTATAAAAATCCGTTATATATGTACATATAGACTAATGTTTTCATTTTAAAAACGTGAAAAATGTGATTAAAATATTGTATTACCTCCAATGAACGAAAAGAAATGAAGTTTAAATCGAATCATCCGTTTATCAACATGCCAGAAATTCTTCTCCTTAGGTTCTTTATTTGTGACTTCAAGCGTCGAAGAAATGGTGAGCACTCCACCCTTTCCTTCTTTCCCTTTCACATTCATTTTGGCTAGTGAACCCTATCTTGAATTAAAAGTGAAGGAAATAAATAAATGAAATACTAGAAAAAATACGAATAAAATATTAATTATGGAAAATAAAATTAAAAATGTTTAAAAAAAAATTTTAATTTGGAAATGTTTTTTTCAGATTATTAATGTTTTTCAGTATTCTTTTATGCTTTTTTTGGGCATTAATGATTATTTAAAACCGAACCGATGTTTTATTGTGTATGACTGAACTTCATTCAAAGAGAAAGTAATTTATTCCTAAAAAGTACTTTTTAGAAAAGAATATGTCATTAGATTATATTGCGAATTCGGTAAATATTGTTTTTATTTTTATCCTGATGTGTTAATTTATTCTTATGCTGCATTTTAGAATGTAAAAGTCACAATTAGTTTGGTGTAAATAGCTTGATGGATGAGTTCTTATAGCGCTTCTCTAACGTTCTGTGGTTGCGCTTTACTTTGGAAATGCACTGGTTCTATGGAAAATTCGTTAAATTAACTAAATAGCTCTAAGTTGGTAGCGTTTCCTTTAATTTGTCGTTGTTGTTTCCAATCCCCGTGATCAGCAAAATTAGATTAGGTCCATGAGTCTATTCACCCTAAAAAAGTCAAGCATCAGAAGGGGTTTGGTTTGTTAGTTTGTTTGTCGCTTAACGGTCATTTTTTGCACACGAGAGCTAATTAGACCGGGACTTACGGTTTAAAGTGGATTCCGAACCACGACAAACATCCAAGCCCAATGTGGGATTCGAACCCACGAACTGTTGAACCAAAGGCAAGAGCACTAACCATTCCACCAGAAGGGGATCCCAAATGAGGTCTTGCTTGATAATCCCCAAACAAGATAAAATGTGAATTAATCATGGGTGGGGTAAGAGGCAGCTTCTATGGTCGGAACCTGGAGCATGGTGGCAGAAGTCTGATTTAGCTTTTCCAGAGCCTACAGACTTTAGCTCGGCACAGTGGAGTGGCCTTCACGCCTTGGGTACCCTACCCGGAGAATACACTCCTGACGTACTTCGCCCACTCCACCCAGTGGCACCCCCTCGCCATGGTGAAGCAGACTGTAGGACTTGAGGGGGTATATTTAATTAAACGTTAACTTAATTTTTGGTACCAAATGTAGCGATATATCACCATATTTATCGCTACTTCGACTAGTTTTTCCGATTGTTATAGTAAATTTAGGATGTTCTGGAAATAGGATGTTCTGGAAATGTCTAGAAGCTCTTCGGATGCTTCGGCCTTCAACGGGTCTGGGAAGGTAGTTGATATCATACTGATATCATATTATTATACTGATATCAGTTTCTCATAGCACCCGGACGGTATAAAATAAGTTTTGATTTTCTAAACACAATTCATTGAAATAAAAAAATATTAAACGCTCATATTTATTTTATTGACTAAATTAAGAATAATTTTATTACACGAATTACAGTAAGGATGATTTTATCTGAATATTATAATTTTTAGAGAAAAAACTATAAGGATATGGAAAAAAAATTTATAAAATGTCTTACATATCCATTTCAAGATTTTTCAAATTAAGACTAATTTTGGAAAAAAGCTTGATTTAGCTTAACAATTGAAATGAAAATGATTAAAAGTAAAAATTTCCATTCAATAGAAATGATTGAATATTATAGCATTTATTATACTGCTGATAAAAGTAATTAATTCTTCTAAAAATTAAAAATTATAAATAACAGGTTCTGTAATAAGATGTTCTCAATAGCTTGCAAATAATGCTGTTAAAAGCTATTATTTGCACGTTAAAATTTTTAACTTAAAAAATAATTTTTTTTAAAAAGAATGTAATCTTAACATTTAGTAAGAGAAGTATTTCTTTTTAGAGGGAAATGAAAAATATGATTCTAATTTGGAATAGATATAAAAAATTGTTTCAATTTTCCACTACTCCTGATAAAAGAATATTTTTAATTTGTTTGGATATTTTTTACATTAATAACCTTAATCATTAATAATAATGTAATATAATTCATAATTTATTGATAATTTTTATCAAATATTAAAACAGCGTAATCATAATTAAGTAATATTACTAAAAATAATTTTTTTGCTTCATATAGTTTTTTAACCATAATTTTATAAATTATGATTGTTGTTAAAAAAATACGTGTATAGTTATGAATTTAATAATTACAGTTACGAAAATCAATTCAATCTTAAATTGAATATTAATTAATTATTAATTTGTTAATTAAATAACATTGTTTTTGATTTACTTAAAATAAAAATAGTAAGCTTAGATTTTATTTTAAAAATCAAGTATAAGCATTAATACTAGCTAAGATTTTTTAAATACGGAATTTTCATATATTTTTAAATTAGCAAAACATACTTCTTTATTAAAAGAAGTATAAATACTTTGTCAAAGAGGAAACAAAGATTAATTTTTTCCATGAAAATTGCAATTGGAGAATTTTCTGCTTTAATTTCCTGATTTTTTATTCAGAATTCTTTCCTTCTTCAATATAACAAAGAAATATAAGCTTGAACAGTAATTATTATTTTTTAATTAAATATATTAATTTAGAAGACGAATTTTAATTGAGAGCTATAATTAACAAGTCAAAACAGATTTATAATATCTTGATCCCATTTCCACTCTTTTGTAATTGATGTAAATACACAGGTATTTCGATTTCAAGGCAAATTCTCATTTAATGATCTGCAATAACATTTACTGAACTTAGAATTACAACTGAACTGAATATTTCATACTGAATTTTGGAACAGATTACAAAATTTATTATAAAATATTTCACTAACTTAAGTTGATCTATTAGTTTGTTTTAAAGAAGCACAACACTAAATTTTTCTTTTGTAATATTTCTCACAAATTTAATTTTTCTTTTCGATTACATTATTATCACTAAGCGATTTATGATTTAAATATTAAAATTTCTTAAATTGCGAGTTATTTACATACAGTCTTCCCATATATTTAATTACTTCTCGGAGATATATTCCAGTTTATTATATCTTTTTTTTTTTATTCTTTAAATACTTATTTTTTATAAATAATTAAAAAGTTAGAAATTAGAGTTAGTTTAATTATTAAAGTTAGTTAGAAAATTTAATAATTAATATATTTTTACAACATTTATTTACGCGCGCGCGCGCGCTCACACACACACACATAGATAGATACAAATGCATTCACTCTTAAATAGGAAGTCACTTAATGCTTATGGCTATTATTTCAGTACTGATTGAATCAATAATTTTTCACATAACTACGAGCATTATGTTACACATACTTACATAACTGTGCACGCTGTTCCTGAATAATCACAATTATGCTTGTTTGCTTATACATCATTCTGCATTCTTCTAATGCTTTTTAAAATAAGAGTATTATGCTTCTCAAAATAAATAAAATATTTAAGAAATATTTTTTTACAATCAACATCTAATGTACTTTTAAATGTCGTAAAACTGTAAAAGAATGCTAAAGTAGTTTTTATAAACTGATTATAAATTTTCCTTGAAATGAAAATATCTTTTATTTTCCTTTTAGCCATATTCTTCTTTTAATCCCCATTGTAAATATAGTTGTCTCTTTTAAGATATGACTAAGTAAAAACTCTAACATGTTATCTGAGTTTATTCGTTTGAAAATTTTCAAAGTCACTGATTACCTTCCTGAAATATTTTTATTTTTGTCCTAAAAATAAAAAAATCATAATTAAAAGATACAACTTAAAATTTTAATAATTTTTTAATCATTTTTATCTTTTAATAATGAATTAATAATACTAATTCATAATTAAAAGATAAAGCTTGAAATTTAAATATTTTGATCAAATGAGTTTTAAGCACACTATTAAAAATGAACACACATATCTTCAAAAATTGAAAAATAATAATTTATGAAAGAAAAAATTTTTATTGTACACTAAAAACTACTATTCATAATATATATATATATAAATCATAATCATAATATATAATCTTTATAAAATATAATATTAAAAAGATTATGGTTATTATTGTATACTGTATAAAAGAGTACGTTATTGAATAAAATTTCATTTTTTTAAAATTTTTAATCCAACAACTGATTGATTATATTTATGAATTCAGGCTTTAGCTTTGATAAACGTTGGTCCATAGTAATCAAAGGAAGAATTTCTTTTAATTATTCAATAATTTTTCTTTCCTTTACCTCAACACACATATTCACATAAAGATGTGTTAACGCTCATCTCTTTCTCAACACACGCGCGCATGCGTATATGTATATTATATTTAAAACATTATTTTTTTCACGAAATCTTTGAATGATATTAGTAAAGTTGAACACAGTTAACAATTTTGAATTATTTTTCATGAATTCTACAAATAAAATAATTTCTTCATTGATTTATATAATTCTCTCTTACATGCTGAGTATTGAAACAGAAATACTACCACTGAAACAATAGACAATTTAAAAATAAAACCCAGGTAATTAAATGAAAATAAAAATTGGAGCTTTCTATTTCGTATAAAGGTAATAAAATTCTCAAGATTTTTCAAATATTGTACGTAATGCTAAAACATATGAAAACACTTCATTAACTCAGGCTTTTGTAAGAAATTTACTTTGCATGTTATTTAACAAACAAACATTTTCAGAAATGTTCAATATTTACATTTAATGAGGGAATTCTTTTCTTGAAATAAATTCAAAATGGTTTCTTTTCCATATTGAATTTAAAAGATTATATGAGCAAATCGTTCTTGTTTTAGTACCTGTAAAAGAAATTTTATTCATTTTTTTAATTTTTGAAATGAAATTTATTGATCTTTTGAACCAGATATTTATTTAGTTTCAAACTTTTTCAATTGTTTAAATAAATATTATCAGATCTGTAATAAAATTGATTAATTCAATTTTTCTAGGCATCTCTATCTGTTCCTTTTCAATTTCTTAAAAATTACAATTTTATTTGCCAAATGTTAAATATGGTATATTAAAATACAAGTAAATATGTGTAATTTTTCTGTAATTTTTCAGAATCTTATACTTAAAATTTATAAAAAGTATACCATTTAAAATTAATGTAAGAACTACATTCTTTAAGACAAAATGAAAACCAAAGTGAACCCTGGAATAAAATGTTACGAATGTTTCCTTAAAATGTACATTAATTTTAGATTATTTTAATAATTAAATTTGTTATTTCTTATGATAAAGGTTTAAGCACAAGTGTGTTAATCATTAGCAAACAGTGGGATTTTGTAAAAGGTATGATAAATTAATATTTCTATTTACTTAGTTATCACTTCAAAAACTAATATTTATTCAACTTTAAATTTAACGTTTTTCTAGAATAATATATATTTGCAAATATTAAATACTTTACTATTTTTTGTATAATTATGCATTTGTTTGTACCTATCGGAAAAAAGTTAACATCTTCTGTCATTTTTATGGCAGTAACAACCTTTTTCTAAAAAAAATCATTTCTTCAGCTTCTCAGACTATTTGTTAATATATTTTAAGTTTAAATAAATATTTCTTTTAAATTATAAATAATAACAAATTTTACGATATAAAAAAGGTAAATTATTTTATAAACATTTAAATTTTTTATCATAAGTTAGATAGCAATTGCTGAAGTAATTTTTTAGATCTTACAAGTTTTGTTACGTTGTAAATTATTTATCCTTAATATTCTTTCAAAATATTTAAATAACAATTTCAAGAAAACACTAAAATGTTTTGGATAAAATTTTCTGTGGTTATAAGCTAAAGCAATATTTACAATAAAGAAAAAAATTAATTAAATGGATAAATCAAGCGCAATTAATTTCTCCAATAAGACAAGCTTAATCACATTTGATGGAATTTTTTAACTAGGTTCAATAAGACGCAACTCAGCAACTAAAGAGTTTATCAAAAGATAAAATGGAACTTTTAAAGTATGACGATTAGTTTCTTATTTGACATTCTGTTAACAACGATTTAAGCAGCAGCAGTAGTGAGTAAGTCATATTACAAATTGCAATTAGTTGCTCCTTTACATCAATAATGACTTTTATTTTAATGGTCACAAGTAGTTAAACTACTTGTGACCATTTAGAGGAAAGTCACCTAATGATTCATTTATTCAAGAAGTTGTATTACTAAATTGTCCCAAATTGTTGAGAAATATTAATAGATTAAGTTAACTCATTGGTAAGTTTTTTTTTTATCAAAATTAATTGCTTTATTTTTTTCCTTCAGAATATTCCGATCGATTAAACGTGGCAAGTAGTTGTTGGTTTAGTTCAAGAGATACAGTTTAATATTCAGGCACGCCACTATTTGCCTTCATTTCTTAGTGCCACATAAGAATTTATTATGTGTGTGTGTGAGAGTCAAAGAGAATGATAACGAAACTCAGTTCTGTCAATATACGATTACTTTCTCTATGATAGTTTAAATAATTTTGTAAACGTAAATTTGTTAATCTGATGTTTAATTTATGCTTAACAATGTAAGTGATACTGTCACATTTCTAATTAGCTTTAAAATTATTTCCTGCAAAAATAATAAATATCATTAATTAATATTGCTATAGTTAAATGTTAGTATTACACATCATGCCGAATATCATATTAGTTTGATATTTGTAAAACATTAATATTTAAAATTTCAAGATTGACAAAGCAATATATGTTTTCTTCTTTGGCTATAAAAATGGGATAGCTTAAATTTTTGATAGCGTAATGGATTATATGTTTAAAAGTGATTGAATTATTATTGATTTATTTATTTGTAATATAAAGTAATCATACGTTTCTGTTTGAATATTAGCAAGACATTAAAATATTGTAAAATTAATGCAATATTGTAAAAAAAGTTAATATACTTACACATAGTGCTTCGGTGAATTAAAAATGTACCTAGAGGTATTTAGCCTCCCTTTTCTTCTAATAATGATACTTAATTCAAATACTAGAGAAATCACCAGATTTCACTCTAATAAAACTATAAATTATTGATTGGAAATTAATTTAGTTTATGTTGTCTTTCAAATTTTTAACTTAGTTCTTCACAATGTTAACGAAGATAGAAAGTGGTTTGAAGCTTTTTCATAAGCTATTTGACCAATTGCCGTAAACAAACTTACTACTGTGATTTCTGTTTTATTTCATTCTTCCTTCAAACCTCCACATATTGAGTATCTTGAGTCTAAAGCAATTTTTTTCCGACACCTTTTTCAAATAAATGTAGAGTTTCGTTGTTCAATTCAAGTATTCTTTTATGCAATAAAAAGTGAATTATAATGAAATAAATAACTCCTACGCAGGACAACTTCAAAAAGAACTTTTGTTAAAAATGAATTTGGACATATTTCACTTTTTTTACTAGTGGTTAGTTTATTAGCTGAACTATTATAATGTATTCTTCATTGAATAGAGAAAAACATACTTCAAATTTTCATCTACCAAACAAGCAGCAAATTTTAAGAAATTAAGGGAATTATTCAAATTACACAAATATTTTATGATTTTGTATGCAGATGATTTAATTTTATTTTTTATCTCCTGAAATAGTATGAAAATGATGATGAAAGGTTTATGGAATTTTTTTTAAAGGATTTCAAAATTGAACTGCATATCTACCATTTCTACAACTTTATGAAAGGGATTTAATTTTTGATATGAATAATAGAGCTTACACGATAAATATTCAGGTGCATATTTCATTCACATTCATCAGAGTTTATGATACAACATATATATGTTTTACCAATTTCAGTCTCGTTAAGGAGCTGAATTGGCACTAAAGTGAAAGTTTAGAACACAGCTAATCTTAGGAGTAATTTGTATTCTAATTTCACTTCAATCCATCAAATCTGTCAAACTGCATTTCATAGGACTTATTGCACTTTTTAGAAGACCGAGCTATATTTTATGTCCGTAGCTTAGTGTTTCTCAACCTTTTAGTATTCGCAGCTCAATTTTTGAATCATAATTTTCATCGCGCGCTATCCGCATGCTATAAAATCTATACAATAATAATATTTGAACATTTTAGCATTAAATCCGTACCTTATTTTAAACCTTACAAAGTATCAAGAATACAAAAATTTACTGATATTTAGCAACACAGATCCTCAGGTTTGACAAAACAAAAATCCAGTGCATTTTAATTGCTCTAACTTCCCTCATATCGGACATTCTCATGGTTTTACAGAAGTTTTGATTTTGTCTTGAGTATTCTGGGATGTCGTCAAAATGACCTCCATAGTATGTGCAGATCTGAGCAAATATTTTCTCTTAGGGAAATGGAGAATGTTCGATAACGCCACTTTCATTTCAGTCTCACTCGGGTTTATTTTTCATGTTAATTTCAATTAATTATGTTAAATATTCACGACAGTAGATTTATGCAGAATCACAATAAATTTTTGAGAGGGCGCAAGTGAGAATTAGATGATAGTCAAGTATCAACGAACACGCACAAAGTGTGGTTCCGAAAAAAAATTTTTTTTAAAGAATATTTATATTTTGTGTTTACTAGTGCCGTAGTAAATGGAAAAGAAAGTAATCTGTGCAGCATATGCTAAAAAATGTTGGCTATAGACAGCATAAAACTTAATAAACTCAAACAACATTTGAAAGTGCTTCATGGTGAGTGCGTCAACAAACTCAGTGAATTATAACTCAAAATCAAATGAAAAGCAAAGTAATTTTTTAAAGATCTTTTTTGTTGTGGAAAAGTTGTAATTGCCTCTCACAAAGTTTCCTAAAAATAGCAAGATGTAAGAAGCCTCACGTTTTTGGTGTAGAGCTTATTTTTCCAGCAGCAACTGAGAAAGCAGAAACTATGTTTGGAGTTAATAGTGAAAAAAAAATACAGTCCATAAATCTTTCAAATAATATTGTTGACCATCAAATTGATGATATAGATGTATGGTGTCAGTCTCCCTCGAAGTTTTGTGCCAAATTGTTTTCAATATTTTGAAGAGGCAGCAGATAGTTATAAAGATTTTATTTCATTGTCTGTGTATGATTTTTTGATGTAGTAGTAGAAGATCTATTTTTTGCGAATCAATATAGCTCAATTCAGCAGCACACTCATTATTTGCCATCTTAAATGTTTTTCTGAATAAGACAAATATAGAATGGGAAAACTGCATTGTAATAAGCATGGATGGCGTTCGTTCAATGTCCGGAATATTCCAACGTATATAAGCACTTGTAACACGAAAATCACCATAGTGGATCCGGACACATTGCATGATCCAGAGAAGCTCTGCCGTAGCAAGGCATCAGCTGTGCGGGGGATACGGAAAAAAAGGTGCCTACCGGAGCTTAATCCTGACCGTGGTATCACCTCTACTATCAGCAGAATGTGGAGTGGGTACATGAGGGGTATGAAAATCATGCCCAACGGATGTAGGACCTACGCAGAATGCAGGTACTGCACAGGAATTCCACTGGATCCGAGGCATCTCTTCAACTGCATCTCTGTTACCTCAACCCTCTCCAGCATCGACCCCAACTGCTGCCATGACACCCTTTATATGGAAAAACTGGAGACGTGACAGGGCAGTGCTCTATGCCTTTAGTCCCATATGACTTGTCTTTTTTACCTTTTCTTTTTTTTTACCTTGACAAATGCAAATTGGTCACGCGACAGAAGACCTGGCTTCCAAAAAATTAGTCCTGCTTTGAATAATAATATGTTAATGATGTGGTTGGTTTATAAAAATAATATCTCTTAAATTAAACAACTTTTCTTCACTTTGTAAATATATGGGTGCAATACAATCTACTATTTATGGAATACTATTTTATTGCAAGTCAAGATGTTTTTCAGGTGGGAAATTTTTTCAATGTATTTATGAATTAAGAGAAGAAGTCGTCATTTTTCCAATAGAGGAAACTGAAGCCGAGAATTTCATCAGCAATTTGCTTGTGATAAAATTGAGCTACATGGTCGACATATTCGAGAAATTAAATAACTTTAGTCTTCAATTTCAAGGATCAAATACGCATGAATTGGATATGAGTGATAATGTTAATGCTTTTTATAGAAAATTGGAACTGTGAAACCGAAACTTAAAGTAGAAAAACCTAACAGTGTTTGCAAATATGGAATATTGCCAAATATGGAATATCAAAATTTACAGAGCCGAAAAACAACAATAAAAACTGTTTTGCATTAATTAAAAATCATTTAGCCGTGCTGGCAAAGAATTTCAAGAAGTTTATTCTTGCTGACGAAAAACTGGTACAAATTATGAATGGATTAAGAATTTATTTTATAATACTCCCGAAGGGCTCTCATTTGCTAAGTAGGGAAATTTTATAGACATCATGATGTGGCGAAACCAAAAGAAATTTAGTTATAAATCCTTCTTTGAACTTTGAACATAGTAGATGGTGAAATTTCTGAATTAAATATAACGGCATTTCACATTCTATTAGGATTTTCAACATTCTACTATTGTGCAACTGGATTTCCTATGGTGGATTCTTGGAGGACAAAATATAGAGCTCTCAGGTAAATATCGAATGAGAGCTGAGAGTGTCTATTTCTAATATTAATATTTCCTTAAAAAAACTTTGCTGTGCAAGACGGACCCAAGGAAGTCACTAATAACTATTAAATTTGTTTTTAATTTAGTAAGTAATTTAATAAGTTAATTATTTAATATTAGTTCGAAATGTATTTTGCTTTGTATGACTGTTTTAATTTCAGACTGTTAATAAGTTTTTTAAATAATATTTTCTCTTACATAAGATCAGCCCCTCTTCTCTCAGTGTACTCATACCTCATCAGGAGTTTCCCACAAGTTGAGAAACACTTCAGTATAGTTAATATTTCAATTTGGTGCAAAGTGCATATACTAAACTTAATTTAAATGTGTGGTCAGGAATTGCACTAAATATTCCTGTGATTGGTTTCTCTTACAGATAGTACGTGTATATGAAAAATCAAAAGGGAATATGTTTATCTCATCCAATCCGGTGCTTTTTTTGCTATTTCACCTCCCTATTGTTGCAGTAGATTTTTAAAATTTTTTATACAGCTATAAATTTTTCTACGCATTTTATATTATATGAAGAGAATACTTATATGCAGAGCAAATGAAATTCTGAAACTTATTCTTGTGAAAACAAGATGTATAATATTTATAAATGTAAAAATATTTAAATAATTCATTAACATGGATCTCCATTTAATGACTAAATAATTGTATTGAAGCCACACAAGTTCATACATCTTCTTAATTCTAAATTTGAATATTGACTACTGTAGTTAAAAGTTGGAATTTCATTGATTTTATTTATTAGGGCAATGATTTGTTGCTTTACGAGGATAATTCTTTTTTTTAACTCTTTCTTTTTTATTTATACGAGGATTTTTAAACTATTGTAATATTTTCTTAGATGATTTCTTTATTTAATGAGCTCAATGATTTTATCCCGTAAGTGTTCTATTTGGCTTTGAGTTATGCCGAATTTTCCTTTTCGAGGACATCTTTTACAATATTAGTAGTCAGAACTCCCTTACCCTCTAGTGATTTCTACCCCTGTCATCAGGAACTCCAGAAACTTCTCAAATATTCCTTTGACGTCACTTTTGAACCATATATTTCAGGAAAAGCAGGTGATTCAAATTCTTTTTTCATAGTCGAAAATTTGCTTCCCTCGGAAGATATCAAATATCCATTAAGGAGGTACAACTCTTATTTACAAAGATCAAGGGAGAGTTAACTTCTCAAAATTTTACATGCACACATCGAATGCATAGCTGGTCACTATGGTCACTAGATAGGTTATTTTGATTTTCTGCAGATGAATCTCATTTTACATGAAGGACTTAATATATATATATATATATATATATATATATATATATATATATATATATATATATATATATATATATATATATTGTAACGTCTAAGGAAGCTACAAGAAGAATAAATATAAAAAATGAAACAAAATATTTAAAAATAAGCTGAAAATTTGAGTTTAAGAAAATAAGATTTAAGTTCAAGAAACTGGAGCTGAAAATAAGTCACTATCATTAATAGAATTTTGATATGAAATCAACTTTTGGTACAAATTCGTATGAAATCATTTTTAAATGTACAGTCATGCTTGGATCAGAAATTTAAATATTTTTTCTGAATCTTGGCTAATTTTGCAGCCAAGAAAATTATAGTCTGTTTACTCAAATATGTTTTTTCTAAATATGTAAACTCTTTAGAAAAGGATTCAGAAATTGTTTAAGGCATCGGACATATGATTTCGAAATTAATTAATTGATAGAATGGTCACAATATCAGAAGAAAAGATTTTATTAAACACACAATTGTTTTAATATTATTTTAAAATAAGTTTTTAATGTAGCTTTTCATATTTGTATTTATGGAAAAATGTTAAGAAAATATTTTTTTTATATAATTTATATTAATAGAAACAGTTTCTAGTCTAGAAGTGGTAAGTAATTTTCCAAAATCTTTTTAAATTTTAACAAAGGGAAGTAGATAACTGCTGCAGAAGTCGTTGTTTTAAGTCTTTCAATTTCTATTACTAACATTATAATTTACCGTTTGAACGTTTTACAAAAAATTATCCAACTTGTAAAAAATGCTCTGATTATCCATGCTTACGGAAAAATATTCTGGATTACGTAGGACTTTCCCGAAAGAATTTATCCTCAGATCTCCTGCTAGTCATCAACTTTCTGACTGTCAACAATTTATCGGAATTTATCTGACGTTAGTCAGATCTTTAAGGAGGATAAGCCAACAACATTATAATTAGTTGTACACATATTCATTGCTAATATTTACTTCAGGAAACAGTTTCTTATAATAATGAAAAAATGAATTAAAATACACTTTTGATGCTATATTTATTTTACTTTGTTTCTTATTCTTATTTTTTTTATCTGGTGCATGTTGTTTTATGTTATTAAATATAAAATCAGTTATAATTTATGAAGAATAACACTGAGTTTTCAGATTGGTATTTTAAATATTTTTTTTATTCCTGCACATTTTAATATACGAAAATTAAAAAAGAATATATGTTTTCAGATTCAGTGAAAAAATAGGGAATGTGTATGATAAACATTTCTTTTAAGAATTCCTACTGACTGAAAAAAATTGTTCTGAAAATCTAAAGTTCACAAAATAGAAAAATAAATTTTAGGCAATAAAAGATTTTCTTGTTTCACTAAATTTTTTTTTCTCTGCTTTGTAAATAAAGTGCTATAAGGAAAATTTACATTGTATTTATTGTAAGAAACATGTATAATTTAATGTTCATACTTAAAATATATAATTCTTATTATATATAATTTTATTGAGGAAAACTCTGGCAGAGTAATCATTTATTATATATCTATATAATGTTTTGAAAGATTTTAAAAAATACTTTTCTATTTAATTCTTGTTTTGCATCTGAAAATTTTTTATTTTCCTTCATTACCATCTCCATTTTATCACCCGATATTTCTTGCGTACAAATTGCATCAAAATTCACATTCAAAAAGTCCTGAAATTGTATTTTAGACAGTATTCAGTTTATTTATCTAGTACAGAAAGATGTAACTTAATTTCCTTTTAGATTTTTGGTAAAGTTCTCGACATTCTTCAATTTCAATTATTTCTTTCATAATAGACATAGATATCGTTTTTTCTGCAACAATATTCAAACATAGATTGGCAAGTACGTTCCACGCAGAAAGTTACTTTTATAGTTCAATTACGAGGCAGAAACATTGCTTGAAAAATGTTTTAAGATATTTGCACTTATAGCTTTTAATCATACTTTGAAGGAATTACATGGAAAATATAAAGATTGTTTAAAAAAATTCGGATTTCTTCGTTACCAACACAATTAGTTATCTACAATTAGAAAAATTTAATATTTTACTATGAAGGATTCGATGTAAGCTTCCCCGCCATAAAATATTAAAAAATTATATGATGAAAAATAAAGATGTTTAAAAAGAAATTCGTGAAGAAGAGATTTTTTAAAATTTTATTTCATAAAAAAAGCAAGTTAAAATGGCTCTCATCTCGATAAATTAAGGATTATTCAGAATCACACAGAAACTGAACCCTAAAATAAAAATTTTACCTGTAGACTTATCACACACATTTTAAAGAATCATTTGGAAACTACAAGAAACCACCAGATAGCACCGATAGTACGTTATAACAACGAGAGTGTAAGAGAGGGGTATACAAGAAATGGTTGCGAAAAGGTAAAATTGTTCACAAGCGCTTTAAAAGCCTTTCAGTACGATAACCGCATAGTTGTGACACAAAAGGAAGCATTTGAGTGATGTTTTACATAGTGGAATTATCGGACGTTTGGAATGTACCCAGCTCTGCTGGAAGTATCCAAGGAACTTGGAATCGCCCCAAGTGTCATCTCCAGGCTTTGGCAATGGTTTCAAGAGGATGGTAATGGGAGTAAATGTTACGGCACAGGTCACCCGGAGATACAACTCCGAATGAGGACCGGTTTTGGCAGTTATTATCAAAAGAAATAGACGGAGCACAGCATCAAATCTGTCTTCGGCTTTGTTCAGCTACCGGTATGACAGTTTCAAGACAGACCGTGTACAAACACTTAGGACACATTGGTCTATACGCTCGTAGGCCTGTCAGATGTGTTCCACTTACCATAACTCACTGTCACCTGCACTTAGACTGGAGTAGAGAGGATGCATTGTAGAAACCGCAACAGTGGTCTTGTGAGATATTTTACGATGAGTTCAGGTTTAGCTTTCAGTCTGATTCTTTCTGGAGTTTCATATTAAGAGGGCAAGGTACCCGTTACCACCAAGAGAACACCACTGAACGACACAGTTATGGCGGTGCAGGATTGCTCGTTTGGGGAGAAATTATTCTAGGTTCAGAACTAATCTGCATGTTCAAAATGTAGCCATGATAGGCCACATATTTCAGGATGTCATTCTGGAACAACAAGTACGCTTGTTTCGGGGCGCCATGGGTGCAAAAAATTTCTGTTTAAGGATGACAACACCCGTCCTCATCGTGCAAACATTGTAGACGAATACCTTCAATCGGAAAATATCACCCATATGGACCGACCAGGATACTCACTGGACTTGAATCCAATAGAGCAAATGTGGATCATGCTTGACCGACGAATTGCAGCCTATTAACCACCTCTCACATATGTGCCGGAACTTAGGAGAGAATTGCTTGATGAGTGGCGTAGTATTCCCCTAGATCAGATCGATAATTTGATACTCATCATGCCTAAACGTTGTAAGGCCTGTATTGCATCGTCAGGGAGGGGCATACTATGCATTAACCATCATAGCAACCATGTTATATTGGTTTTTGTAAATTGGTTCTCTTTCGAAATTTACACCAGGAAGTAAAATTCGCAATTTTTATTAATGATGCCAAACATATAGCATCTTTTTTGCTCTTTACCTTTTGCTTAATAAATAGACTTTACAAATAAGTCACATTTGTTTTGCTTCGGTCTCTTTCTTTGCCTGAACTAGCATTATCCTTAATTTACGGGCACGAGTGTATCCTTGTGTCTTTGGGACTGTGTTAGGGACGTGAATAGTTTGTAAAATTGCGAGTGTTAATAAATTAAAGATTCGTAAAAATGAGTGTATTTTAATAGACGCCCTTCTGTACATTTTACATTACCGATATTGTCCCAGCTTTTCATTTAAGTATTTTCTCAATTTGGTCCATTTGCGTTGGAAATACTTGAAACTGAAAATTTATGCGAGAGAAATCTAGGACATTCGTATTATTGGTCAGATAATGCTATAATATACAGTCTTTTACATTCATTTAATAATGTCATGTATACAAAATATTAGTACTTTAAAGGTCTTTACTTAGGACTTAAATTAGTGTAAAATTTCAACTAGTATATCACAGTTCTCTTGTCATTTTAATAGATGCCCTTGTATAAGCTTTTTCTAGCATGACAAGTAAGTGGGCATTTAACACAGATATTCATCCAATCGATGATATCACTAATTATTAATATTGTTCTTAAACACCTTTTGGTGCTAATGTGTTAACTCTTAAATACTTGGTATGGATTTTTACAAATTAATTTCATACGTGAAATTTAGAAAAATGTGATTGATGATAATTTAATATCCATCTTTAATGTCTCCAAAAAGACAAAATATCATACAAAAAATAATAGCATTTTTTATTCAGTATGGATGCATTTTGCCAGTTAAACAGAGTCTAACAGACACACACATATAATTTTACATATACAATATTTTAAAATCAATACTCACAAATTGATAGTAATTACAGAATCATGTATTTAATTTAAATGATGCGTGAGGAAATAGATATGAGAAATAAAGCTAAACTTAATGAAATTTTGTTCAATAACTGTACACTTAAGGGACATATTAAATTGGTGTTGTTAGTCAAGGCTATTTGGTTGTTCTGACGAGTAAAGCATTATTTTAATAAAAACCAATTAGCTCATAATTAACGTGAGACGAAATACGAGATCAAATGAAACTTCTAAGCCTTTATTGATTAGCTGTATACAATTTCTTTTAGCATATAGAGAACCAAGAAAAAAATCAGGTTTTAGTTAACTCATTACAAAATTATTTACTCCCAGTTAAGAAGTTCTAAATATTTTAATATTTCAAGAGACTTACCGGCACTACTAATTAAATTACTAAATGATCTTCAAATGTTGTTTAGTGCAAATAAGTCCCTTCAATTCATTGTTTAATGTTTCACCAACATCCAATATCTTATTTACTACTTTTTAACTGTGATCTGTGTAAAATTTGCCGACCAGCTTAGATTATATGTGGTAAATATATATTCAGTTGCATCACAAATTGCCTGCAATTACTAGTGACCTTTATATTTGCTGTTTGGGAAGGAATACTTATTCAATTGTATCAATAAATTATTTTCTGAATCGTAATTTAAAGCTGTTGGAAATTTACATTTTTAATTACTTTTAATTTATTTAAGTTAATCTTGAGGTACAGTTTATATTGCCAATTATCTAATTAAAATGATTTCTGTAAATGGAACAAGTAATCGTTATGTATTTTTCAATGTCATCACCTTTTTATATTAGTTTTAGTCACCACTCATGCTTGTTATTAATTGTGTAATGTGCAATTCATCTTATTGAAAATTCTTACTTAATATCAAAATTATTTCCTGTTTTGTGTTTTTGATATTGTTTGATGCGCTATAAGAAGATAAATCCTTATTAAAATAATGTAAAGGCGAATAACTTACATATGTGTTGGAGATATCCAAAAGTTGACAGAGGTGTTTGATATGAGAGATGTTTCAATGAGGTTGCGTACCGCATAATTTAATTTAAGTGTAAAAATTAATTAAAAAAAAGGTTTATCTAATTACAATTTTGACTAATTCCAATGAAGCAACATATTTAATAGAACTTTAATTCAGTTTTATGTTTTAGTTAGATGAAAACTATTACTCTTAATTTTTTCCTTAGGTAAAGAATAAGCATTATTCTAACTACTTTAACGTTTTAGACTAGCGCGCGCCATCTAAAATATAATGAACATATATGTTCTTTCTTTATTTTTTTAAGGTATAGTTTTATAAGACGTTGACAGATTCTAATATTCCGATATCCCGAATGATATTAGAAATTAATCAAGTGTGAACAGCAAAAAGCAAAGCTATAGTTGATGTATTTCTGATTTTGTGTTTTTAATGATGAGATTTTACTTTGGGTTTTGGTATTAAATAAAATTGATAGTTTTAAAAGTCTCTAGTTTCATTATAGCATATTTTTGAGCTTTGTGAAAAATATAAGCTACAAGCTAAGGTATATGAAAAACTTTATTAGAGAGGATTATAAATATACATTTCGAACACAGTGAGAAAATTAACTCCTCATTATGCGTAAATTATGATTTGAATGAATAATGACAAAATGACATTACATAACTTTCTAAATGACTATGACTAACTTTCAAAATTGAAGAAATCAAGTTTTCTGATTATTTGTCGTTAACACAAGACGTTTTCTTTTTGTCTTGTTTAAGATAGTATTCGAAACATTGATCAACATGGCACAAAAGCAAAAAACTCCCCCATAGAAGAATGTTTGATGCCCTCCTAAATGATCGAAGCCGATACCAGCCAAAATACAACCCAAACCAGCACCTGAAATTAGAATTCATATTATTTTACTCACATTCACGCTCATATATCAATGAGTTGAGTGAATTCTAGCATTCATGATATTATATATTCATAGTTATATCAAGTAAAATTTCCTGCCAAGTTTGCTTCTAATATTAAAAAAATATTTTTAATGATCATGAATTTTGTCTACTTAATGTGCAATGTTTTCTCTTTAACTTTATTTTGTATAGTAAATATTATTAAATCATTTGAAAAGTAATATCGCAATATTAGATGAGATTAATGACTGAGTCTAAGTTTATATTTTGAAATTCTTATAAAAAGTTTCACATACTTAAATAAACAATTATTGACAAGACAATATTTGAGGAAAATAGTATACAATATTCTACATTCTTAGAATTTGAGTTCTTTATAAGAAAGATGACTTCTGTAAAATTTATTAAGGGGTTTTGTGCGGACAATCAACATGAAGTTTTATTATTTTTTCAAGTAAGTTTTATTTATTTTTTAAAGAATTAAATGAAAATGTTTTAAAAAATTGATTATTTTATAATATGCGAAACCACTAAAAAATCTTTTGAATAGACAGTAATTTTCTAGTAGCTCCAGATATAATTTTTACCATATGTACTTTTAAATCACCTGCATGCATGTTTTCAACAATGTATATATATATAAGAAGTTCTGTATGTATTATTATACCTAGTATCAGAATATTTGATATAAATTATATGTAAAACTTTCATTACTAATAACGTATAAGGACAAGGACAAAAAGATACCAAGGAATGCACCTGATCAATGCATAGTTTAATAGGTATCGTCTTCCTTCGTATAAGTCCAGCAACGCCAAGACAGCACCTTACAAGGTCTTCGAGTGTTGCTCGTTCACCGCTGCACAGAGGACTTAATTGAAAACCGAAGAGAAAGTTAAGAGATGAGTTTACAAAGTAATGAACAGACAGTGGTGCTGTTTACAAAAGGAGTAAGGAAAAATAAATGAAATGCTTGACAAAATGGATGTACAAATACTAAGGCATTTCACAAAAATTTAAAAATAAAGTCCACAAAAGCTCTTAATAACAACTTGAATAGTTCATTTAAGTGAATTGGGTAATGAATAAAGATTCTATCAAAGTCTGTATGAGTTAAAGAGTTCCAGAGTTGGAGACGAAGAAGGCAAAGAACAGCATCCAATTCTGAGAGGTGAGAGGTGGGGAGCATCCTCAGGAAGTTGGATGTTGTTGTGCCGGAGGTGAAGCCTTGCATAGAACCAAACATGACGTAAGGACAAGAAAAGCTTATAAAAATATTTATTTTCTTTAGACATTTGCACATTTATACAACACCATTATCATTGGTGATCATTTATACTGCACCATTACCATTACAAACTTCATTTGATTTTTAATTCATATGAAACATAAAAATTAATTCAGTGACAGAAAAAATACGTCCTAATATAAAATTAACCCATTAAAAAGTGTCAATTTTATTTAAAAATATTGCAAATAAATATTTAGATTTTTATTTTATGTTACCCAAATACTTGTAAATTAGGATAAAAATATAATATTTATTTATAAAATACATAAATGTTAATATTTTCCTTTCACAATTTTATTTTCTGAATTAACGTTTATTCCATAAAGATATATAATTTCATATAAATTATATTAAAAGTAGATTGTCTGTATAAAAATATAATATACAAACAATACGAAATATTGCATTAAAAATTTAGTTTTATAAATTGCGTGATTTACATATAAATATGAAAATAAATATAATTATATCAAAAAAAACTTAAACTTACCCAAGCCTTCATGAGTACTAAAAAGAATTGACTGCGTTGTTGCTTCTGTTCCTGGCTTCGCACTTTCTTTGCCAAAAGATGCGACAGCTGGATAATACGTTCCATAAGTGAAGCAATGCATACATTCTATGGGCAGAACAAGCCATGGGTTATGAAGTTTACTGTACCACATGAATCGGAGACCATAGCAGAGTAGTGAGGCAGACAAGAGATGGAAATGACCCATCTTTCTTATGAAAAATCCAGAAAAGAACATAAATGGTATTTCTCCAACGAAGCACTGGACATACTGCGCCAACCCGCAGAGGAATTTGCTTCCACCCAGTGAAGTTAGAAACCATACTGCGTAGAACCACATGACACCTGCTCCCATACCATTGATAAACACGCCTAGCTGGAATGTGAGAAATCGGAAAGATTTCAGAACAGTTCCTATGTCTGTTAATATGTTCTGAGAATAGTGAGGCTTCACTAAATCCATTTTCAAAAGATTCCAGATTGCAAGTGACTGCAATAAGGTCATAAGTATCCATGCTGAAACATAATCATTTGTAACATCACACAGAAGTCCACCTATTGGCGCAATTATCCCCCAACCAACAGCACCGAACAATCTCTGTCGCCCAAAATCACCGCCAAACTTTTGTATGCTTTCACAGCATGCTGTGTCACCAAGAGTAAAAGCAGAACTAGCACACGAAGAGGCTATGGAATATGCTACTGCAAAAAGCCAAAACTGAAATGTCTTAAAGTCACCGATGACGTCTACTGCATCGGAATTTGATGACGTAATCCTGTCTTGAAATTCTACTGAACAAGAAAAAGATTTATTCAAATTTGTTCCTGAAATGTTTGGTTGTATTAAGGGCAATTCAAATAACATTTTGGTGTCTATTAGGTGTGATATATTGAATGTATCACCCTCAGTGTATTGGTACACTGAGCAACAAAAATCATTCTCAGTATTTAGATTATCAATTTCTTGTTCTTCTGTAGATTTGAAGCACTGAATGTTTGTTTTGCTATGTAATTCAAAGCAAATAATATCATTTTCAGATTTGTCACTTTCAATTACTGAACTGTCTTCTGTTTTTGATTTCCAGAAAGACCCATCATATTTCTCACATTCTTCTTGCAATTCTTTATTAGAAATTTTAATAATTATATTTTTGCTATTTAAATTTTGTTTGAAAATATCAGCATGGGATTGTGATTGTAGAGACTGCCGATGACTGATCGGTGGTATTGCAAGGAGCAAGAAATAAAATACTGATTGTATTAAGATCAATAAAATTATCATTAATTTCAGTTTATTCAAGTAGTCGACAACATATCCAATTAAAGGTTTGAAAAATAGTGTGATAAATTGCTGAGCAGTCAGAATCGCTGCTAATGATGTTGCTGTTAGACCAATTCGATTTCTTGCAACAATGGGAATTAATGGCAAAATAGCTCCATTTGCTGTAAGTAGGATAGAAGAAATAAGGCATTTTAATAACATATTATAATAAATGCATAGTGGGAAGGCTTAGAATTTTAATATTGAATTCAAAACTAAGACTATAACATTATATGAAAATACCATAGGCAATTTTGAAATGTATGCAAATATTGTTGAATTCTGCAATATTTCTCTTAAAATATAATGGTTCTCAAATTTTTGAGGACATAAATGTACACGAGTACTCTGTTTTGTCGATTGGCGAAAAACTGAAGGCAAATTGATGTGCAAATTTATGCACAAGTCTTCCTTAAATAAATATCTTAAATGTGTTTTAGATTTATGTTACAAATTTTTCATAGAAACACATGGAAAATTTTTTTAAGTACAAAATACAGATAGTATGTTATTTTATCAAATTCTATAGGAAAAATTTTATTTGCTGTATTGTGACTTGAGCATGATAATATAATGAACAAAGTCTTTTAACGAAGTTGTAGCTTCATGTCTTCTTTCAATCTCTTTGCGAAACGTTATATGGAAGTCGTATCAGTTTTTTGAATGTACATAAGTTTTGCAAGATACCTGATAATTTTTCTTCTCTTTCTGGAATCTCGTGAATACAATAGACTAATTGTTATTCTGTATTTTATGCTTCATAATTCAAATTAAGGAATTATTCATTACACTATGCATTTTTGTTTGACGATGCTGACTCTATTACCTTACCTAATCTGAAAATTTTAAATTGCTGTCATTATCTGTAAAGTTACTCTTTGTCCCTTGGTGCTTATATTATGTGACATACTCATTTCGTAATTAATATAAAAATAAATTTAAGTTTTAAAATTCTCTTACATAACAATCAAGAAGTCTCGTATGCTTGCATTCTGTCATTTTGTACTTTCTTACATCTGTCTTTGTGCTCTTACGCTTAGTTCTTATTTTTAATGAAAATACTGCTTTAAATAAATTATTGTATTGTTTTACGAAAAATTATTGCTGAATCTACAATAATTTTAATTAATCAAGTGTGATCTTTTTTTAAGATTTGCTCAATTAATTTACGAAATATGGTGGTAAAAAAACTTATATTTTTGATATAAGAGAGTAAATCTTAAAATAATATGAATTTAACTTTGAGTGTGTGTATGAAGAAAATTTATGTTTTCTTGATCCACACACTAAAAGTTAAATCAAAGATGATCAAGAAAGAAGTGTTTCTTATGCACGTATTAGAAAAGTTTCAACAGATTTACATTTAATCTTACTTGCTGTCATATGTTAAGTATGACGTATATGAAGTATGTATGTAAATATATCAGCAATTAAATCTAATCATACTTGTTCAATTTCTATAGTTATATATATATATATAATACGGTTATATTTTTAAATCATAATTAGCGTCCTGTATAAATTATAATTATGTTATAACATTAATTGCATTATAACTTTGTTATAACCTTACAAATTTTTTAGTAATTGTAATTTTGAATTAACTTTTAGTAAGCATGCCTCACGCATGCAAATAGAAATGCTCTTTT
The DNA here is from genome assembly GCA_030067965.1 of Latrodectus elegans. Lineage (NCBI taxonomy): Eukaryota > Metazoa > Arthropoda > Arachnida > Araneae > Theridiidae > Latrodectus > Latrodectus elegans. Next base: position 82,550,488 of record CM057812.1, on the reverse strand, counting down.
CGCTGAATAAATTGTAATGTTATTGAAATTAAAATTAAAGAGTAATGGTGCTAGTCGTGAAATAAACAAATCATCTAAGAATAATCTACTATATCTTATATCCACATTACTCTTTTAATAAAATTATAAGTTAACTATGACAATTCTGTACACAGAAAATAATTGGTGAGGCAACGTACAATGGTCTTGCTGGGAAAGAAACAGTTACATTTTTTACCAGCAATATAAAGCAACTTCTTAGAAAAATATGAAGAATACTTTATGGTAATCCCATTAACATAAGATATTCATTTATTTTGAAAGATTATTCTCTTGTTATAAATAATTCAAACATTTATAAATTTCCGATTAAGTTATAAATTTACAACAATAAGGGACATTTAAAGATAACAAATATTAAGAACAACATATTTAAGATCTAAATATAGCGTAATAAAAAATTGAAGGTAGTGTGATATCAAAAGATTTGCATTACAGCCATTAATGTTATCCATTTCCAGAAAATATGGGTGGAATTGCCAAAATGAAAAAGTTCTTAATAAATTCCAAACTGTTTCAATGTTTTCTGAATATTATTTCCAGATATAAAGTTACACTATTCTGAAATTCATTAAAAATTGTAACCCTAAACAATTATTTAGGTGTTTCCGGGGAAATGTTAAAATAATGCAATACATATTGGAAAAGAACGGTTTTATAATATTATAATCCTAATATGTTATTGTTATAAAACAGTTTAAAATTTCAGAAAATTAGGATTAAAAGTTTTCTTGATTGATCTTGAATCATTTTAAGCTTTTAACTGTATCATCATATAACTGAGCACAATGAATGAGATGCAGATTTCTAAGTTCTTTAATATTGGTAACATTAAGTAAAAAAATTTTCTTTTAAAATAAAATAATAAGGATGGTACATATCAATGATTTTTAATGAACGAAAGCCTCATTACTTATCAAAAAAATTGATAAAGATCTTTGCCTTATCAATTTTCAATTTAATCAAGACTATGAATCAAAAAGATGAATTAATCACCACATTACAGTTTTATACCTGCCTATCCAACATGTTTATATATATATATATATATATATATATATATATATATATATATATATATATATATATATATATATATATATATATATATATATATATATATATATATGTATATATATAGATTGTTTTTCTAAGGAACATTATTTTTAAGAGTGTTTATGAATGAATTATATATATTTCAACAACTCTGATGCAATTATTTATGTTTTTACTAGGGATGAGTTAAGTTTAATAAAATTAACGAATGAGAGGTAAAATATACATATAGAGATGATAGAAAATATTTTTACTATGACTTGATTACTGTTGAAAGTTATAAACTTGGGAATGAACGAAAACAAACACACACACACACACACACACACACACACACACACACACACACACACACACACACACACACACACACACACACACACACACACACACACACGCACGCACACACACACACACGCACGCACGCGCACACACACACACACACACACACATTTTGCCATTTCATGTTTTTGAAATCAGAATCTAATGTTGTAAAAGGATGTTAAGAAAATATCTTCTGTTTTATCGTCTATAATAGAAAAACGTTAAGTAAAAAAGATGTGTGTCTCAGCGGTTGATTTCTAGATTTTTAATTATAACTTAAGGAATATTACACATAAATAATAAATAATAATAATAAATAATTTAAAAGTGACTCTTTTCCCTTACTCATTGTTAAATGATAAAAACTATAAGATTTGAGTGAATTTTTAAATTCTACTTGAATCACTTCTTGATTTAAATGTATAAAAATTATAAAATAATTTTAGCCAAAGAAAAAAAAAGATTTGTATTTATGAGTGCTATAAAATCAAAAACTGATACTCATAATATTTCAGATATTTATAATTCCTCATTTGGAAGAAAAGAAATGATATAAGCAATTATTTTCCAGCAATACAGTTACGTATGTGTTATAAGTTTGGGAACATGATTAGAAGCATTTATGGGAATTAACATTCACAAAGCATAATTTTTCGTTCCTCAAATCGAGAATTTATCGTATTTTAATTAGGAATTATTTTAAATAAAATTATGTTATCGTTGATGATACAAAATTTTAATGGAAAAGAAAAAAGTACATTTATATTTATTAAGTACTTTTATATTATAATAAAAGAATGATCTTGAAACACTACAATCACGAGAAAAAAATCTACGTATGTGCCTTGTATCTAGGTAAGGCACTGATTCTGAGTGATATAATGGATAAGAAAAATATCTTTTACCTCCAATGTATAAAAAGAAGTGATATTTAAATCGGAACATATTCTTATCAATATTCCAAAAGGAGTCCTTTTTGACATCGCTTTTAGAGGTGGTTGAAGGGTACGATATAGTACAAACTTCACAAGCTTCATTTCTTTTCTTTTCATTCATTTCAATTTGGAAACCAGGTTCTAAAAGTAATCTGTTGAAGAAAATGTGAAATAAATAAAAATATCAAAATAATATTTGTTAGATTAGTTATTCTATATATATATATATATATATATATATATATATATATATATATATATATATATATATATATATATATATATATATATATATATATATATATATATATATATACATATTATTTATGTATACATATATTTTTTATCTTGATAATTACAATGGTTTAATGCTTTATAATAAAATATCACTAAATAAGGCAACTATTTAGTCATGAAATTGAAAATGGAATAAAGACAATGAATTATTTTAAATAATATTATAATAGTGTGTTGTGATATTACTATAATAATTTAAATGATATAATTATGAAAACTAAAATAGGTATAAAAATTTATGAGTAAGTTAACTAATTAACTCTTATCTTATAAAATATGTTATTTTAATAAGAAATATTACATTAAATTTATTTTTTAGCTGAAATATTTAACTTAAGTGACAATAGATTATATTTACAAAAAGTTTGAATAATTAGTGAAATATATTTTTATTACTTTTTTCAAAATTTATATATGTTTAAAATATATAAATTGTATGTATAACGTAAATTCAAAGTGTATATGTGTGTCTGATGTTATAAAAATGTAATCATAACACTCATTGAGCATATAGAGTAGATGAATTTTACAAATTATTCATTCTTATCTACATGTTTTTGAACAACTTTAGTAAAAAATAAGTTTGTTTTTTACAAAAATTTTCCATGTGGATGTGAAATCTAACAGAATTTAATGTTCTGATTATTTTCCTTGTGATAATTGCATTTGGTAGTTTTACTGCGTGGTGTTCGTTAAATAATTTTTTTAAAAATACTCGACTAATTCACAAATATAGTACATTGAAATCAAAAATATTTTAATTGCAAATCAGTTATGTCAAACGTTTCTTGGTTGTTGATTATTTATCGTCTATTAGAATTTCTGAAAATGATCAGAATAAAATACATTTGCCATTATAATTTTTCGCATTTTAGTATGTACCTAAAAGTGTATTAAAAATTCATCAAAAATTATTTTAAGTAGCAGAGAACAGCATGCTTAGTAATGGAAAATAACTGATTGCATCACTAGTATAAATATTTCATTTGAAAGTAATTCAAATATACATAATTTTATTTTCTATTTAACATGTTTGGGCGATAGATTGTACAGAATGTAAATCACATTTAATTCTATGAATTGCCTCTTTCTTAGTAGTAAAATAAACCGAGATAATTTTCTCAGAATCACAATTAGCATTTATTCCGCTTCAAATTAAAAGATAATATCGATGTCTTCCTTAAAGCATACGACTTGACTTCAAATTTGAATTTTTTTACCATTAACTTTGAAACATTCCTAGCTTCTGTATTAAACAATGATTCTGAAAAATATCCTAAAATGTCTGAAAAAAATTTTGGTTTTCAAATTGTAGCGAAACATTTTCTTAAACGTAAATCGATAAAAAAAAATTAAATGTAAAATTTTCAAATTTTAAAGTGTTAACGGACAATTTTTCAATGTTTTATATTATATCTAATATTTCCCATTTCTTACACATATTATATAATATGTAAAAATTAAAAACTTAAAATTTTTCTTTAGAAATTGCAGAAAATAATTTTTAGTTTTGTTGCATAAATTTTCCTTGGATTTATCTTTTCAAAATAAAAATTTTCCATTTTCATGAGTTTTATTTCATAATTATTTGAAAAGATTTAATAATTTACTAAGTTTAAAGTAATGAAAATTTATATATTTCTATCAGAAATTAAAGTAAATCAGTACTTACTTTGTTACAAACAAGTAGGGGGAACGTTGTTTACTTTCCTTCAAAAATTGAAGTAAGAATTTTACTCGTCAGACATTCTATTTGACACTTGTATCTGGATGCTTTATCTTAAATTATTTTCTTCATTCTGAAAAAATGTTTCCCCATTTGTCTCTTTCTGTTAGTAAAAAATAGCAATTGCTAATCCATGCTGTAAATATCATTATCTTTTCAGAACAATAATTATTAAATATTTTACTCTGCTATCTCAACTTGCTTAAAATTTAGAAAAAATTGCATCCCATCTTTTGTTTCAAGAGGAAGTAGTATCGTAATGATTTATGTTCTGGCATCAAAGGTTTAACCGAGGAACTTAGATGTTTTTGCTATATGTAAAATCTTCAGAAGAAACTAAACGCTCATTCATATTAAATTATATCAGAGAATTCACTTCCTTAGTGTGAATTGGTGACGACTCTTCTATATATAAGGATTTAATGTCAATACGTATTCATTCTAATCTAAGCCAAATTGAAAAGAGAACTGCTTGTTGTCAGCATATAACTTATTTTTATATAATTTCAAAAGTGCCATTATAAGTTCAATGCTTTTTATTTATATCAGTTACATTTGGTCCATTGAAATTACCTCAATTGATCAAAATTTTTATTCATAATGTGAAACTGAATACTGAAAAGGTTTCTTAGATCTCAAAGAACACTATTTAATGTTATATGAAAATCGTAATAATACATATTATATTATCCGCGGAAAATAATGTTTTAATAAAGTATAACTAAAAAAAAATTGGTCCTCAATAGTTTATTAAACCACTGTTGAAAAAAATGCTTGCTAGGATTTGTTATAGATTAAGTAGTTCACAGCATTAATTTAAAATTTTACTAGTTAACTTACAAGTTACTTGTTACAAGGGAACTGGTTTGATAAATAGGTTGTATTACCAGAGCTAAAATGTGTTCTCAGTTTATTCAATATACAACAAGGCCACCCTGCAGGCTTACCCTGTAATAAGACAGCAGCTGTCGTCAAAAATTACTCTTCGAATCATCCTACTTGAAGTAAAATACATACTTTAAACAACAAATTTGGATCGGTGTCTACTCTAGTCTTCTGATTGTATGCATCTTTTATTTATTGTTGTTCCGAAATTGTCAAATTTAATTCATTAAGATGGCTAATCATATATTTATCTTGTGCAATTAAATAGAAATGTTACATTTATCAAACTCTGTCAACCAGATGTTTTTGTATAACTATAAGATATACCTCAATCTGTGTTTTTAAAAAATCAGTTTTTTTGAAATCTATGATGCAATATTTTTATGGAAACACACCTTTCCTAATACTATTGTTACACATTTGTCTCATAAATTTATTTCTAAATATTAATTCTACGGCTCACAAAAAATCCTTATCTTATCCTTATCTCGTTCAATAAGTATGTTCTATTCCTTTATTATTTTCTTTGTTAGTTAGATCACTTGTGAATGTGATGGTAGAGAGGTGAGATTTACTTTAATATTTATTATTATATTTAATCCACTTTATTACACACTTGCTTGATAAGAAATTGTAATTTTTTAAATAAAGTTTGAAATATTAGTATAGAAATTTTTTTAGATTATATTTTAACTCCAAGAAAATGTTCATCTTCCGTTGTGGTTTAGGAGTGCTGGCATAACAGATTTGTCTCAACAGATGACCAATTGCTCTGAATTTATAGATTAGGTTAATGGGCTGATCGGGGTAACAGTCAAACAATATTAATCGTTAGCGAATGTGTCTAATGATAGGCTAGGAGTAATATTTGGTCATTTTAGAATGTGATTTATAAATTTAGTTCTATATACTTGTGAACAATGGATGCTTAAGTTTGTTTTTGATTTTCAAATAGGACCAAATCAGTCAGGAGGGTTATTTCTCTTATTCTTTTCTGTTTTCTTTCTTTGAATGACTTCATATAGTCCCGTGATTTTATGAAAAAGCCTGCCAATAAAGCAATGCATAATTTATATTCCTTATACCACCCTCTTTCAGCTTTAATATTCGTTATGCAATATCATTATGGTAAGTCTAACTTTAGACGTTAGGCTATTCGCGATGAGGTATCAAATAATAAACAACAGTATTAGAAAGCAATTTTCATGAGATAATTTTCCTGTAGTTTCTTTGAAATATTTCACTAAATATGTTGTTATTAATACTAAAAAACGATAAAGTATTTTGAAAGAAAATTTTAGGAGTAAATTTTTCAACTTTCATTTGCATGAATTTTACTGAAAATAATATATCATTGAAGCAGAAAATATCTAGAATTTTTATAAAATATATTAAAAATTTTATCATTCTTTTTTAAATTTGATACATTCCTGTAAATAGAGTAATGGAGATCCTTTTAATACTTCGGAGATTATTTTTAAAGCTACGTTTTATAGTTTGATATTATGTATTTATTAAACGCAGTGGAGGTAAATATCTTAATGTCTTACAAAAAAGACAATCACGTTTGAGCGTAAAACAGAGCATAACTATTAAAAAAAAATATATATTATTACAATTTAAAGTCTTCCCAAATATACCATCATACAAATAAGTGTTTACATAAAATCCAACTAAAATATATAAATCCAGAAAAATTCTTGGAAAATCTAGGCATCTATCCCAATTATGAATTCAATTTAGATAAATCTGCTCTGCATAGCATGACAAGACATGGATGTATCTATGTTGATGACAACGACTGGAAAGTTAGCTGGTTTTTCATAAACTTTATTCTTTTAAGAGTGTTGGAATATGCAATAAGAACAACCATTCTTACATTTTATGCTATTTTAAAACTCGCATATTTTTTCAGCATATTCTTAACGATCTAAGAGAGAGGACATTTGCTCTAAAAAAGAACCAGCTCAAGTTTTATTATACAAAGGTGAAGATACAGTTCGTTCACTTACAAAAGATAACAGCGCAATTGTTTACACTGATGGTTCCTCTGATGTTGACTGTAATAGAGGAGGTGTAGGCATCTACATGGTCTATCCCTCAGAAAACGACAAACTTAAAATACTCGCTGGCCAAATCTCATCGAACTTTACTAGTGAACTAATTGCTATTAAAGAGGCTCTAGCTCATTGCCTATATTTTTCTCCCTTTGATGACTCGATTGAAGAAATTGTAATTTACTCAGTCTCTAAATCAGCTCTAGAAGCTATACGAAATGGTGAGTAAGCATTAACGGTAGAAATTAACACCCTTCTTCACTCATTAAATATACCATGCATTCTCCAATGGATTTCTGCACGTGTAGGTATTGCGGGGAACAAATGTCCTGATTCCATTGCAAAGGAAGCACGTGATGAAGAGCAACCCCGAACGGTCACATATACAGATGCAAACGCTGTTGCCAGGCGTAGGATCTACAACCAACATTTTGGCAAGGCAACAATCCCTGACCTAGACTACCCAAGGAACCTCTCCTCTACAATATCTCGGCTACGTACAGGACATTTTAAAGGCATCAAAATATCACCAACAATATTAAATCCTATCCCCACTGCAAGCACTTTCCTCAATCCCAACTGACGCCGGAACATGTTTTTAACTGTCAAGCCATAATCCGCTCCCTCTTTCTTGGAGCACCACCCATCGAGATCCTCAATGGCCTTCCGGGCCCCAGAACTGTCAGACCTCGTCACCAAGACTTTTGGAGGAATATAAAATTCATTTACACTTTGCACCTTTATGGACACGACGATATCAACACCGAAGAGGATATTGTCATATGATAGAGGATTACTAGTTTTAATAAATTTCAATTATTAATATTTTATAAATAAAAAAGTAGAAGAGTTGTGAAACGAATGATTTTTATTCTGGAACGTAAGTCTTTATAAGAAAAACATGATAGGTATAAAATATTTATAGTTCAGTAAGCTTTGTATCTTTGAATTTCCAAAATAAGTTATATGACTATGAGGTACCAGCTATTAGGCTCCTTTTGTGATTTAATATTTGTAGGTAGAATCAGACACTACAGAAAAGTTGATATAGTAATCCCGAAATTTAATTCTGCTAAATTGTTTGATCATGAAAGTCTGGGAAGCAAACATTTTAATATTAGAAAGAAAGTACTGTGTGTATTTCATCCTGACTTGTACAGAAAGGGTAATGATTGATTGAATAATCCCTCTTTTTTAAAAGCCTAAGAAATCACAATGCCGCAAGGGTTGGTGTATGCTACACATTCAGAGATTTTTAGTTGTGTTGTGAAGACTTAATTATCAGTTTAGACATGAAACTTGTTACATAATTTTCGATAAGAAGTCATAAAATTTTATCTTTAATCATCAAATGTTTTCTTTGAAGATTTAAATTCATTGATGTATTTATCTGACTCATGTGTAAACTTCTACTATTACTTCTTGCATAATTCTGTCGCAATGCATATATACTAAAACAAGTAATAGACTTTTTTCAGACAGAGTGAATATAAATTGTTTAGTAAGAAAGAAAAAAAAAACCATGTTAGATTTGTCAACATTTTTTTAAATATGAAGTTTTAAAAAACTCCATTTTTATTGTTATCTGCTTATATACAATTTAGCATTTATACTTGTACTTTCATGAAGATAATTAAAACATATTAAGATTTATGGTATCAGACTCATTTAACTCTTTTATCAGGAAAGGAAATTATCGCTACTTATAAGAGTAATCTTCATTCCTAGAAATATCAAAAACGTGTTGTCCTTCAAGGATCAGAGGGCCATTTTAAGAGTTGCTTTATTCTTTGTGACAGTGAGGGATTTATATTCATGACAGACATAATGATTTAGCGAAAAGAACTGAGTTTCATAATGTTTCGTAAAGTTGTAATCATTTGATGATATACTTGGTAAATTTCAAATCAAAAACATTACCTGCAAAACTGTTTATTCAGTAGTAGTCCTTCAAATAAAATATTGACAAAGTAGCCCTTCACTAAAAGTATTAAATTTCATACACATTGGCATCCTGGCATTGATTCGAGCCTTACGAACAACAAAATAATTGCAACGACATAAGCAGGATATGTGTAGGATATAAATGTAGACACAAAAAAATTTTACTTTTAGTTTTTTTCCGTTTACTTCGTTGCTTATAAATTTATCAATAATACACTACTGGCCATGAAAATTGCTACACCAGGAAGAAATGCAGATAACAAAATGATATTTATTGGACAAATATATTATACTAGAAATAACAAGTGATTAAATTTTCAAAAAATTTGCCTGGATATATATAGATCCTGAGAAATCAGTACCCAGAACAACCACCTCTGGCAGTAATAACAGCAGTTATACGCTTGGGCATGGAGTCAAACACAGATTGGATTGCATGTACAGGTACAGATGCCCATGCAGCTTCAACACGATGATACAGTTCATCAACCGTAGTGACTGGCGTTTGGTGACGAGCCAGTCGCTCGGCGACCATTGACCAGACGTTTTCTATTGGTGAAAGATCTGGAGAACGTGCTGGCCAGGGCAACAGCCGAACATGTTCCGTATCAAGGAAGGTCTGTACAATACCGGCAACATGCGGTCGGGCATTATCCTCCTGAAACGTAGGGTTTCGCAGGGCTCGAATAAAGGGTAGAGCCACGGATCGTAACACACCAGAAATGTAACGTGCACTATTCAAAGCATTGTCAATGCGAACAAGAGGTGACCGATTCCTGAAACCTGGATTCATCTGAAAAGATGACGTCTCGCCATTCGTTTGCCCAGGTTCGTCGTTGATCACACCATTGAAGGCGCTCTTGTCTATGACGCAGCGTCAAGGGAAGCCGCAGCCATGGTCTCCGAACTGAGAGTCCATGCTGCTGCAAACGTCATTGAACTGTTCGTGCAGACACTTGTTGTCTTCCAAACGACCCCGTTTCTTGACTCACGGCTCGTGACGTGGTTGCACGATCCATTACGGCCATGTGGATAATATGCCTGGCTTCTCGGCTACTAGTGATAGGTGGCCGTTGAGATCTCGCATGGCGTTCCGTATTGCCGTCCTGAACCCATCGATTCCATATTCTGCTAACAGTCATTGGATCTCGACCGACGCGAGCAGCAATACTGTGATAAGATAAACCGCAATCCCGGTACGCTACAATTCGACCTTTATCAAAGTCAGAAACGTGCTGGTACGCATTTTTCCTTCTTAAACGAGGCATCACAACAACTTTTCACCAGGCAACAACGCTCAAACGCAATTTGTGTATGAGGAACCGGCTGAACAATTTCCTTATTTAAACACAATATAAGTGTCGCTACTGGCGCCTGCTTTGTCTGAATGCGATGAAAAGCTAATCATTTGCATATCACAGCACCTTCTTCCTTTCGTATAAATTTCACGTTTGTAGCATGTCGCCATCTTGGTGTAGCAATTTTAATGGCCAGTAGTGTATCTTAAAAGTTAAACTTTATGATTATTGAAAATTATGGTAATGAAAAATGTATTATAAATATAACTAATTTTTATATATACTTTATAATAAATTACAATTTTTTATTTTTATAATAAATACATATTATTGAAAATAAAATTAATATAAACTGTAAATTTAGTAACTTAGATAGTAATAAAAGCAAATTATATTTTCTTTCAAACACTGGTGTGGAAAGATAAAATAATTTTTTAAAACAAATTGGACTTCACATTTGGTTACCGGAATGTTCATGACTTTCATGCTTCAAATGGTGTCAACAGTTTCATTTGTGTATAAATTTGGTGATAAATATTTTGCTGTGTCTATAGCCAGTAGGTAATATGTTCTGTATATGATCAGTCGAAGAAACTTCGTGTTTTCACTATAGCATCAAAAGAAGATCGTAGTCTCATTATCTTCCAAGTGGAGTAATTGGATTACAGGAAAGGTTTTGAAGTATTCTGCTTGGTTCTAGCTCATAAACCTTGGAGGTAAGCATGGATCTGTTTATGACTGCGCCCTAGGCAAGTAATTATAAAATTTGCTCCTTTTAATGCCGAAAGGAGACAAAATCTTAATGGCCTGGTTAAAAATGTAACGATTCACAATGTTGGACTATAAGCTTAATTGTTTGAATAGGAATACCTATGAGCCATGCAAAGAAGTTTATTTTCAAAGTCAAAGTGAAATAGCTTCAGATTTGATCATAAGGCTACAGTTAGAGATGTGGGTGTAACATTTCTTATGATTACGAAATTTCTGAATTTTCTCTTACCAGATTCGAATATAGCTCGCTCCCTAAATTCTCCCAGATAACAATGAACAAAATTTAAGCCTTGTATTGTTTTTGCTTTTTCGATTAATCTACTATAAAATGTCAAAGTATTTGTTAGAAAGAAGAGAAAAGGTATATTCATAAGCAAATAATAATATTATTATCCTATCTATTTGTTTAAAACTTTTGAAATAGAAAAATGTTGAGCAAAAATTGCATTACAATTTGACAACACTTTCATTTTCTTAGATAAAAAAATTTCTTCCCCTCTTAAAATATTCCCACCTTGATTTAGTAATGTAAACCTATCTTATATTATTTTGGTAAATACTCGCTGGATTTACTAAACTCAAATAAAATTTCTTCAAAATTTTTTACTCGACATTAGTCTGTAGGTAGAAAATTGGTATTGAATAAATGGCTAATTAGAAAAACATATCCCATGATAAAGTCCTTGATTTGAAGTTATTATCTAAGCAAGTTTAATAATAATAAACATATTTTTTATTTTACAATCAAATAGTATACTGTTTATAAACTTTTATATATTTACTTACTCAGAATCACTGATGATTAAATGGTAAGTGTCATATTTTATAGTTAAATACTAATAAATTGATTTTTGATAATCATATCACACTTACAAAGTTGATGTAAGCGAGATCTATATATCGGTTTTATGTGTACTTAAGTCTTCCTTTGCCATTTCTCCTTCCAATAATATATATATATAAATATTTGTATATATATATATATATATATATATATATATATATATATATATATATATATATATATATATATATATATATATATATATTGAATTTCCTTAATTTTCTTCATGTTTAAAATTGTTGTTTTTCTATAATAAATATAAGTTTTTACTTAAAATAACATTTGCTTTAGTAAAAAAAGCAATATAATTAATTTAATGGGAATTTGTAAAGAAAGAAACCCATAATCTTAATTGAAGTATAAATGTGTTCTCCTGTTCCATTACCCTGGTGTTTAGAAAATGTATTGAGATTTTCCTGATAATTTCTCTGATGCGAAATTTCTTTTAGATGTTAAGGACATGTATAGTATTATTCTTGCAAACTTTTTCACGTTCAATTAAAAACACTTTCTTTAAAATATCTATTTTTAAATGTATTTTTATATCTCATTAGTCAATACAGGACAAGATTTACTCTATGGTCACTATAAAATACTTTTTAATAAATAATAATTTTGTCATATTTCTGTTGAACGAGTTAAGGAATGTTGAATTATAAGCTAATAAGATTACTCAATATATTTAATGTATTGAAGAAACGTCACAATTTCTCTATTCCTACTCTTATTAATGTTTATAAAATTATTGAAAAAAAAGTTCAAAACTCCTTTTACCATTTTTTTTATTTGATAGTTGTATAAAATACAAATTCATTATTTGAAATCATTTATAAGTTATAATTGTATGATAATATCTAGATATATTCAAATTATTTTCAAGATAAAGATAAAAAAATGTAAAATATATCGCGATACCTCTTCGGATTGGTTACGCTTCTATTTAGCTTTCAGATAATCAATGACAAATATAATTTCGTAATCTTTTTTGTATGTGAAGTATTTGTGACAAGCACTTTTTATTGATTTTTTGTTTTCAATAATAAGTAAATATTTTCATACATTTGCATGACTCTTATAAAATCATTGTTCTCACAAAATTCTAGAATTTTTCACGTTAATAATTTGGTAAATTATTAAATCTTGGTTATTTATATTTGATTGTTAGAATACATTTAAAATTTTATCATGAAAATATATTTTTAGTGTTTAGTTAGTAATTAAGCTTTTCCTAAAATAACATTAGTTGTTAAAAATAATTTTTCATTCAACAAAATATTATAGAAAGTAAGAAAAAAGATATAGGTAGCGTTATTTTACATATTGCTCATTTTAGTTTGTTTGTTAGATATTGCTTTTTTAATATTATTTCATCTTACATTTTACATATATAACATTATATATTGAGATTAAAATATATTTTAGAGAGAAAAGGGTAAAAAGTTTATTTAGTTTAATTTGTCAATATTTGTTTATTTTTTACCTCTTAAAATATCTTGAAAGAAATCACATCGTTCCTTTCAATAGATATGAAATTTGTCTTTCAAATACAATTTTGCCTATACATATGTTGTTTCAATATACTTAGAAAAGTCTTACTTAATTATTATTTAAATAAGTTAATTTCTTAAACTTATTTAAAAAAGATTTGCCTTTATTATTTAATTAATAGCAATGCTATTTGAATCCAGAAACACCGAGTTTAAAGTTCCTTAGAAAAATTGTAAATGAAAGAAGTAAATCAAAGAATTAGTTTATAGTAGGGTTATTATATATGTCTTCAAACTTTTGCTAGGGATAAACATTATTTCTGGAAGAATATCATAAATAAAAAAATTTCATGGGATCAGAAGTAATGCCGAGAATATAATGTTTATACCGTCTTCTTCAAAAATTGTGTCATCGCCACACAAAAGAAAAATAAAACATTTATCATTAAATTTGATTAATTGTGGATGAGATTTTTAAGGTCACAAAAACATGAGTAAATTTCATATCAAGTTATTTCTAATTTTAAGCTTTATTTTAATCTGCATATTAAACAAAAGACATAAACTTCTTAAATACATTGACCTTCTCAACTTGGAATGCTATCTTTAATTTTGTCTCCTTTTTGTGAGATGTTTTGATTGATTTATGATTCACTCTTTGACTTGGCAAAAGAATGAGGTTTCCCAACATTTTTGAATCTTGAATTCTTGTCTTCTTGTCTTTGAAGAGCTTTAAGCAAATTTATATTTCTAGATAAATATTCTCTCTACGACGCGCTTCTTAATTTTTAGTCCCTTATATCGTTGTGCTAAAAATAAAAGAAAAATTCTTAGTGATTGATATTGTGTAGAAAGTAAGTAAATATTTTGTTTTAAATTTCATTATGTAATTGAAAAATGAGAAATGGTAACAACACTAATCAAATGAATATTGGAAAATATTAACTGATGGAAAAATGTACTTAGCTGGAAACAAAATTATTGGTAATGAAAATCTTCTCGGTATCGGAATCAAAAGGAATTTATAAATTGAACGTCTTATCATAAATAAAAATATTTTTTTGCAAAGATTTTCAATTATTTTGGATGTTTAAGTAGACTCTCAATATAGACAATGATGCTTCACCAAGTGTAGATATACACATACATGGAAAAGTTACTGTTGATTGGTTACATCAGCTCTTGTTCAGATTGTCTAAAATTTATTTTATTAATAAAATTTTGAAAATGATCAGAAAATTATAATAGACCTCTCATTTACTTCAAAGCAAAAAATAAAGTAGATAGGTACTAAGTAATGGCTAATCATATCAAAAGGAAAAAAAAAATTTAAGTAAAATATAACCGAATTAATCTATAGATTAGTCAGATAAAGTATGCAGTCAAACGTTTTTTGCATAAGAAATGAGTTTTCAAACATTAAGAAATTAAGAGTTTAATATTTTAATTAAAGGAATTTTAATATAAATATGCCGACTGATGTGTTTATGATTCAGTAAGAATTTATTACAAGTTTTAATTTGTATATGAAGTTTTGTTTAATAATAAATTGCATTTTTATTCATTTTAATTACAATATTTAGGAATTAAACATTTATAACTATTTAATTTAGAATTAGCTGACGGGGTCTTTGGGAGCTTTAAGTGTTTTCTCTGATGTAATATGTGAACATATTCTTCGACATGCAGAAATGCTCTTCGACAGTTTCAGTTGTTAAAATTTGAGTTATCAAAAAGCTTTACTATAAATTTCTGCTCTTAAATTATCCACTGTTTGGATTTAAATAAAGATGAATATTACTTTCTCATTTCTTATCATTAGTGTGTAATGGAAATTTCGAATGAAGACTAACAACTTAAACGTAGATCTAACTACATCTTAATAAATACCCTTTTATTTCTAAGACTTATCTTGTTCACCAAATAAAAATCAGCATAACAGGAAGAGGTAAAATGTAAAGCGATTAAAAATCTGAAATGACATTAATTTTAATAGTAATTTAATATGTAATATTTTAGTTTTGAAGTAAATTCATTGATAATAAATGAACATTTAAAAATTTTTAGGAAAAAAATGGAATCCAGAAATAAGCCTGATTTAGTTCCTAAATCAGTTAAAAATAATAAGGAGAAAAAACCAGATGTTCTTAAAAATAAATCAGCGTTCCATATAAACAGAAATCTATGGCGTTTTAAGCTTCATTTCTTCTTATTCATAGGAGGTAAGTCTATGTTTATTAACCTCACATATTTTTATGATAGAACATGTCAAGAATTTGCATATATTTACGTCATATCATCATAGAAGCCAATGTAAAACATTTGTAATATTTAATATTCCTCACCTGTCTCTTCAGAGTTGATTGATGTAGCACATCCTGGAGAGCTGTTCAACACTACTTTAGGTCGTGTTACGGGAGAGAGATTGAGTTCGAGATGTTAACTCAGATGTCGACAAGGACTGAGGACTAAAGTTATTAGAGATAGATATATTTAGCAGATATCATAAGAAAAGACAGTCAAAAGCAAATGTAAAAAACTTGCAAAATTATCCTTGTTCAAAATTTACTGTGTAAAAATTAAATATTTTAATTGAATATTTTTTGGGGAAAAGTATAAAGTTAAAAGCAATATCATATATATATATATATATTGAAACAGGGATTAATTCAAATGTATTCTCTTCTAACTATTGATCTAAACAATGATTTTTATTGTGAAAATTCATTTTTCAAGTTTGGATTTTGCCCCTTTCTCATTCATATTTTCAATATAAACACACATTTCCTTTGTTTATAGAAGAAAAATCTGTATTTTTTTTTAAAGTTAAATAGTTAATCAGGATTGTATAAGGTAAATTTTCTAAAATATTTGAAAATTAAGAATCATTTTGTAAATACTGATTTCCCTGTAAAGTTTTCTAACATCATCAGTATATTTATGCGTTCCAAGAAAACTTTTTCTATAGGTAGTAAGCTATATTCACGGATAGCTTTGTAAATTCAGAAAACTTTATCTTTGACAGTTATAAGTGCAGATAAAAATCATTATCCCTCTTCTGTTGTTCAATTTTGTCTTAGATTGGATTTGTGTCTTTCTATTATATATGTAGTATATTATCCTACAGAAAGATGTATTTTCAACTTTAGTAAATTTTATGTTCATAATTTGCATTTAAATAACATTTTGTGTATTTTTTAGTATTATTATTTGTGCAGTAAAATATAACTTCCTTAAAAAGCATGATATTCAAATAATAAATCAAGCATAATTTTACTTCCTTATAGGCTGTGGTGCTGTATTTCCATTTGTTCCGGTATACTCCCTGAAGGATATAAAAATTTCAACTACTGAACTAGCCGTGGTACTTATGGTTCAACAGTTCTTGTTCATCATAACAAAACCAATAATTGGTTATCTTGCTGACTATTTCAAAAAGTTGAAAATAATAATATGTATTTTAATTGTCCTACAGATAATGAACAACTGTTTAATTTTAACAATACCAGAAATAAAACACCAAGATTCCAAGAACTTACCAAACATGTTACCTTTCTTATTCAAAGACTCTTATAATGAATTTCAATCTTATGAATTAGAAAATAAAAGTTTTGAGTTTATAAGAAATTCTTTATTATTTTGCAATTTAAGGGAGTCAAAAAAACATGACATTATTCTGTTAGATGAAAAAGACGACATTCAAAATCAAAGTGATTTTGAAATGCAAAATTACATTGAATTTTATTTAATATCAAATATTGAATCTAAAAAATGCTGCATGAAAGAGACATGTACAAACAATAGCATCTGCGTTTATCAATATGAACAATCGATATACTTGATTTCAAATATCGATGGTAATGAAAGCTTAGATTATAGCATTACTCAGTATTCTTCTCAATGCATTTGCAGTAAAGAAAATGAAACTCTAGAGGATTTTGGAGTATTTGACGATTGTATAATAACTTATTCAATACAATCAGATAGAGCGAAAGAAGAAGGAAATGGTGAATTTACATCTTATCAGTTCTGGCTCTGGGCATTTGTGTTCACTTTTAGTATGATATGCAGTAATGCCGTGTTTACACTCTCTGATACAGCATGCTGCGAAAGTGTCGAAAAATTTGGTGGCGATTTCGGTCGCCAAAGATTGTGGGGAGCCATTGGATGGGGATTAATAGCTCCATTATCAGGCCTAATAAATGATTACATAGACGGTTATTGGGGTTCATGGATTGTTATGGGTGTTTGCTTGAGTGTGGCATTACTTAATATTTTGCAAATGGACCTACTCAAACCACAATTCTCCCAAAATATTCTCCGAGATGTTGGAACAGTTTTTAGATCAGGAGAGTTTTTGGTGTTTGAATTTGGACTGCTCATGAATGGTATTGGAGCTGCAATGGTTTGGTATTATTTAATTGTATTTTTAACTTCGATTGGAGCCAGCGATTTTCTTTGTGGATTAAGCTTGACTGTGCAAAGCTTTCTAGGGTCAATACCACTTATGTTTTTCTCAGAGTTTATTATACGCAAATTTGGTCACTTGAATGTCTTAGCACTTTCTTTATTGATGTACACAATTCGATTTATGTGGTATAGTTACCTTCAAAATCCGTGGTTTTCTCTAATATTCGATGTATTACATGGCTTTACCTATGGATTACTGTATGCTAATATTGCATCTTTTGGAAAAATGAGTGCAAAACCAGGTACAGAAGCCACAACACAGTCGGTACTTTTTAGTACACATGAAGGCTTGGGTAAGTAAATTTTTTGAAGTATCATATTTAGATATTCTAATAATTAAAGTTACTCCCAGGCTATTGTGTTGGAAAAAGTAAATTTTAAGTTTTCCTGAATATTTGATTATTGCTCTGTTTTATATACCTAATTCTGTTACAGCTTACCTATACAAACTTTGTAAAATTACTTAAAAGCAAGAGTAAAAGTGATCTTTGTAAGTAGTGTAAATGATTTCTGTTTTTCAGTATCTAATATTGTTTTTTCAAAAAAAATTCCAAAAGTACACTCGTTACCTTTGTTTTTTATTTCACGTTTAGTTAAGAAAATAAATGAGGATTTTTCAGTAAGCCAAATTTATTTTTCTTGCATTAAGCTGATTAATTTTTCTTACAAAATAAAATTTGGCTGAAAAATATTCTCTTATACTGTTTTACAAAATATTTAACCACCTGAAATCTTTTCATCTTTACTTTAGTGGTCAGTTTCAAATCTTAATAAAAAAAAATTACTACTATTAATGATAATTTTTTTACTGTCCCATTTGATAATTGTCAATGATCTTTTTTAAAAAAAGTTGCTGTAATTGACCAATTTATTTTATTTCGGATAATTTAAAATATATGTTGTCTCGTAACTTTTATTAAAAACAATTCCTATTTTGTAAAAGTTTTAAAAGAATTTTGGGACATTTGTTGAATATTAAAACATATATAGGTAAAGGAATATTTTTCTCAATTTCTTAATATTTTTATGATAAAAGTACAAAAAATTTTAAAGGTCTTAATTTTTCATATTTAAAAACTAATTTGTACAAATTTATAATTAAATTTTCCTTAAACATAAAAACAAAAATTATTATTCTATAGATATTTTTATAGTAGAGTAAAACCTGCTTATATAAATATTGCGAATAGTGTGATCCTTTATCATACTTACTTGTTCTAGAGAAATTTCTTAAAAACTGAAAATTCTATATAACCTTTGCATCATTTAAAATTCAATAATTTTGATGACTCGGGGTTCAGCATTTTTCTTACCTAGATTTAAAATTTCATTAATATTTTAAGTTTTATGATTTTGCTTGTGCAATAATTATTAAAACAATTACTTGTTTCTTGCAGGTGCTGGATTGGGCTGCTTATTGGGAGGAATGGGTATAGACCATGTGGGTGGTCACATGACTTTCTTCATTTCCAGTCTCTTAGCTGCTAGCGGACTTGTAATCTATACAATTTTGTCTCTACCAGTCCGTCGGAGTAAGAGGACTATGAAAGTGACACCTGTTGCGTAGAAATTTTATAGACCTCTAAAGCTATGCTGGCTGAGAAAAATATCATTATCATCCAAGGTGAAATCACTTCCATCATAATGTCACCTTTTTCTAAAATATCTGAGTCCTAATACATTCTGTTCTGATTTCGCATCATTTCTTAAGCATGAAAAGAACAAGCATGAAAAGAAAATTAGGGCTATCAAATAATCAAACTCTGCATTAGGTTTTCTAATTTGGACAATTGCAATAAAGTTTTGATAATGAAAAATTCAGAAGAGTTTTCATTAATTGAACTATATAATTTTGAATGAAAAAAGTTTGGTTGATTTTGAGTTCAAATAATAGCATTGTGTCTTTTAAAAATGGTTATTTGATCAGGAAAAAATTAGTTTTTAAATACTATTAAATAATTGCTTCATTAGAGAGGTTCAGGAATATAATACCGTATTTAATAATACAATAGTATTTTAATTATTTTTAGTTATTCAAAAAGTCATCAATATTATTTTAATTTAAATGTCTTATTTTTATTACTAAGTCATTTTGACTTTATTTAAATTTTTATACAGTTTATTTTTATCATATTTTCTCCTATCCATGTAAGATTTATTGCCTTTCATTTGTTTGATGGGTGATTAAGCAAATATATAAGATAACATTAATATCTATTTAAATTTGAATGATTTATCTTAGCTAATGAACCATCTTTCTTATATTGAAATGAATTCTCTCCATTTATTTTTGTTATTTTACTTAAGGTTAGCATATTTTTGATTTATTTGCATGTCTGTTGACATTTTTTTGTTTTATTAAGGTTATAAAAAAGTATTAATATTAATCTTAATATGAATGACTTACTTTGGTTGTAAATAATGTTACTGCTAATAAAATTGTTTTTTTTTCAAATCATTTTCATGATTGCATTTTCCATGTTTAATTAAATGTCATTCTTGCTGATTTATGGTCATTTAATACAACTTTAAAAATATCAGTATTCATTTACATTTTTATGCACAGGATGTCAGAATTTAGAGACAAGTAGAAGGGACTTAAATAAAATTTATATAAAAATGTTATTGAAAAAATATAGCATTGAGGTTTTAGCATGTTGATCAATAATTGATAACAAGTAAGTAAAAACATGTGAAGACCAAGAAATTAAATAATTTAGCTATCAAACAGTTTTAAATAGATACTTTAAAAAGCTTCGTGACAACTTCCAATGCATTTATTATTTTTTGAAGAATAAAATGAGCCACGTGCATACAACTCCAGATGAAGGAATTAGAATATTTGGCAGTCTAGTAGATTTTTACCTAGAAATTGCTTCAAGTATCTTCAGAATTGGTATTGTTTCGTGCGCAATACCACACAGGAAACGCACACCAGTAAGATAAGCATTGTTATAATGATGCACATTGATCGAAATCCCTGTAGGGAGTGATGATACGAACCAGCAAAGAGTTTTCATCAGAGCTCAGAAGAATTCAATGATTTTCATACACTTATAATTTACATTTCTCAAATAGAATTTGGAAACACAATGTAAAACCTTAATCTCTAAGTCATCTTATCAAAGTAAAATTATTCTTAACGAAATACTCTTTTATTATCATGTTCAATAAATCATGCCCAAATAACTTATATTACTGCTATTTCACTTTTGGTTAATGATGTTTTGGTGCATACTATTTCTGAGAAAAAGACAATAGACTGGGTATGCATGTCTACAGAACTCATATTTTTCAAGAAATGATGATTACAGAAGAAATAAGATGTATCATTATATTAAGGCTTAATATATGTATATAATAGAATCTAAAATTATTAATCATAAAAATTGGACACAATTATGCAAATTAGACACAGAATTCTAATGTACATTAAAAGCATCTGAAAGTGAATGTTTAACACACACTATAGTCTACAAAAAACATTAACTTTAGAAAAAAATTGAACATATTAAACTGATTTAAAACAAATGGCACAATAAACATTTTAAAGAGGTTTAAAATTTACAATTTGTCATTATAATCATGGATTCGTTTTTATATTGAAGTAATCTGTAAATAAACTGTTAATTCTACATTCCACACTAATCACAGAATAAAATCTGAGGTATCATTGATTTAAGACTGTTATTCACAGCATGTAAATTAAAAATAAAATAAAACATTTAAAAATAAATACAAATGTAAGTTTCTATCTTCTGGACGATACATATACCCACAAAATAAATTAATATGTATTTAGTATACAAACTTTCAATTTATTTTCTCATTGATTAAATTTAATTATTTAAACTTATATTTAGCTAATTTTAGTAAATACTCCTGAGGTATAAAAAAATCAAGAGCTTTTCTTGTTTGTAATACTCACATTTATGCTAAAGATCAGAAATATATTTTTAGAAATAAAATCTTAAAAAAATTCTATACGGGTTATTTCCATGCACCCAACATATTTTTTTTCATTGAAAAAGTATGATTTCAAAGAAAATGATTCAAAAGCCTAAGAAATAAAGTAACAAATTATAATTTATTTACATATTTTTTATGAATTTAAGTTTATTTTCCGCATCGTAATTATTCTAAGGCTTAGTTTTTGCTCAGTAGAGAAATTCACAGTATTGTACGAAAGGATACTTTAAGAACTCCTAACAACTGAAGATGCAAGAGAATTATAGAAAGAACTTGAACAATATTTATTGATACAGTTTTTCAATTTCAGTTAAAAAATATGAGTGAAATACCGTAAGAATTGGAGGTATTGCTGAAGATCTGAGAGCTTCTATACTTTAAATACTTTATTGAAAATTAGGATTAAATGGAGTAGAGTTTAAAATGGCGTCACTGGCGACCGTTAAATTTGTTCTTCCAAGAAGGTGACATTTAAGAAGGTCAAAATAAAGAAGTGAATTTTACATGAAAAGAGGAGAGCATAGTGTAATATGCAGACGTTTAGTTCTACATGACATTCATATAAAATTAACGGTATTAACGGCTTCTAATATGCATTTAAATGAAGCAATTGTGCAACAAATTTTTCATGCACGAATTGCATTTGAATGTTTTATCTGAAGTAAAACTGCTGTGAAGGACCGTGGTAGCTTAGTGATTTGGGTATCAGCCTTCCATCCGGAAAGGTGGAGTTCGATTCCCAATGCCGTCAAAGACCCACCGAGTACATGCGATATACGCGCTCGTTAAATCTGGGGAATCGAAAGTCCTGTGGTCGGTCGTTGAGCAGTTACCATAGGTGCAATGGTCTGGAGAAATTTACTCCCCCTTCAGATCAATGCCAAAATTCAGGAAGTAGATCCTATGGTGCTGCCGTCTATCGTAGGATTTGAAGAGAAAAAGTCATATTTTCACCTTCATGCTGCTCTGATTAAAACGAAAGACGCTCCCAATCGACTTGAATTCATATAGCCAAGGCATAGCGAACGTGGCTTGTTCAAGTGTCATAGTAACAACAAAAACAAAACTGCTGTGATGATTAGTGCAAGAAGAAATGTTTACCACTCCTTTTCTCATTTTGATAGGTGTCGAATGGTAACTTACGTATCGCAGCATTGAAACTCGCGTCTGTCAAGATCCGAATCATGTTCTGTAGAATATGAAACTGATGGATTCAGGAAGCTCATAAGAAACGCCATAGTAAATCTTAGGAGCCCGCGATCATCCTTTACTCGAGAAGACAAAACTATTTAGTTCTATTTAAGACAATATATCATATCTGTGTCAATCATTTTTATCCTTGTAGCTATGGAAAACTATAGTTTATTACCAGATGGAAGGATGAGTCATAAATCAGAAAGCATGTTAACGTAAAAGGAAAGATGAAAAGCTTTATAAATTTAATAGTGTGGTACGTTTTTATAAATAACTTATCTTTCTGTCCTAGTAAATAGTAGTTTCAACAATTTAAAGAAAACATTTTAGCCTTACTGTTTTGATAAGTTTATTTCCATAATGATGATGAATGTGAATGAAATATCGATATTGTGAATTAAAGTTATATCTTCAGATAATAATTGATATATTTGTGTCACCCAATATATAAAAAAAATTATTTATCTTTCTCTGATGAGTCAGTAAAATATTTCTCACGTCTTCGTAATTTACACAATCATTCATACCAATTACTTTTCGTACTGCTACCATTCGTGTCATTATATCGTTGCACATTTAATGGTCTTTAAAGTGAAAATACATTATTTAATTGTAGTTAAATGATTTTGTTGCTTTAATTGCATTAAGTTTTCGATTTGGTAGTAAATTTTGATTGAAACTGGAATATGTTGAATAATTTGACCATTTAGAAGTAATTCTGTACAATAGAATATCTCCGCATTAATTTAAAGTATATCATTAATGATCAATCTCAAATTAAAAAGAGCAGCTGGTAGTGAACAGGTATGTAATGCATTGCTATGAGCCTGGAGCTATCCACAAACATGATTTATATAAAGATCCTTTGATGGTGCTTGATTTTTTGGGGAGTACTCAACGTTATGGACCTGGTCTAGTGCAGAGGGCCAAAGGGGGTTATTCATCAACAACGCTAAGCTCTGTATTTTTGGGTAAATTAATGCACTGTACTTCTAAAAATAATTTAAGTCAGAAATTACGCTTGATTCATTGACTTTTTAGAATGACTAAGTAAAATTTTAAAATTCAGTGTTAAAATTTTATTATCTTAGATTTACCGTTGTCAAATAAACGAAAATCAGATAATGAAAGCAATTTTCTCTTATTGACAGAAATTACTAACATATTCAGGATAAAAGACCTTCACTTGTCACAAACGTATATTTGAGATATGTTTATCTTTTTCATAAGAGTTTTATTAGTATAGTAAAACATTTTTATGAGCTATCTAACCCAAGTATCAAGCCTATTTTTCTGCCTAACATGAAACTCAAAACATGAAAACTACTCACCATTGCAGCTCTCTCCGATCTTACAAAAGCGTTTGACAGAGTGTGGAAATACAAACTGTTAGTTAAACTACATGATACATTTAACATTCGTGGCTACATCTTTGCATGGATCTTGGATTTTTTACATCACAGGTCCAACAGAGTAAAATTTATCAAGACTTTTTCTGACCGAGTGCAGCTTGGTCAAGCTGTTTCTCAAGGCTTAGTCCAATGCTTTTCTCTCTATATTTATCTGGGATAGAGAAACTACCACCATCTGTAGTAGAAATTGGTTTGTTTGCCGACGACATTCTCCGGTGCTATGGAACCAATTTAACTGAAATGGAGAGGAATCTTAACAACACTTTTTCTACATTGTCAAACTTTGTCTCATAATTTAAACTCGGTTTTAATCCAGTGAAATCCATTGCTCAAAATGTCGGGTACTCTATAAACTGCAGTGACGTCACACCAAGTTATATTTATCGTTTTTAAATCAATTGCAGGCCTCAATCCTTTTAAATAAATATTGTTTTCAAAAATTAGAGATTTCATAAAATGTGTGAATATTTTAAATGTTGTGCACTTTGCATTTTTGTTATTCACATTTGCCGCTTTTAAATCAGTTTCAGACTCTTTCATTTTGCTTAA
The DNA here is from genome assembly GCA_030067965.1 of Latrodectus elegans. Classification (NCBI taxonomy): domain Eukaryota; kingdom Metazoa; phylum Arthropoda; class Arachnida; order Araneae; family Theridiidae; genus Latrodectus; species Latrodectus elegans. The sequence goes on along the minus strand of CM057812.1, from coordinate 82,525,231 downwards.
ATGTTTTTAAATACTACAGAAGTTAATAAAAGATGTGAGTATTTTAAAAACATATGTTTCAGACTCTGAAGGTTTATAAAATAATAAGATTTTTCGGAGCTATTAATGAAATATTTTCAGAAAAATACCAGTGATGTCCTTTGTCTGTCAAAGAATTAGCATCAAAATGTAATCACGTCTGACTACAAATTATTCAATTAAGTTGTTTAACTATAGCAAAATTTCATAATATAAAGAATAATATATTTATATAAGTAAGCATTAAATTTGATTATTTTATGAAATCAGATTAAAATACTATACAATACATTGGACCAAGTTGTGAATGAAAGAATACAGTTTTTATTTATTTAATTTTTGTTCGCATTAAACTAGGTGTTGTAGTTTTTGATCATTTTCTTCTGTTGTAATTGAAAATCTTGTCCATTACCAAAAACCAAATATCATTTACAGAAGATTTTCATCTCAATTGAATATCTATAGTGAATTCGAAATGACATGAAATTTATACCACTTAAGAAAAATATAGTTCATTTTAATTTTCTATTTGTGTTCTTTTATGCCATAAAACATTACAGCGAATAAGATACGAAAAATTTTTTTTGCAGATTTGCAGCCATAATACGTAATAAAAAAAATTTCCATACGAAGTAAGAAAATAATGGCAACACAAAGAGCTTTCTTCATTCTTTCCTTTTGCTGAACACTAGATAAAAATGATGAAAAAATTACTCATCAGTGACACATCCATTTACATAAATTGTAATCATTAACGACCTCATTTGATACCGCAGTCTCATTGAAGATCGCCTATCATTAGGAGAAAAGAGGAATGATCTTATAATCATGATCCATTAAAAGATTATGAAAGACTTCACAATCTTCGCATCATCTCATTTTATAATTGGGAATTCAAGAAATAATAGTACACTGCTTGTTAAGGTAAGTGCATTTCACTTTTTATCTAGCTTTCTGTAAAAATTTAATTTATTTTTATTTTATCATAAATATGTTAACTGTTATTTGAAACAATAATTGCTTTCTTAACCATCAAAGAAATTGGACATTCATTTATATGAATCCAATCGATAATCTTAGTTTCGAAAATAATATTCCCAGTGTCCTTATCCCCTGCTTCGTGAGTATTCAAAATCTTTATATACATATATATATATATATATATATATATATATATATATATTATATATATGTAATATTTATACATACATATATATATATATATATATATATATATATATATATATATATATATATATATATATATATATATTATATATATGTATATATATATATATATATATATATATATATATATATATATGTATATATATATATATATATATATATATATATATATATATATATATATACACATATGTAATATGTATAAGTACATATATATATATATATATATATATATTATATATATGTAATATGTATACATACATATATATATATATATATAGGATCCATAATCTGGCTCTCCGAAAATCGGCGTTTTTCAGATTGCAATTTTTTTTAAAGTTTAAAAAATAATTCCGACCTAAAACTTTGTTCTTATTTCTGATTCGTCAGCCTGTCTGCCCGTCCTATTGTACGAAATATAATACTATATATAGCTCTCTCTCTCTCTCTATATATATATACAGGGTGTCCACTAAAGTCCCTTGCCACCCTCTTAACTTCAGAACGGCTGCTGCCATATTCATAAAAGTGGTGTCTAGGTATAGTAAAGCAGCCATGCGCTACTGAATTTAACAACCTACAGCGCCACCTGGGGAAAAACTGTGGAGTTAGCACTTTTATCTCGAAAACGGAACGAGATAGAGAGAAAAAGTGATTCACAAAGTTGTAGAGCATCCTCGATTTAGTACGAAACGATACCTTGTAGGCATGAATATGAAGAATACAACGGTTAAAACGCGCATTTTTTGTTTCGTGCTGTGGCGTAGCACATCGTACGTGTGCATAATTAAAAAAACAAAAATCGTTTTCGTACTTAAATTTTTCACTTTTATTTCGAAATTGGAAGAATGGAAGTATTAAAAATAATTTCAACATTTTGAATGCAGTATGCAAATACGTAAGAAACGTCAAGCCTGTTCACCTGAGACAGCTATAAAAGAGTCATCTTCTTGGGGCTTTAGTATGTTGATGCTCATGATCATGGCTGAGTATTCTAAAGTTGAGTATTGTGAGATGGTTTTACTGTATGAATGTCGACACAAGACACGATCAGCAGCAAGGTTGTACCACCAACTTTTCCCTGCAGGCCCGCATGCTTCTCATCAAACCATCCTAACTGTTGTAAAATGTTTAAGGGAGACAAGTTGCATTACTAGTCAACCTCGATCTGGCAGACCAGCTAAGGTAGGAAGGCAAGTTCAACCGGATAAGGTATTAGCATATTCACTCGCATATCCAAAATGCAGCGTAAGAGCGATCAGTTAACACTGTGGTCTCTCCAAAAGTCAGGTTTGGAAAATCCTGAGCGAATCAGGTCTCATCCATACCGACCAACGCCTGAACAGGTTTTAATGGACGGGGATGCTGAGCGACGCTATGCATGGTGCAACTTTGTCATGAATCAGATACAGGTCCAGCCAACATTCTTGGCAGATATAATGTGGACGGATGAGGCATGCTTTTCACGGAATGGTATGTACAATAGGCAAAACACCCATTACTAGGCCCTGGAAAATCCTAAGTGTTTCGTCGGCGCTCAACATCAAATGCGGTATGCTATTAACCTTTGGTGTGCAATTTACAATAACAAGCTGATAGGCCCAATATTCTACAATGGCACGCTAACGGGTGAACAATATTTACGATTGCTACAGAATGTATTACCCGATTTTGCGCAGAACCTGCCTTTGTTTAATCTTAAAATCTATGGTTTCAACGTGATGGCATGCCTGCTCACAAGACATCTCCAGTGAAGCAGTACCTCGTCAAGGAATTTGGCAACCAAATACTAGGCAATGGCGGTTTCGAAGAGGGCTCTCCACGCTCTCTTGATCTGACTCCACTGGACTTTTTCCTGTGGGGATACTTGAAACAGCAGATGTATGCGACCCCTCCACACAATTTGCAGGACCTTAAACGACGTATTACGGTCGCGTGTACCAACGTATATGCTCCAACGTGTGCAACGTAATCTTCAAACGAGGATCCAAATGTCCATTGCAGCTGATGGTGAGAAGTTTGAACATCTTAAATAAAGTATATCGTTATAATTATTTCCTTTTTTTCTTTCTTAGATCGTTTTGTGTCGTCATAGAACGAAACAATAAATGCGTGTTTTAACCGTTGCATTCTTCACATTAATGCCTACAATGTATCTTTTCGCACTAAATTGAGGATGCTCTATAACTTTGTAAATCACTTTTTCTTTCTATCTCGTTCCGTTTTCGAGATAGGAATGCTAACTCCGCTGTTTACCACCAGTGGCGCTGTAGTCTGTTTTATTCAGTAGCGCATGACTGCTTTACTATACCTAGACACCACTTTTATGAATATAGCAACAGCCGTTCCGAAGTTAAGAGGGTGGCAAGGGACTTTAATGGACACCCTGTATATACATAAACATTCAGATTCCTACACAAGATTCCTTAAATGCTGACATAAATACTCGACTGTACGTACTTCAGTTAACTGATGACGAGATCTTCAGTGAAGTGCTCAATAGTAAAGACACCGATTCTTCTAGTTCTGAGGAAACCGATGTAGAGGAAACATAAAATACGGATTGGAGGAAACATAAAATTTCCATTGACCATTGTCTCGAGCTAACGAAAGAACTTATCCATGGATTGGAACAAAAATCTTTTTTAAAGAACATGGCATTATGTCTGTATATAAAATTCAAGAAATTTTATTGTCATAAAAATCAAAGCATTAAAAAAAAAAATAAATAAAAAAAAAATAAAAAAACGATATGTTTGTATCAATAAGCAAAAAATAATCTTACTTTGCAAATTTTAGGTTATTTTATTATATATATTGGTGTGTATGTGTATTTTTAATTTAAAATATTAACGATATAGTTATCATTTTTCCTCCCACAAATTATTTCATGGATGGAGAAGAGGTGTCGCAATTTTTTGCAAATGATTATTGAAATTTTTGGCAGTGACCCGAAAACCGGAATATTCTCGGTCTCGAGGTATTGTTTTTATTGTTTTTTATTTTTTTCGTTGGGTATTGTTTCTACATTCACGTTGTAAAAATATTTACTATAAAGTAAGGTTACTTTATTTAGTTTATACTTATTGTTAATTTTTTGCACACACAAAAATTAAAAACTAAGATATTTCTAAATTTACTCAAATTTATAATAAAAGGAAATAATATAGCTAATCCTTTCATTCGGAAAATGATTACACAACTTTTAGGTATCAATTAACATACCATGAACTGTCAAATATATAATTTTTTGTGTTAGTGACTTTAAATAATTTGTAAAAAATTCTATTTGTTAAGAGAATTACATATTTAACCAAAATCTATAGTTTCTGATTACATTATCTAATCAAAGATAATTTTAAGCTCAGTATTTTAGACATTTTGTTAAATATCTTGATTAAAATTTCTGAGGATTAGGAGATGAATGATAAATGGCTCTCCGATAATGAACGAGACATAGAACAAATTATAAGAGAATGATAAGACAAGTGTATTGTTGTCCAAATTAGAAACATGAAGAGGGGAGACATTTTAGCATCTTATATTCTGATAGCTCTCTGAAGATGGAATTTTCCTCCATTCGGTTCGAAACTACGTCTGACATGTATAACGTGATAAAAGAAATGCGTCAACCCAACGAAAAATAACTCCGAATTTGCATTAAATTTGCACTTTGTATTTCGCTTTGTATATTTCTAAATATAACAAAATATTTATAATTTAATAATATATTATAATATGATATTGACTTAAAAATATAATTTGCTAATGAACTTCATAAAAGAGATTTATTCTTTTGTATTTATTTTCCATATTTTTCGGATATTATCTGAAAGTTTTTCACAGAATATAAACTGTTAGGTAAAAATTCTTATTTTTTGATGCAGTGTATAAAATGAATAAAATAAATAAAATAAATAATCTGTAAAGTAAAGTGCTTAATAAATGAAGATTATCCCAGAAAATATTTAGTTCATTTTCTTAGTAAATAAAAAGCGTTAATGAAAGCTAATGATTTAAAAGAAGCTGTAAAAGAGAATTGGTTATTCGTGACGGAAACCTAATACTGTTGTTTAGTATATTATTATTATATTAAATTCATTTTATGAACGCGTTATATGAAATGACTATGATAAATTGAATTTTTTTACATACTATTTTATAAAATTAAAAAAGTGTTTCTTAAATATCACAATTTACTAAACAATAAATTAATAAATGAAATAACTAAATAAAATAAAAATAAAATGCTAAAAATTACAAAAGATAAAATGTTATTTCAGCTTTTTTCTTTAAGTTATCCATAAACTGCACATTAAAAAGGTATGAAAGCGCATTTTTATACATTAGAGACAATTAATTCGTTATCTGTAAAGCATATTACAATTTTTTTCATAAGTAATGTGCAATATTCATTAAAGATCAAGAAGACTTAAAATAAAACAAGCAAATATTCATAATATCTATTCTGACACCATAAGCAAAATGATGATTTTTAACTCTCCTGTATGAATGACACTTAGCTTTAAAAGCAAAAAAATGTAATGAAGTTTGAAAAAGCGAATCGAAGAAACTAGTAGTCAACTTGAATGAAACAGCAAAACTTCTGCTTTTCAAATAAAAATGCCTTAATATTTCATAAACTACCTGCAACACATCATGCTAAAACTAAAGCTAGAATGATTGAGAGCTTTTCTGAAAATTGGCTGAGAGACTTAATTCTACGTTTCTATCTTAAAATCGTAAAATTCTTCCAATTGCGGGTAACTGCTTTGCTCGCGTTGAAGTCTTGGGTCTTGAGTAATAGATTCGTTGAACTTCCTTTGACTTGTCTACGGTAGTTGCTCCTGAAGCTATTGATATACTGATTATACATTATTTTGATCTATGGGCATAATCAAAAGTTTTCAGATAAAATATCGTAGGGTATTATTACAAGGAGGGATTATTGGCATGGAATTGGAACTGCAAGATGAGATTGGTCTTCTAGAAGCAATGCATTTGTCAATAAGTTCTTGGAATGACGTCAAAGGAAAGAATTAGCAGTATTTCAACATGCAGGCTTTATGAAAGAAAACATCGTAACTGCCAATGCGATTTACTTTATATGTGATTTGAGAAGATAATGAACTTCAACTCATGTATGAACACCAACAAGAATCCTTTTGCTGTCTGAAATTTTCTTTCGAGGGTTTTTTCGATATTCACATATAACATGAGCGGAAAAAAATATCAGAAAATCAAATTATTGAGAATATAAAGAAAGAGAATGAAAAAGAGTTTTTTCACACATCTCTAAAAACAAGAAAATGATGTAGAACAAAGACCCCTACAAAACAAGCAGCTGAATGGCTTACTGGACTCAAATAATTATTTGAGTGAAAAAACAGTAAAGTGTTTTTATACTTTGAATAAAATGGAAAAACATATTTTAAAAATTTAGTTTTTAAACACAAAAAATAAAGGATTATTTTTCCTTATGTTTCCTCAATAAAGTAAAAGAAAGTACTGTTTAAAATATGAATCTTATATTGCATGTTTCTTATATAATACATTATAAATAAGTTTTTTAATAGTATGTTATTTATAAAGAAAAGGTAGTTTGATAAAAATAAAATTTTAATAATTTAATACACATAATGTTTCTATTTTACTAAATGTTTCACCTAACGAGCATCCATTGTGTAGAGTTATTGAAAGTAAAGAACTTCAAAAAGTAACTAAATTGTGAGTATGAAATGGAACTAAATTTTGTGTAGGCAATGGAACTAAATTGTGAGTAGGCAATGGAACTAAATTGTGAGTAGGCAATGGAACTAAATTGTGAGTAGGCAATGGAACTAAATTGTGAGTAGGCAATGGAACTAAATTGTGAGTAGGCAATGGAACTAAATTGTGAGTAGGCAATGGAACTAAATTGTGAGTAGGCAATGGAACTAAATTGTGAGTAGGCAATGGAACTAAATTGTGAGTAGGCAATGGAACTAAATTGTGAGTAGGCAATGGAACTAAATTGTGAGTAGGCAATGGAACTAAATTGTGAGTAGGCAATGGAACTAAATTGTGAGTAGGCAATGGAAAATATTCAAAACTAAACTGTGAGTAGAAATTCAAAACTAAATTGTGAGTAGGCAATGGAAAATATTCAAAACTAAACTGTGAGTAGAAATTCAAAACTAAATTGTGAGTAGGCAATGGAAAATATTTTTGGATAAGGAAAGCAGTAACGAAAAATTATTGTTTTTTATTACATCAAATATTCTAAAATTTATATTACTATAGTTCAAATGCAAATGCTAAAAAATTCAAAAAAACGTTATCAAACTTTCAATTCTGAATATTTTTCCCATTAAAGTTTCTTCTGTGTGTTTTAATTTTTTTTAAGTCCTCCCATATTTTCTCAACTTGGTACGAAACAAATCAAGAATTGGAAGATATTTGCCCAATTATATTAAATATATCTTAACTTTTATGAAACATAATCTCATTTTTGAGTAATAAAAGGTATAATTTTTAGAAAGAATTAATTTATCGAAATGTTTGCGATGTTTATTTTCACTTTAATATTTAAGATTAAAAATTGTGCATTCTAAATTTTTATATCTCTAAACAATAATTTAATTTCACTCCGTAGTTCAATTAAAAATATAATTTTATTTTGATTACAAATTTATTTAACTTGTGATAGCATTCTGATCACATAGCTACTTTCATGACCCCAATACCTCTTGTTCCCTGAAGGCGTAGACGCGTTAATTTTTTAATGTTTGCACAATTGTGCGGTCGCAAAAGTGAAAAAATACACCTGTTTATTGCAGATCAAATACACTGCTGGCCACATAAATTGAAACACCTAGAAAGACAAGAGATATCACAATAAAATTTATTTTGTAAAGAACATGTTGACCAAATATGAATAATTAAATTTATAGACTTCTATGCTGTGTGATTCCTGCCAAAATCAATAGCCAGAGAAACTTTTGATGTGTACTTCCAAAATCTCAGCAGGCCGCTATTTTTTCTCTGTCAAACTCGGATACTTGATCAAAAAATGATCGCTGTTTTCTACGAGGCAAAATTGATCGTTTTATTGAAAAAACCTCAAGTAATGCTTAATTGTGGAACTTGAAATCGTCGAAATCTAAAAGCCTTAAATATTGCTTTAAAGTGTCACCACAAGCACGCGGGATGTGCGGCTGCCCTGAAATTCTAATCATTTGCATCTCTCACCTCCGCTAATGCATGCTGTAAATTTCATGTTATTTGCATGTTTCTTTCAGGGTGTTGCATTTATGGTGGCCAGCATTAAGTTGTCTTATGCATGATTCTTGCTTCTAAAATGAGAAGATTCCCTCTTATCTGCTTCTACTTAACTTGTAGAGTCCAACTGTGGACTAGGTACAGGAAAGTATTCTGGTGCAACAGCAACAAATTAGATTACAGCTAAGAAGAGACGAAGTGTCCATAGCAATCACTAGAAAGAAAAACACAAAATTTTATGGAGTTATTTTTAAAATTTCAATTTTTAGTTCATATCTATTTAAAAAACATGTGACTGTTGATAATATGCAAAAATAATCTTTTTGCTTCTATTCTCTAAAAGTTCAGAAGAAAATTAATTACTATGTTAAAAAAAATTCGTAGTGAAATTTACATACGCATTTCATTTCATGTTAAAAAAAATCTGCGATTTTTTTTACTGTCATCTTTGACTATGATCATAGGCTTTCTTGTACGAGCTCAGCCAATCGTCTTGTGGTTCTTTTTAGAAGATGCACCTTTGAAAAAAATTCCTCATTAATAATGCCCTTTTCAACAAATTTTATGTCTAGAAGGAAACTGATTGCAAATTAAAAAGGGGATATAATTTTTTGACCACAATATAAAATAGAAGTATTTATAGAACCGTGTTAACATTCTGAAAACGAGATATTATTCAATCATGGAAATCGAAAGGTGATTCACAAATTCAAGGAAATCATATCAATTTTGCTTAGGATTTTCAGCATTGTTGAGCTTACTATAAGTTTCAGAAGAATATTCCTGATTTAATAAGAAGGTTAGGTTGGTTCGGTTTTATGGTGCAACGTCCAAAGATGTATATGCTGCGCCATATTTAATAAGAAGAGAGACATTTGTATTCATAATATTTAATGCATTTCTTGATAGTATTTTTATAAATGTATTAATAACATTTTTATAAATGTATGCAAATGCATTTCTCTTTAATATTTTTATTTTGATTCAAAAATCATTTTTACAGAAAATATATTAATACAAAAATATATCGAATAAATGCATATATTTTCTTTTTATAAAAGTTATATTATTGACATTGTATGCATTTATTAAGAAAAGATACTGTGAATCTATTTAAAGAATGGCATTTTGAAACCAATGAATATTTTAACAATTATTTAAAACATTTTATCAGGATTAAAAGCAAGCCACAAATACGGATAAAAGTCTCAAAAAATTGCTTTCATTTGTGAAATGTTTTAGATTATAGATTTATATTGAAGCATATGGGATGTTTAATTATAAACATATATTAATTTAGTAATATTAATTTTTTAAATAAAAAAGTTATGAACAAAGAGAAATGTGGTGTTTAATTCTATCACAGTTAATTCAAATAAATATGTATTCAGGGCATAAGTAATCATGTAAATGCATACATCAAACACACGCACACAACTATTGATTCATAGATATTTAGACATATGCTATGTGACAAGATATTTTTTAAATAAGATCATTATATACATTGGCTATAGCACATAAAAATATTGATAAAATTGTCTTTGCTAATATTTTTAAACAATTAAACGCATCAGGAATTGAATTCCATGTAGTTAGAATTTTATCTGCTGCAATTTTATTTATTTTATACAATAATTGATTACTTTCAATAATTTCTAAATAATTTTTTAAATCAGCAAATTTTTTGGTTTCATATGGTACTTGTCTGAAATTCAACTAATTTCATTTCTAATTCCTTAAAATTTAACCACACAAGGACTTTTAAATTTAATTATTCAAATGGTATCGTACCAGGATTTAATAATAAAATGTATAATTTGACGGTTCTAGTCAACATACTAAGATAGGTATTCAATATTACACAAATTTACATAATAAATTATAAATTAAGTGAAGATTAAAATCTTTTAATTCTTTTTTTATCAAAGATAACTTATAAAAAAATTATTTTGCTTTTGTTTTTGTGCGTGCTATCAAAATTTTCAAACGTGCCACTTGTGACACGAATGTCATTGGTTCGCCATCCCTGTTCTAGGCAATCGTAGAAAAATTTTAATGCATAAATAATATTGATGGCGTATCTTATAAAGTGTTTCAATGTTTTACCGATTAATATTTATATTTATGGCCTTTGAATTTATTAGATTAATAAATTTTACTGTGTTATTTGTATGCAGAACAATTAAAAAGATAAGTTGTAAATGATATCTTTATTTTATGATTTTTTTGATGAAATATACTCTATCAAACGAAATGAAATGCATCTACTTAATATTTTTTATTATCAGAAATTTATCGAAGATAATCAATGAATTTCACTATCATCACCAAGTATTATGATACCACAAATTTAGAATAAAGGAAAAAATTGATTAAGTCATTAATATTCTTTTGGAACTTTTCTCATAATGTAATTTTCGAAGTAACAATAGTTATATTATAAAAATGTGTCTATCTGGTGTAGTCAACTAAACACAAAATTTATGAATTTTTTTTAATATTTTATTCGTTTTTATTTACCAATTTAAAAATTATACTCAAATTAACATTCATAGTCATAATTATTTTTCTATTTTACATTAACGTTGCCACAAATTAAAATTTTTGAAAAATTAGAATCAGGAAATATAAATATGTATAAAATTTTACTTAAATGATTCTGACGTAAGCTACCAAATTCGTTATTCCTTATTTTGGTGTAATATATAATACAGACATGTGACAAGTTGGAGAACTGTCTCCTCCCAGAGAAGACAATGAAGGAGTGTTCTGAGGAAAGTTTTGGCCTATTTCGGGCTGTCGTGCTGAAGAAGAAGATATAACATAGGCAAATTTTTTTCCGTTTTAAGATTCAAATGTAGAAACGCAGATGTTGTTAATAATTTCACAAATATTTATATATTTAAATAATTTTTGTTTCGTATAAAAAGTCATTCCAAGATCAATGCATTTTGATTTTACTTATCAGAGTGTCTCAATGGAAGAGGGATTCTAAGCTCGAGTTTTGTAAAATTTGGCCTCATTTTGGATTTGGACGCAGGTGTCATTCCGTTATTTTACAACACTTTAACAAGATTTCATTGAGATCCCTGAATACAGGCAATCCTAGTAAATACAGGAATTGCTGTTTAAAATTAGGGAGATGATTGGCAGTGTACAGAACTGTTTTTATAGCCATAACTAGGCAAACAAAACGTAATGTGAGAAAAGAGTCTTCAAAATGAATTTGAATTAAAAAAATTTAGGTATCGTATGTAATAAAGAACGAAGCATTAGTATGTTATACTAAAATTTCAATTTAAAATTAGCATGTTTATTGGAAATAAATGATGTAAAAACTATAAATTACTTTTAAGAATTTTTCTTGTTGTTGAAAACTATTTTACGCAAAATTCTTTTTAGCTTCAAAATGTCTTCTGGAATTGATGATAAATTTCAGACTGAATCTAGCAAAAATGAAAAGGAAAGTGAAGGGTAGAAATTAAGCGTTTGCACTCAGAAGTCAATATTTCATATAGACACAAAATAGTGTGGCGCTTTAAACTGTATTATATATATATATATATATATATATATATATATATATATATATATATATATATATATATATATATATATATATATATATATATATATATATATATATATATATATATATACAGTTTAATATATATATATATATATATATATATATATATATATATATATGCCATCCGATTTATGTGGTACAGTTATTTACATAATCCATGGTGTGTTTTAATAGTTGAGTCACTACATGGAATCACATTTGGATTAATTTATGTAAGCATGGCTTCTTTTGAAAAAGACAGAGTAAAGGTTGGTACTGAAGCCACAGCACAGTCAGCAATTGCTACTACTCACGAGGGCTTATGTAATTATAATATTTGATGTGACTAAGATAGGAAAGCTTGTCTTCAGTTTAATCTGTATTTCAGCTTAATGATAGTAATCTGATATATTTATGAGTTTAGCTATAATAATGCTATGTCTTCTTTGAAAAATTCCTTGTCATCATAAATTAATTACTCAAGAGTTTATGAACATATCAAATTTGCATTAAAAAGTTTCCAAAACAAAAAAGCAATGATTTAACTGTAAAAAATGGACTTAAGTACTTCTTTAAATTTTAAATAGTAATGAATTTGAATCTTTGAATTAGAAATGAAAATCTATTCAAATTAAATCTCTATTCAAACCGTAAAGCTGATTTATATTATTTTGCCTTTTGACTGGAAGTAACATTATAAGTAAACATTTTCTATGAATGATTGCAAATGCAAATGGAAAATCTAATTTTTATATAAGAGTATAAACATTTTTCATTAAGTAACAATATATTCATAATAAATAAGATAATAAATACATTATTTTATATTTTAACAAAATTGTAATTAAATGATTACAATGACCTTAAATGCAACGAATAACACATTCTATGCATTATTTTGATAAGGAAATATAAATTTATTTCTCTTTAAATCATCAATTCTCCTTAATTTACATTTCCCTCAAACATATGTATTAATCTAGTTAAAATATGAAAAAAATCGCCGATCTCTCTTTAATATAATGAGTAATTTTACTTGAGATAATTCTAATATTTATAAAATTTACATGTATATAAAATTTATTATGTACAGTAATATTATATTCAAAATTGTTTAATTATAACAAATATTTCTTGCAACCCTGTAATTTTCAAACTAAATGCAATAAACGAGCAGTATAATACTTGCCTAAAATATTAACTAACATTAATATAAGCTAAATGCTATAGATCTCTGATATCTAAGTCAGATATAAAAACATTTTTTTATATATAAAACATAGGAAATAAAAAATTAGAAAAAAAAAATCACCATCAAGAATATTTTAAATGAATTCTAACCGTTAGTTTTCAGATAAATTCGAAAAAGATGTCCCATGCTATTTAAAAAACAGCTAATTACATTACTTTAAACATTAGATTAAAGAAAATGAAATCAAATTGAGTTTTACGGAATAAAAAAATTGTTTTTTTTTCATTTTATCAAAGCAGATTTTATTTTTTAATTGCGAATTTTAAGTTATACACAGACTGGATTCATGCAATATCGGCAAACCAATGCATTCTCTGAAATATATATCTGTTAATTTAAATATTGATTAACTATAATAAACCAGATACACAAAATATTAGAATAAATTTCATGATTAATTTTAAACATTGTGTTTTATGCATTATCTTTCATCAAAAATATCGTCCTATATGTATAAAATCTGAGAAACAGTGTAATTAAAATATTCTTAATTTTATGTTACTATTTCTGAGCTACATCTACTGTTTTCTTTGATGCAGGTGCAGGATTAGGTTGTGTCTTGGGAGGACTTGGATTGAATCATTCAGGTGGCCATTCAACATTCTTTGCGGCTAGTCTTTTTGCGATGTTTAGCCTGGTCCTCCACCAAATCTTAGTTTTATCTGTGAACAAAAATAAAAAAAGCACTCAAAGAAATTATAGAGTTGTAGAAATCTTAATGGATAGCTAAATTAACTATTTTTTGATGTTGGTGACTGTTAGAAATGTAAAATATATTGTCCTTTCTGTTGACAAATGCTGGAAATGTCTTCAATATAATGTAATCTAGTATTCATCAGTGATTAAATAGACAAAGCATTGTTTTACATACGTAGAATGCCATGCGTGTTTATTTATACAATGGTAATAACCGAAAGATAGTTCTCACTTACATTGATTAATTTATTTGCACGAATCTTCCAGGTTGAAAAATTCATGATGAATATTTTTCTTTCATGTTATAGGTATGTTAGAAAAGATTACTTTAATAAAATTGTAGGAGCCGTCCTACTTATTAAAGAACTGACAGTGGACTGTAATTTAACAAAAACCACATTTATTTAAACATAACAACACATTAAAAAGAATAACGGAAGACAGACGGCTGGGCCATCTGTCACCTTCCAAATGTTACAGCTACTCTTCTCCAAATCTACGTAAGCAATTCCCTCACTTGTTTGAGTAGGAGCGCCATCTATACTATAACGGAAATCTACAAAAATCAAATCTGTAACTTTCAGAAATTTTTGAAATTAAATTTTAATTGGGATGCTCTATGGTTTGTGAATCTCATCAATCTCATTACAGTTTATCAAAAAAGGACCCCTGAAATGTTTTCTATTTTAATGAAATCTTTTTCAGAACGGCAATTTAAATGGGTTCTTGAATCTTTTGTATCAGAGGTAAATCAAACTCTTAAAAATGACATCACACGCAATAAATTAGTCTTAAATTTTCTGATTGCGTAAAAATATGTTTTGTTAAAATTAAATTTATTGGATTGTTCGGAAAGTAATTTCGTTTTTCCCTACTGGATAAATTTTTTGCTCTTAAAAACCAACCAATTTTTTGAGTTACGACATTTCAAAATACCAGTTCTTTCTTGATTTCTATTTGTATTCCGATTAAAGTTAGGGATTTCGCTAAGAACTTTGCAATCATTTGTTTTCAAGTAATGTCATATAATTTCAGTAAATTTGCTTTAAAAATGATTTCAGGTTCATGTATGCATTTTTGCTTTAAGATTCTCATATGTATTATAGTTATTTACATCACTCGTAAATTATAAAACCATATTTGTTTGGTTTTCATATTTTAATAATATAGACCAGGAGTTAGATAATTACATTCTACAACAATCACAAATGACTCTCATTAAAGATAGCTATTTGGGATGTCATGATGACATAAAAACATATCAAAGTACTCTGAGGTATATGTTCATCAAGCACAGAAGACAAGCTTCTACTACATTTCATGTAAGTTTTTGAACAGAATTGCTGCAATTCATTAAAAGACATTCGTATTTAGTAGTGCCATCTGTTGGCAACAACAATTATTATTCTCTCTCTCTCTCTCACACACACACACATTGACACGTTTAGCTAAAAGTGAAATCAATACTTCCTTGTCTACTTATTAATTAAAATATGTCACAGAAATGTGCAATAAAGAATTTCAAGGCATTAAATGCAGAGCTTACCGTGACTTAATTATAGGTTTGCGAACTCGACGCGAACGACATTAAGTTTAACCACAGTGTTGAACAACAAAAAAATTTCTACATTTTACATGCACTTTTTTAGAGTCTCAAGCTACTTCTGAGTGATCCGCAATACCCCATAGAGACCGGTAAGCATTGGGTAATAGCTTTGGAAAAGTCTTTAAGGGAAAAAATGCGTAGAAGTTAATTACAGTATTTATCACACGGCTTTCAACTGACTATAAAGAGTTAAAGATATTAAATTTTAAAACTCATTTAAACTATACAGAATTTAATTAATTCATTTCATTATATTTTCGTTTATTATTAAAATTTCAAAATTATCTTAAAATTATCTTCAGCTATTTTAAATTCTAGTTTTTTCTTTATTTGCACTAAAATATGTATAAAATATATATTATTGTTTGTAATTGTTTTGAATTCTACAATATGATATTCTTTGTAAAGTGTATTATTTATAATGTTCACGAAATACAAGTTTGTGATTCATATTATGACTAACATCTGTTATATATATTATTAAGTACCGTTATATTATTTTAAGTCATTACATCAGTTTAAATCATTTCACATTCTTATAAATTTCTTTTAAGAAATTGAACATTTAAGAAAGTGAAAATGTTTCGTTCTCTAATTAAGGCTAAATATTTTTTAAATGCATCCTTTATTTATGAAAATCAAATTTCTTTTACAAATATTGAGAAAAAATATTCTCTTATGATTATAATTTTCCGATTTTTATAATTTTGCCAGCTTATTTTTAACATGTCATTTTTATCAATCAAAGTAAATGAAATTTTTAAACAAGATAGCTTCTCCAGAATTATTCATTCTGAAATTAACGATAACTGGAATTTTTAAATTTAAAAAAAATTACAACCTATTACAGCATATATTGCACAACTCTTTTCTATTATAAGCACAATAGTACATTTTAAAGTGTCTTCATCATATTCAAGTTTGTTATGTAGTTTCTTTCAAAACAAGCTAATTCCTCCTTTACATTCTTTGAAATAATGCTGCATCTAGAAATTTATTAAAATCAAAAGCAATAATTCGTTTTTTAATTTCATATGAACTAAAATTCTAAAAATGTAGATTTTTATTTCTACTAAGAATAGCAGTAATTCACAAGTTAAACTGAAAATATTTTAATCAAAACAGTTCATTTCAATGATAAATTTGACGTTTAATTATAAAGTATGCATAAAACCAGCAAACACAAGACTATCGGCCTCCTGATGGGCCGACATTGGCAATATCGGGTACGAGTCGGCATTGGGGCAAGCTGACTTCGTAATGATAATTGCTCCATATCGGCAAACAACATCAAAACTTTGTATTTTAATATTGTTGGAAACGAGTATTGGTACTGATCCGGCTAACTGACGGCAAATTTTGAATGTCGTCTATCGATATAGATCTGATATATGCTTTCCGATTCTGGGCCGAATGCCATATGAGATATCTGTCTTATTGCGGAATTGTTAAAGTTAGATCATAAAATTTTCTCTGAATTCAAGACCTTATTGTTACAATTTCAAAAATGGCATACGAAATCATAAATTAAGATTATTAAAATTATCTGATATATGAGGGATCTTTGTCTTAATATTGCGTTTAATGTTCACACTGATTATCAACAAAATTGTTTTATTTTTCCTATTGTCAAATAGTTATTTAATGAAACAATAATTTTAAATGATGTACGTTTAATTTCTTTTTTCAATAACCAAATATTTTAAATGAAAAGGACTTAGTTTAATATAAATAATAAATTTATGATTTATTGAACACAATTATATTAAGGAAACTCATTTCTCAAATATAAAAAATGCTTTAGAGGCTGAAATACCCTAGTGGTCAGTGCATCGCCCTTCTGCACAGAAGGGCGGGGTCCAATTTCCAATCCTGCCAAAGACCCACCGAATCCATGCGATATACTTGCTCGTTAGATCAGTGGAATTGAAAGTCTTGTGGTCGGTCTTTGAGCAGTTACCATGGGTATAATGATCTGGAGGAAATTTCCTCCCCATTCATGTCATTCTCAAAACTGAGAGAGAGTATTCTCGGGTGGTACCATCTATCAGAGGAATTTAGTGCAAAGTCGTACAGTACTTCTTGGTGCTCTGGTTACACAAAAGATGCACCTTATTGACTTAAATTTGAACTTGGACCAGTCAACGACACAACGAGCTGGCTTGTCCAAGTGTCATAAATAACAACAAAAAATATTTTAATATACATTTTGGTTCGATTAGAAATAATTTCTCATGTCGATTAAAATATGTAAATCCAACAGTTTTCTCCCATATGGTATAAATACTTCTGAAAATGCTAAAATTTTGATAACAGTTAAACAGGAATATAATCGAATATATTTGAAATATTAATTTTATAAATATTACAACTATTATTAAATAAGTATTAAATTTTTGTTTTGTATTTGCAATTGTTAATAATATTAAGGCAGTAAGTGAAACTTCTTTTCAGTAATTCAGGAAATAGCTATTTTAGGCGAAATTTTAAATGAAACATGGATAAACAGAGTAAGTATTATCGCAATTCGAACAAAAATTTTATCAAACAAATATTACAAAAAAATACTATCATGAATTAAAAAAAATAAATAAATAATTTCTATTTAGTGGCTTACGATCGATCAATTAATGCTGGGTCATTTATCGAAAGCTTAACAAAAGCTTACTTAGCTTTATCGAAAGCTTACTTAAACAGATCAAATCAAAGAAAGAACAAGACATGGAACAAAAAAGCATCTACATCACTCGGCACAGAATTTTTTTCAGATGTAAACACATATTCGTAAGGTGCGCCATCTATAGACATATGATTGCAACATGGTCCGTTGCTGTGAAACTTGCCAGTGTTATATAAAGAGAGAAGAGAAAGATATTGCTGATTTGATGTACGGCAATTATTTCTACAAGTTGTATAACTAAGCATCTTAAAAGAAACAGATAAGCATTTGAGCAAATTCTTCAGTTCGAACGAAAAAGGATATAGTGGACTATACAGATTTTGGAAGATTGGGAATCTTTAAAGAAATGATTTGTGCTTCGTGTGCCCTTAATTTAATTATTATGACTTTTGAGCTGCTAATGGAGCAACTAACGATGGACACATGAGCAATGATGAGGAACTTCACTGCTGAACTGGTTCTTGTCTGCAAAAGCATAATGGTAGGATTTTAATTTGAAGATTTCGTGATGAGAAACTGCTGAACTATAGCCTTTTGTATCACCCCATTGGTTCTGCACCCGGTGCATCATGACTTATGGTAGCATTGGATTTTTTTAATACTTCTAGCCTGCACTTGCTGTACACTAAAGAACCAGGCCTGCATCTCTGAGGCGTTGGATCCCGTAGTCTTCAAATAAATTCAGTACTTTTAATCAGCCATGTTCCTACAGGATGATATTGGTGCAAAATGCTTTTATGCAGAGGTGCACTATATAAGGCAAATCCAATGTGTACAGGATAATTAGAAACTGCACGTGGTACGCAATGTTAATTGCCCATCAGATTGATTATTTCCTTGGCCTCTTATTCTCCCAATCGAAAATGTATGGTCTATGCTTATACAAGAAACAAGAACCTTTTGTTACATCAGATAAATTTTTGCTCATGGACTTTTCTACATCAAGAATACATCAACCTCTCTGATTTTAAGCCAAAGTGTGTGTTAGTGGTTTTAATAAAGTTACCCATTCTTATTACTGATCTTATTATCAACCCATTTCCCTTGGGGAAGTGGTCATTTGATTTCTTTTTCATGAGTTATCTATTAAATAAATTTTCCCATGCTCATGATATTGCATTTTCATTGTAAATCTGCTCCAGAAATTATAATAAAAACAAATTTCAAATTTTTAATTTTAGGTTTTACATGATCAAAATATAGTCTCTTTTAAAAAAAGTTATACTAAAATCAATTATAATAAGTGATGCAATGCTTATTGATGATAAAATATATTGTGTATGTATGCGTGTTTTAGTCCAGGATCCGAAATTTAAAAAAATGAAATATTAACTCATATTTATTTTAATAAAATTAAAAGGGCAAATCATTTTTAATAAATAGGACAGTTTTTCTAACAGTATATTTTAGTAATAAATTAAGAACAATGTATTTTCTTAATTTTTGAAGATTTCAAGTGAAAACATTTTCGTCAATAGAAATCACAGAAGTGTGAATATTTAGTATAAACATGAAAATCTCAATCACTGCGGACTTTATTTCAGGGAAAATGAAAAACTATAAAATATCATATTCTATCTTTTAATTTTGTAAATACCTAAACTATTTTTGGTATGTAAGAAATAAAATGATAAAACATGATTCTTTTTAAAAATATTTATAAAAAAAAATTAAGATTTAACAATTGTAAAATATATTTACAATTATAATTTATCTACAAAATAATAATGTAAAAAATCAAACGAGACATTAAATACAAGTCTAAATATATTTTACAATATAACTAGTTCTGTAATCATCAAACCAATCAGAAGATTAAACAGCTTTTTTTAAAAATAAATTTCAGTTGTTTCGAAGTGTTTATGAATGTAATGAAGGGAAAAATGTATTTATTGGCTTAGGTGCATTAGAAGTCGTGAATTCTGTGAGTTTACTTTTATGATCTGATGGATTTCTTAGTTTTCAGTATGAACAAATAATGAAATATTTACATTGTATATTTTGAAGAATACGGCTCGCGTGTCAATTGGAAAGTCGCCAAATGTGATTCCTTTCTATATATGGAGTCTCTTCTGAAGCCATAATAATAAAGTATGTATTTATTTATATATTTATCTAATTATCTATCACAAACATATATGTGTGTAAAGATAATATTGCTTTTGTTATTCCTTTTCCTTTCGTATTTAATTTCTTGTGTGTTTCTTAATTTTAAAATCGAATCCCTTCTCAAATTCAATGTGTAACGAAATTCGCTGTCAAATGACAGATTTACGTGACATTTCTCACCTAATTTCATTTAGATAAATTTTTTTCTATAAATATCAGCGAAATATGGTTACGAACACATTCATTAAGAAATTACATTTCAAATAAAAATATTCAAAATTTCTTAGAAAATACATTTATAAGGAATTTCGGAATTTCAAAATACTTTTAGCTTTTCAAAATCTCAGAATTTAAAATTTTGAACTATTTCAGAATAGGTTATTTTGGAATAGTACAAAATAGTTTAAATTCAGAGATTTAATTTATGATAAAATTGGATAAATATATTTTTCCAAAAGCTCTTCCACATCAGATATAAATTACTTAAACACCTACTGAAATGTATCTGTATTTTATATTAATTATGAAGGCTAGATGTATTTCTTGTTATATATACAAAGACATTTATATTATTTCAGTAACCTTCAATATTTTTCTCCGTAGTTATATTTTAAATGAAAAAGCTACTACCCATATTTGATGGACAATATGTTATCAGCATTTATGTATGGTTCTCATAGTAGAAAATTAAGATATAGTAAAGAGATAATCCAAATTAAATTGTTAATTGTAATGATTTGTTTCTTAATGGTAAGAAAACAATTTCTCAGTTTTCGAATCTGTAACCCCAGAAAAGACAGCCACAATTTAACAACTTATGTATATATATATATATATAACAACTTATGTATATATATATATATATATATATATATATATATATATATATATATATATATATATATATATATATATATATATATATATATATATATATATATAATTCCTTTCCTATTAGATCCGAAACCTGATCGAGACAGAACCTAGGAATTTACAACTAACAAATATGATAGCATAAGAGTGTCCTTAGTAAAAATAATTTTTGCTAATTAATAAATGTATCTATATTTGTAAAATTTTTGAATAAAATAAATTCCAAGTTATTATTGATTAGTGTGTATATATGTATGTATATAAATAAAAAGGAATTTTTATAAGTAGCCAACTTGGGCGAAGCACATATCCACTAAAACTTAATACTTATGCTCACCTTTTGTTGTTCAATAATATCTTGATTTAAGACTTTTACATTCGATTCTGTAATAAAGTACTTTTGTACATTTTCAATAAACATGTTAAATGCAATTTTATTATATTGTTTGTATTCAATATCAGTATTCTGAATCAATATGTGATTTCTAAAAAATATATTTCTGTTTTCGCTATGATAAATGTAAAAGTAAATTAAGACAAGCAAATCAGTCATTAGAATAGCTTCAAGAAATAAAAATTCTATGAACATAATAAACAAAATATGCTCGTTAAATTATTATAATCTTTAACTTTCTCTTAAATAAATAGTAATAAAAATTTCGTTAATAATATGAATAGCAAGGTTTGGTCAATAAAACCCTGTTTTTAACAGAGATAAACATATTTATACTGAAATAATTGTGAAATAAATACAGCTGAAACACTCTTACCCAATCATATCATAGTGCAATTCGAAACAACCCATCTCATGACACGAATGAATATATTTATAGGCACTCAACGATATCTTTTTCTCGAAATTTTCTAACAGATCGATTATTTCTAAGCCAAAACTTTTTATTTACATCGCAAAAAAATCAGATATTAAAAATATGAATTATGTTTGAGATTCAACCATAATAAAGAAAAATAAAATTAATTTAAAAATTTCCCATCACTTTCGTTTTACTAATAATTTTTAAATTAGTCATTTTTATGTTTAATTTCAATTTAGAGTTTTAGATGTATTACAAAAATTGCTTCTTAAATTTATCATCTTTACTTCATTTAATTTCCTGAATTTGTTAATTTCATTAATTAATTTAATTTCCTGTTTGATTGGCGACAATAGAAATTGTATTAAAAGAACAGCTGCAATATTTTGCCTTTAAAATCATTTTGAACAAGATCATAAAAATATATTTACCTTACAAATTTTTGCTTTAAGTTTCTTCTTAATTTCTGGTTATTAATGACAAAATGGCTAGAAAAAATAATAAAGTTGAAGGGTAATGTCTAAAATCTTTTTCCTAATTGAAACATTTATTTTTCATACTTTTTTATTCGTTGGATGCAAAAATAATATATACATATTTGTTCGAAAAATATTTGTGTGTTACTAAATTTCATTTTAGTCTAATGAATGAATATATAATTCTGTAAAACACTAATTTTACTTTTTTACCTAAAAGTTATAAACGCAACGAAATAAAACAGATA
The DNA here is from genome assembly GCA_030067965.1 of Latrodectus elegans. Taxonomy (NCBI): domain Eukaryota; kingdom Metazoa; phylum Arthropoda; class Arachnida; order Araneae; family Theridiidae; genus Latrodectus; species Latrodectus elegans. The sequence continues at coordinate 82,502,439 of CM057812.1, read as the reverse complement.
TGCATAATTAATGTATGATATATATATATATATACATATGTATACATGTATATATATATATATATATATATATATATATATATATATATATATATATATATATATATATACATATGTATACATGTATATATATATATATATATATACACACACATATATATATATATATATATATACATATGTATACATGTATATATATATATATATATATACGTATGTATGAATAATCTATCTATCTCCATATCCATTTTCTATCATGGGGCTCATCTTCTTTAGGTGAGTACGGGTGTCCCAATCCCGAGGTATCCAGAGATCTGTATTCTCTCACTATTTTCCTCTCTTCTCCTTCTAATGTTTTCCTTAACTTTTCCATCCCGCGCCGGCAAGAGAGAGATCTCTCCATGAGTAGCTGTAACCCCTCGATTTTCTTTTTGGTTCGTATGGACAGTCAAGATTCCCACGTGTTGGCCATGCGGGGCAACCCCTTAGACGAGTGGTACACTGTGGTCCCCAGTGTATCAATCGGCTGGTATGTACACTCGTTGCTAGCCTTTTAGGGATCAAACAAAAGGGTCACATCCTTTTGCTTTTGCGTTAACGGTGGTCACTATCTCAGGGATGAGAGAGAGAGAGCGAGAGACTCCTTTTTCTAGTACAAATTTTTCCCTTATCAACTATTGGTAATATATAAAATTTTAAGAAAATTTGATTTGGAGATCTTATTCAACTTGACTCAAAACAAGCTATTTTAGTCAGTAATTTAAAAAAAGAATTCTTTTCCAGTCGAAGCATCATTTTATAAAATTTAATTGAGTCCTATGAATTCTTTCTAACCATGTTTGAGAATTCCCCACCCAACATGTTGTTTTAACTTTTCAAACACTGGTGTTATACCAAAATCCATAACTGCAGGTTATATGAGTTGCAAACTTCATCTATACATTCCTAGTCTTCTTAGATGTTTCAAATGTCAAAGGTATGGTCATGCTCAACAGCCACGTTGAAATTGTGATCCTATATGTGGAAAATGTTTACAATCTGGTCATGAAACTTATGCTTATACTTCAGAAAAATTTAAGTGTTGTAACTATTCTGGTTCACTTGCTGCGTTTTCCAAACCTTGCCTTTTATGGATCTTGGAGAAAGAAGTAATTGCACTCAAGATGAAACAAAATATTACCTTCTCGCTAGAAAGACAAATAGTAAAAACAAAATACTAAAAGTTGGCGTTCCTATTCTTCTACTTTACAAACAGATGCAAACATACACAACAGCCCAGCAAAGAAGAACTCTTCTTTGCTGGAATTCTTACCAATATCTGCTCCACTTTCAACTTTGTCATCTAAATACATTTTACTATCAACTTCTAGTTGCACAAAGAAATCTGCTTCAATTACCAATAAGTTTTAGACTAAAGATACAAAAGTTTAAAAAAAAATCTTGAGAATAAAGTTTTTAAGCAATTGTTATATCATATCCTCTTCTGAAACAGACATGGAAATGGTTTCATGCTGTACAGATCAGACCATTTCAAAATGTAGAAAAGACAAGCCCAAAAAAGAGAATTAAATATAACCTCCATGACATTAAGGACATCAAACTGTCGTGGTTCTCGGAAAAACATTTTACTATTTTTTATAACATTTATCTACCTCATCTTTCTGTATTTCATGAATTTGTTTGAATGTTTTTATTATTCTGAGTCATTCAACTCAACATTATCCATTAATTCTCATCCAATAATTTACTCAAATACTTAGTTTTATCAAAGATTACTTTGTTTTCATTGCATTTAATCCCATCTGAGGATCTTTCGCCAGTAAAATCAAATCAAATCAAAACCTATATCGATCTATCTCTGTTTATCTGTCTCCATCTATATATATCTTTATATCTATCTCTATCTATCTTTATATATATCTCTATCTATCTTAATATATATAGCTATCTATCTTTATAACGATCTGTATCTATTTATGCATATATTAATAGTTCAGTAGAGATCTGCAATTGAACGAAGTCTGTCTATAACACTAAAAGAATTCATGTTCCAAAGTAATTTGATGCCTTGAAGCACTTATATGAATACCAAAGCACTCACTGTTCAATATTTGTCAGCTTATAATTTATTTTCTCAAATGTTACTGTTCAAAATTTATTAAACAAACTGAATTTGTAGGAAAATTATCATTTTTCTCTTTGCTTTAGTTGCTTTTATTTCTGCGTAATTGTTATTGGGTTAGATTTTTTAATTACAATTAGCCATCAATAAATTTCTTTTTAAACAATTGTTTTAAGAAGAAATAATTGCGCTAAAATAAAAGATTAAAATATATGTATATCTACTTTATTATATAATAAATGTACAATTTCAGGTATAACGACGAATATTTTTACTTTTACAAAACTTATAAATTTCAAGGAGAATACTTTATAAAAACTCAATTGATTATTTCAAAAGATTTACACTTTAGTGTGATAAAATTTTATTTCTTATTGTAACAGTTAATTTTTATTACTTGTAAGCCACAGGTACATTTCACATTAATTATAATATTTTCTTTTACATTTGAAATTAATTTTAATAATATTTTTTGAACTAATTTTTAGTGCAGATTCTTTTTCAAATACGTTGTTATATCAATTAAACTATTTTTACTTTTATGCTGTATTAATAAATTTCCTTCTATTAGTGGAATTTGAAAATTGAATAATTTCAAAATTCTGCTTTTTATTTAATTATTGAAAATTGATTTTTGACCTTTTATGAAACAATTTTTTTATTTTTATTAACCTAATTTCACTCAGTGCTTGAATATGAATTATTTCACGACTCAAGAGAGTTTGGCGAATGGTTGTTCATCATCAATCACAGTACGGAATTTACACTTCTTACCGCCTATCAAATTTTCCATTGAATTATTATTATTAACACAATTTTTACTTCAACACTTTAAGTATATGTTAACTCAAATGTTTACTGATTGCTCTAAATACTCATTAAGAAATTGTGATTCTGCAGCTTTTTTTATCCTTAGCAAATCTCGAGTTCTGTCATTTTTCAAAAATAATTATAGCATATATTTTTATAGAATACCCAAATATTGTTTCTTGAGATTTAATGCATTATCCTCAATAAAATGTAATATCAATAGGAAAAAATAATAAGATAATTTTAATTTTCCTTAAACTTAATCATTAAAATGGCCAAAACAAGACTTTGAAGAAATAATTAAAACGAAAAAAAAACTTGGAAAAAAGGCTAAATTTCATAAAGAAGCAAGAAATTACTGAGTGCTTCAAATTTTATAAATATAAGTATAAATAAGTTCACAAACTAAAAGGAACACAAAAATATAAACCACTCATGTAAACAAAGCACTAAAAGAGCTAGAGTTAAAAAGAGAATAAAAGTTCTCTCTCTCTCTCACTGTGTATATATGTATATAATTTACGATTATAACATATTATATATTTATATTATAATTATTATAATTTGTAAAATATATTTATGAAGCTTATATTACTGCTCAAATTTTATATAATGTATCACAAGATTAGAAATTAATTGCGAAAGTTTTAAATAATAACATAGTTTGTTTCAGATTAAAATTTCAATAGATATTTTACAAATGAAAAAAATAAATAAATAAATAAATAAATAAAACCCTCCATACATAGATTTGTTCAAAATCATAATCTAATAAATAACATTTAAGTTATAATTATCTTAATTTTCTTGATCAAGCTCTTATAAAGGCTTTTGATTAAATCTATGAGCTCAGCTTCTCGTCGAACTCCGTTGCCGGTAAACTTAGCCTTTATTTCTATATGTGACAACTATTAATCATATTAGACATAACAAATACCCATGAATGAGTTGCTCTGATTAGCATAAAGAAAGTTTTAGATAACAGAAGATCATCAAAAGCAATTATGTGTTTGTTGGGGACTTAGTTTAGGGAAGATTAATTAAAATGAGTTTTATGCCTTCCAATTTGCATAGACATTTCTCCTTACGTTTACAATTGAATGGGTTAGACAAATAGGGGTAATAAAAGTCATTACATTGTAGAAAAGAAAATAATGTATATGCATTCTAAACTTCAATTTTCTATTATTAAGAGATAACGAAAATTATAATTTGATTCTTAAAATTATCTCTGTAAAAAGAAATTAACCGGGTTATAGCCAATTATTTACAAGCCAATCAATTACAAGAAAAAGAGATCGCTAGGTGTGTGAAATTAATTACACGGTATATGACTATAACTTAGAAATTAAAAATCAATACGATAAGACAGAATTTAGAGTATTTTCATCACATTATTAAGTTCTACATATAAAAAATGATTTATATAAGGCTAAGATATTAATGAAAAAAATTTAATATTAGCATGTTATTTATAGAGATTAGAAATAGTGTGCATAAAATCAGAAATTATCTAAGAATTAAATGTATTGTTGTTAGTAATTATATACATATTAGAATTTTTTTTAGCTCTGAAATGTCTTCTGTAAGTAATCATCAAAAGTTGGAGAATAAATTTAACAAAAATGTAGAGCTCAATGAGAAGACGCAATTACAAAATGCCTGCGGTAAAAAATCAACACTTCATATTGATAAAAAAATGTTGATCTTTAAGCTGCATTATTTCCTTTATTTCGGTGGTAAGTATATTTATTGATATTAGTCATTCATAACAGCAGCATATCAAGAAATGTTTATAAATTAATTATTTACTTTATGAGAAATTTACCCAATAATACGGAAATGTTTACATTTATTATACAAAGTTTAAGAAAAATGAAGGTAATCTTTAACATTAAATAATAATAATTTACAGATTTTTTATGGTAAATGGATATCAAAAATTTATTTAAGTTGAATAAAATTACAAAACATTGTTATAAAAATAATGTAACTCACGTGCATCTTTCATTTCATTCAAAGGAAGCTTTAACTCAGAAACAATACTTATGGCATTTAAAATAAAACAAATAAATTCATCTCTTTTAAATATAAACATCATCAAATGGCTGATAATGTATAAGTGACAACAATTGTTCTCATCAAAAATGCAGGTTGGTCATGCAATAGGTGATTAGACATTTCATAACAACTATAGCTATTAACTTGGATTGGAAACGTATGTCCTTCCAGACGAAGAGTTTGTGCCTTGACTTTAATGGCCCATAAAAGCTGTATGGGTTATATATTTGTCTTATCAGCTGTTAGTGATCCGATGAAATCTTCTAAGGTATTCAGAGTGTTGATCTTGAACCTTTCATATTCTCCAGACAGTCATGGGATCTTTACCAGTGTGATCAGCGATATTGCGATAAAATTAAGCTGCTATCACAGCAGGTTACAATTTCAACCTTTATAGAAGTCAGAAACCTATTAATAAGAAAGAATTTTTTCTTCTTGCTCAAGAACTCATAATAAAACTCATAACAGCTATTCTCAAAACATTAGGGAATAACTTTTCACATTCAGATTATATTGATGTATGAGAAACCTGATGTATAACAAACACATTGTCTATTTTACAGGAACGTATTAATAATTGCATATCACTATATTTTTTTCTTTCCATGAAAGTTTCACATTTTTAGCCAATCGTGCTCATAGTGTAGAAAATTTAATGGCCAGTAGAGTATAAACTAAAGTTCAAAGCTCCTCGTTTGACATAAAACTAGATCAATTGCAATCTGTAGTTGGTCGTTTTATAATTATTTTTTTATACACAAAGTCACAAATTCAACTAAACAGTATTATTAAAAATAATGCCAAACAATTACTAATATTGAATTTAGAGTTGATTCACAAACTGATAAGTGGAATATCGGAGATATGTGTTTTATCAATAAGACGGGTCTTAATAATTTGTATTGTCCTAGAATTTTATCTATCCTATATTTTAAAGGGAAAAAGATTATTAAATTTGGGCTTAATAAAAGACAAATATTTTTCTTTATTTCCTTAACTATAAAAATATTATTTAAATTATTTTATAAATTTGTTCTTATACTACATTATACAAAATTTACTATTAACGTATTTTATCAAAAAGGAAAAAAATTGCATTCAAAATTTTATGTTGATATCTCGGCAACTACACAAGGTTTCAAATACAATTAGAATTTCTTAGATTTTATTTAATATTATTAATAACATATTTATAAATTATGGCAATTAAAAACGAATGTGGTAGAGAAATTTGCGTAACATTAAGGAAAATTACTACAAATTAAAAAATTTATTTAATTACTTATTACAACTTATTTGTAAGCAAACCATAACAATTATGTTTAATTTCATTTCGAGTGTATATATACTTCACTCTAATTGCTAACTACTATACTTGTATTATTATTTCTATTCTTATGATAAAAAAAATTAATTATTTTCAGGTTTATCAGTTGCAGTGCCATTTATACCAATCTACGCAAGAAACAGAATAGGACTTTCTAATACAGCTTTAGCTGTTATACTTTTAGTGCAACAGTTCACGTTTGTAATCACAAAACCATTTATTGGATACTTAGCAGACTATTTTAAAAAACTGAGAACAATAATGAGTTTTTTAATAATCATTCAGACAACATGTATTTTTCTTATTCTAGTAGTACCCGCAATTGATTCAAATTCCTCATCGGTTTATTCATCATGCCTATCAGCTGTCAACAATGGTACTATTTCTATTGATTGCCTAATAAAGGTTTCTAATTTAAGCTTTGATTCAAATTTAAATCTTAACAGCAGTATGTATTGCACATTTATTGAAGGGTATGAGTATCAAAAATGTTTATCGATTTTAAAAGGAAACACCTTAACATTAATCGATAGCTTAAAGAACGGAACGGATAACAAAAGTGCGGAAGATTTTCGATCATATCAGTTTTGGCTCTTTGCGTTCGTATATACCTTAGGAATGATCTGTTGCAATGGTCTAATAGTTATATCTGACACAGCCTGTTGTGATAGTGTAAAGGAATTTGGGGCCGAATTCGGTAGGCAGAGATTGTGGGGTGTTGTAGGTTCTGGATTATTCTCTCCTTTGTCTGGTTTTCTCAACGATTATTCTGGAGACTACATGGCTTCATGGATCACCATGGGTATTTTCTCTACATTAACAATTTTAAACATCATAAAAATGGATTTGATTGAGCCGCAATTTTCACAAAACATTCTTCGAGATTTCTGCATGGTTCTGAAGTCTAGAGAATTTCTTGTGTTTGAAGTTGGCCTGATTTTCAACGGTATTGGTTCTGCTATGGCATGGTATTACTTAATATTATTCTTAAATTCTATAGGAGCCAGTAAACTTCTTTGTGGCTTAAGCCAAACGGTGCAATGCTTCCTTGGGTCTATACCTTTGATGTTCTTCTCAGAAAATATCATAAACAAGCTTGGTCATTTAAACGTACTTTCACTGTCTCTTGTGATGTATGCCATTCGTTTTATGTGGTACAGTTATTTACAGAATCCATGGTTGGTTTTAGTAGTTGAGTCACTGCATGGATTTACGTTTGGATTGCTGTATGCAAATGCCGCTTCTTTTGGAAAAGATAGAGCAAAGATTGGTACGGAAGCAACAACCCAGTCGATACTTTTCACTACTCACGAGGGCTTAGGTAATTATTTCTTAGACTATTTAAACAGATGGATTAAATTTTCAGTTTAATCTACATTTAAGCTTAAAATATTAAATTCAGAGGACAATAGTGTTATATGCCTTTTATTTGAAACCTACCTTTATCTTTTTTTTACGAACATTTGGCATCGTATTTATACAGCATATTTAAGAAAGTCTGTAAAAAAGAACTAAAAATTCTTTATTCCTAATTTGGAATTAATAAAATTAAAAATACTTAAAAAATTTAATAGAAAAAAAAAACAAAACAAACTATTACGCGAAATAATTATCATATTTAAGGCTTAGGTTGTTAAATATTAATTTTCTGTAATCGTATTTTTTAATTGTTCAATAATAACAAAATAACCTAACATTATATTAAATATAAAAAGTAATGATATTCTTTGAAGTTTTATTTTCTAATAACTGAAAATGGCAGTACAAAATAGTTTTCTTCTAAATAAAATTTTAAAATATTGAATAACTTATAAGGTTAGTCCGAAGGCAGTTTTAATTCATTTAAGCACTTACATCGTTTTGAGTTAAGGGAGATATTTTGCAAATCAACCTTCAAATGTCTGAAGAGAGGAAACCCTCAAAACTACGTATATCATGAAGACATGTATGTAGAAATCAAAAGAACAGTTTTCTTTTCTAATCTCATTCTAATTGAAGTGACTTTAAATACAAACTCTCAGATCGAATAACACAATACCAATTAGTTGTATGAAAAAATAAACAGAAGCGTTGGAATCGTCACTAATTCCACTCACCAACTTTCAAAGTGAAATTGATATATTCGTCTCTATTGGATAAAAAATAACTACATAAAACAGTTGATTAAAGTTTAAGAGACGAAAAATAATGATTATTTTCTCTACGAAGTCGAAACTGAGTTTTCAGATTTAGAAGAGTTTGGTTGCTCAGAATGAATTTGAGTGATACACAAAATGAAATCGGTTGCTTAAAATGAATTTAAGTCATTAAGTTTTATCGGCATTCAAATGTTGATAATATTTTTCAACTATTCATAAATAACTTAAGCTGAGGTTATGATTTTGTGTGTGTATTACATTATAGATTGTCTACACGACTTTCTATCTTTCTTTGCAGGTACAGCGTTGGGTTGCGTCTTGGGAGGACTTGGGTTGGATTATTTGGGTGGTCATGCAACTTTTTTCATAGCCAGCCTATTTGCGATGTTTAGCCTCGTTTTCTATCAAATCTTAGTTCTATTTGTGAATAGGAATAACGGAACATTCAACGTGACCCCACAACCATAGAAATTGAAAGGGACTACATTGATTGTTGTAATGCTGCATTTCATTAAACTGCCATATTAGAGACATAGATCTCTTTATATCATTTCTGGAAATTTATTTTACTTTGATATCATTAATGTTTAATTTTACGTCATAATGACCGTGTATGAATATAATTGACTTTTTAAAAAATTTCTATCGAGAAATATGCATTTTGTTATTTTTATTTATTTTAACTGTTTTGAATTTCTTAGATTTTTAATTTCAGTTAATCTTTGTTAATATATATATATATATATATATATATATATATATATATATATATATATATATATATATATATATATATATATATATATATATATATATATATATATATGTATATATATATATATACATCCTATTATTAAATCTTTTAAATGATCATGTTCTATTTTTACTCATTCAAATAGAAGATTTCACATTTTCAAAAAATAATTGTTGTTTTGTTCACAGGAACTATATTTTACCATTAAAACGTTCCAAACGAAATTATTTCCCAGTAAATAGAGAACTTTATATTGCTACCTTTTTAATTATATATTCAACCCGTTTTATATGAAAATTTTTGTGTTAAGAACTTCATTAAGATTAAATACAAAAATTTATGAGACATCTACATGTAAATATATTTCTTTCAAGAAAATTTTCATTTGGCTGTTTTATTGTACTAAAAATAAAAAATCATGTCTTTTTTAAAACCAACGTCTATGTATCAATAATAGAAATGAGAAAAAATTGATAAAGGTATTATACCCTTTTTATGGAAAAAAAATTTATGTATTTAAATCAAGTTGTAGATTTTCTTTGTTTTTTAACTGGAATTTTCTAAAAATGTAATTTTTTGTTAAAAATAATAATCAAAATCTAATACTATTTGAACAACTTTTTTATAGTATTTTCAGATTCTTATGAAGCAGAATCCCATTTATCCAAGTTAACTTGTAAAAGATACTTTGCTTAAAAGTTTAGAAATTTTCAGATGAATATAAAAAAACTTCATTAATTTCTTTTGAATTATTTTCTTCTTATTTCTTAAAATGTATGTATATTAATGTATGCATTAAAATGTATGTACTGCTCTTAATTAATGATTTTATTTTATCCATCAATACAATCAATAGTTAATATGTGTGTAGAATGTTATACCCTTCTTATTCTGATTTGTGCAATATAATATCAGTCATTCTTAAATGATATATTTATTATATAATTCTAAATAATTCTTAATTACTGATTAAATATTATTATTGAATTAAAATAAAACTCATAAAACAGTCAATTAAAAAATTTAAATTATTAAGTTTTAAAGAATATTGCTGGAGAAATTGTGTGCAGTTACACTTTCATTTAGTCTTGACAAAAATTTGCTTAGAATATAAAATTTTAATCTTTTATCGATATTAAAAATTAGAATGTAATAATCGAAAATTTTATGTATTTATCAAAAAATTTGCCTGCTTTTTTATATGCAAGGGAAGAATTAGAAAGTTTTAAAAATGTAAGAAGGTATTATATTGTAAAAATTTTGGAAAAATTATTATCAAAATTAATTTAGAAACTAATTGCTATAGTGAGTTTAACTGCTATATTTCATATTTATATTTGATCTACAGTATTATAATATTTTTATTGTGATTGTGTACATTTTGATCAATAAAATATGCTTTTGTAATAACACTGTTTATTCTTTAAATTTTCCGAGACATTGAAATCATTGTAGCTGAAATAAAGAAATATTCAATAAATTTTAATATTTCAGATCAAATAATAATCTCAAAAAGCAAACTATTAAAAATACTTCAGGAAACACAAAAAATAAAATAATATTAATTTTCATAGAATTACTTTTTATTCACTTTCCCAAACTTTGTATCGAGTTTTCTGAATTTAAAATTTTTATCAAAATCCTGGTCTTATTTAATAAGAGATCATTTAATTTCTAAGACATCTTTTCAAAAATAGCTTTATCAGGATTCTAATATATTCTCGAATGATACAAAGTTTAGATCTCAATTGGATTCCTAATTGGTTCTGAGATGCTATGAAATAAATCATAACTAAACTTTCTCATATCTCACAAAACCTGACTTCAATTAGAACCCTGAAATATTGAAGAATATCACAAATACTAAATCAGCATTTTAAGTGGTCATGCTAAAAGCATATTGATTAAAAATCCTAATGATGCGTGTGTGTGTCTAAATAATTTTTAAAACTTACGTGGTCCTTACTTCAATTGGATACATAAATAGTTCTGAGAATTAAAATATCCTGCTTTGATATATTCATCAACAAAGAATTTGAAACGCACTAAATCTGACTTCAGTCGGAGTGCTCAGTAAATCTTCAAAATTTAAGAATTCTTAAACCATTCAGAGCTTATTACAGATCTCGAATTCTTACGAGTCATAATCTTGGCTATTTCTAGAAGTTGGCAAACCTATTTTTAACAGGAAATCTCAAAATTATTTACAAAACATAATAGAACACTTTATATCTTGTCAACTATATATATATATATATATATATATATATATATATATATATATATATATATATATATATATATATATATATATATATATGTTTGTATGTATATTTTAAACTTTCTTCAGTTCTTTACCATTTTATACCAGTTTTACATTTGCTAAAAATTCTGTATTATATATGTTCATTTCTATAATTTAAAATTGAATTGTTAATTACTAAAAATGTTAATCAAGTTATTTAATGTTTGTTGGTTTTAAAAAATAATCTTTATTTCATTCATGATTTCCTTTACTTCATATCAGCATTTCTGTCCTGTTTTCTGACGCAGAATATCGCTATCTTAGATTGAAGATAATAATTAAGAGTTTCGGTAGTTTAAAAGTGAAATTAAATTAACAAAATAACTTAATGTTGGAAAATTTTTTAAAAATTTATTTATTAATAGTGGATCATTACTACAAAAAATACTTTTATTTTATGTATAGAAAAATGACATTCTTAATTTTATGAAATAATTAACTAAAAATTCAGATTTAGACAAACAATATTATATTCTGAACACCAATGTTTATTTGAACGAATATAATCCAAACCCCATAAAATCCAAAATAAATTAAGTTAGAAAAATTTATGATAAAAGAGTTTCTATTGAAGTCAAATAAAATCGAATTCAAAATTACTATTATTGTGCCCCATAACCTGTACCATATTTTCCTGTGTAAATTAGGACGAATATATACAGTCTAATTTTTGAGTTGTAATGGGTAATAAAATCTAAATTTTTTTGAACGAATAATTATAAAATAATGTTACAATAAGCTATTTCAAGTATCAGTTTCGCATGCAAGTTATCTTACGTTTGAAAAAAATACAAAAAAGGGAAAGATTAGAAACAAATTTGATAACAAAACCTTCAAATATAATAAAATACATTTAAATTGTGCTTAATAAGAAATTTTTGGTATTTCTACCTAATATATTTATTGAATATAACAATTAGAAAAGAATTTGCCAATAAGCTTTATGAAAACAATTAGTAGTTTGCATGTATTTGCTGCATATTTGTGAAAAAATAAAATTATTTATATTTAATTCGATTTCTAAAATATTTTTATATGCTCATCTATGGCAGGAACAAAATATGACTTTCGAATGCAGCTTTAGCTGTGATACTAATGGTGCAACAGTTCTTCTTGTAATCACAAAACCTCTTATTGGATACACAGCGGAGTATTTCAAAGAATTTTAAAGCTATAATGTGTATTTTAACTGCTATACCGGCCATATGTTTTTTACATATTCTTGCAGTACAGCTATTAATATACTTATATCTTCATATTATGCATCATGTTTTCCAAATTTTGACAATGCAAATGTCTTTAATAACTGCATCCAAAAGTTTTCCAGCATTAATTTCGATTTAAATCAAGAGGTTAATAGCTTGAATACCAAAATTGCTTTCTAATCTCAGTTTAAAACATCTCAAGAATGATTATCAGCAATTTAGAGATGAAGAGCAAAAGAGATTTCTAGGTGCACCAATTCTGGCTCTTTGCACTCGTATATAGTTTTGGAATAATCTGGATAAAGTGATCAATGGATCGTTCACTTTATCTGATACAATTTGTTGAAAATTAGTAAGAAATTCTGAATTGAATATAGTCCCCATAGGCTTTGGAGGCTCTGAATTAGGGAATATTAGCAATTTGGCTGGTTTTATTAACCATTTAATTTTGAGACGACCTGATTTCATGGATCTCTATAGGCATATAGTAGATTTTAACGATTTTGAGCATCATGAAAATGAATCTAATCAAGCCTGAGTTCTCACAAAATATTTTTCGGGATTTCTGGATTATTCTAAAGACTTAAGATTTTCTGATATTCGAAGCTGGTCTGATTTTCAATGGCAATGGAGTTGCTATAATCTGGTAGTTCTTCATATATCTGGTAGTACTGACATAGTACCTTACTAAACACTTATTTCTCCAAAGATTTAAAGTGCAGATATCTGCTTCATAGAGCACAATATCTCTCGGGCAGGAGTTGAGGGACCTATAATTGTCTTTTAAACACTGGGTTTTACACTTTTAAGTTTTTGCAATTTTAAATCAGAGGTAAAAAGAAAGATGGGGAAGCCATAACCCAAAAAGGGGTCGAATAAGAGAAACATAGGTATTTCTGAAGGTATCCAATCATCGGCATCCCAATCATGGCCCAAGATGTACTTAAGGATTTTAATTCATTTTCTGGCCTTCAAAGTAAGATGTTCTAAATGACTATTACCCAAAATCTCAGGATCCAAAAGGAAGTCCCAACACCTTGGATGTTTTTCCACTTCCAGGGGCTGACTATTCATGGGAAATCTTGATCGAAAATTATATAGTTTCCTATTAGTGGCGAAGAAACCCACAGTAGACTTTGAAGAATTAAAACACAATTTGAGGTTTACAGCAAAGTTCCACAAGTCATCCAAAGCCAGATTCACACTCTCCTTTTCTAAATCAGAGTCGGAGCTCTAAAGAACGATGTCGTCCGCAAACAGTCCAACCTCACAATTCCCAGGAATAATTTTTCAATTTCTGCAAAAAAAAGTGTGAGTAAGGTAGGACAACAAACTGAGTCATAAGGAACGCCTTGGTTATTTTAAAACTATCTGAGGTCGAGCAATTGAACCTCACCCTATTGTATCTGTCTCTAAAAAATCATAAATCCCCAAGGCAATGCTTTATCACGTATACCGAATTTATGATACAGTTTGGCAATTAACTGTCCAAACCCTATCAAAGGTCTTAGAAAGGTCAAGAAAGACAGCTATATTTGTAGGTTTCTTGTAATGAGCATCTTGACACTTTGGCTAAAATAAAGAACCTGTTCAGTTATGATGTGTCATTCTCTATAGCTGTATTGCTTCATCGGTAGAAGGTTGTGGGAATTCAAATAAAATGCAAGTCTCTTCAAAAACATTTTCTTCATAATTTTACTTTGTATGGAAGTCAAAGCATTGGGTCTAAAACTCTTAGCAGAAGCTATGTCCTTACCAAATTTCCTAATAAGAACTATTACTGCTTTTTCAAATTACGAAGATGACACAGTTTCCTGGAGGCGCTTATGACGTCTAAGAGTCCTTATTTTCCATGTGGACACGTCATTTAACTGTCAATACTATCGGAGCCAGGTGAGATATTTAATTTCAAACCTGAAATTAAATATCTCGCTCTTGAACAGAAAAGGCTTTGCTGAAAATAACCGGGCCCGCATGAGCGAGCAGCAACCATGAGCAACATTACTCCCCATGGTTTTCACATACTTGTCGTTGCCGGTAAAATTCAGGCTACTCGTCAATTGGTGATGCTCCTCCAAGATGTTAGCAGCTTGTTCATCATTTGGAGCCCAAATTCCATTTTTAGATTAAATAATGTTGCACTTTTCAACTTGAGGTTGTCCTTTACTAATGCTTTTTACCAGTTTCTCCAGTTTTGAATGATCTGGAATCCATACAGCATAGAGTTCATTTCACTTGTTTCTCTTGATCTGTGCAGGCATCGTTTTTAGTTATGCATTCACTTTGCTAAGTTTGATTCTGTTAGTATCACTATGATCAGAATCCAGATCATTTAATATTTGTTTAGTACTGACCAGCATCTTTGCAATATTTGCTCTCATTCTCTATCAATTCTCAGTTTTATTTGTAAACAGAAATAGCAAAATATTTAAAGTAATTCCACAGCTACAGAATCCACAATGCACAATAACGATTGTTATATTGTTGTTGATATATAACAAATGTTGCAACACTGAAAATCCATGTTGGAAATATTGAATATCTCTACAATATTTCTGAATATTTATTTGATTTTGACTTCAAATACACGAAATATCTTAAATATATTGCTGTCTAGACCTTGTTAGCGATCAAAATGAGGAATAAATATATTTGATGTAACAAAATGATGTAAAATATAATGTATTAATGTAAAAATGATCAAAAAAATGTAAATTAGAAATAGTTCATAATCAAAAATAAATTGAAAAACAAATTTAATGAAATATGAATATGAAAACAAAACAAAAGAAATATTTTATCATTTCAATACAGTATTTTAAATGATTTTCCTAAACTAGAGATAAGGTTTCTGAATTTCTGGTTTTTTTTAAAATTCCAGAAATTTTTATATTAATTTTAATACATAAAACTTTATTAAAACTCTCTAATTAATCTTGAAACTTACAAATTGATATCAACAGAAATCATAATGATGAACATTTCTTAAACATTACTGATTCCTGAAATTTCTGAAAATTTACAAATTCAAATTTTAATTAGAATTTACTGTGGTTCAGGAAAAAGAATAGTTCTTATTTGTTGAACTATTCTTTTTCCTGTAATGGTATTTTTCAATCGTTCAATATTCATACAAATTCTTTCGTTATCTTGAATGCACAATGAGTCTTGAATCTGACAAATTCTATACTTAACGCAAATTAAAATTGAATGAAAGGCTGCAGTTGCGTCGATTAAGACACCGAAATTAAAAAGATTGTTTTAATAAAATATAAGTGATTCTCAGTTAAAAGCAGTATCATATAGGATCATTTAACAAATCTATAACCATATTTTTGGCCATTTTCAGTTCTATCTCACCTCCAAAATAACCAATAATATTCAAATGCCATTAATAAGCAGATAAAATTGTGTAAAATTTTCGCTTACTTCCATCTTAACTTTCACTGATCGCATAAATAAAATCTTAACATTACTATGTAAACAATATATAAAGTACTTATTTTATAAAATATAGCCAAATATCAATAAAATATTTTTTAAACTACTACAATTTTTTCAGTTCTAGTATAGCTTTTCCTTTAACATTGCCTTATAAAGAAACATTACTATTTAATTAATAATGTTCTGTTACAAGTAACTATTTCCATATTTAAACTACGTTTTTTGTAACAGTATTAAGAATTTATTGATATTCATAATATATAGAAAATATTGATTGCCCTAAAAATTTAATTGGTTTATAAGATTTACATTTAATTATTAGTTAAATGTATCCGTATAGTAAAACTATTTATATATCCTCAAAATTTAATATTTGAATGAGATTTTTTAAGAATTATAGAAAATAATTTTATAGTTTTTATAGATGCGTAAAGTAATTTTATAAATAATTTTACTTTAATTTTAATTACTTTAACGCTTAAAAAACTCAATACGATTTTTAAAATTTACATAAAATTTACAAGTTACAAAAAATTTACAAATTTATCTGGATAAAGGGAAATCTACATGATAAAAATTTGAAAAAAGTATATAATTATAGAAAATCCAGTTCCCTTTGTTGAGGGGTCAGAAATCTGAATTTTTTACGTTTGATTTAAAAATCAACAAGAACATACAAAAACAGCATTTCAATACATTAAGATGTTGTAAGGTAAAAAAGATAGAGCAAGAGAGAGAAAAGCGAATATTTTTAAGTCCTTAATCGTTTCTTTCTTTCTTTTACTGTCAATATATTAAGGATGGGGTTTACCATAAAATATGACTTGTTGCATAATAAAAGATTCAAAGGGAAAATTACCCGAAGTAATAATATTTTCACAGAGAATTTATGAATTTCACAGAGAATTTATCGCACTTCACCATTAATAAAATGTTTAACATAATCATTTTCCCAGATGCATGTACAACATTTAAAAAGAAGTAATTTTTTTAATGAAATAGTTAAAATATTTGAACTTTTTAATACGATGTTTGTGAAATAAATAACTGAAAATCAAAAGTAAATTTTAAACTTGACCATCTGAACATCATCCCAATTTTAGTGAAAATTTAGGTACAAATATTTCCCCCAGAATATATGTTCTTTCAGTGTCAGGAGCAGAAAATTATTATTAGAATCCAAGAAAATTTAAAGTGTATACTTAAAAAATAAAAATAGAATCTTCACTATGTAATTTAATATTAAACCAAATATTTAAATTGTTTCTGTCATGCTTCCTTTTAATTTTATATGCTTCTGCCTCTTCGACAAAGATTCAAAGGAATACACACGATATTAAATTTAACTTGTAGGAGATTTTAAACATTTCCAGTATAAGAATGAATGTAGAGTTTTAGTATAAATAAATTATATTCAAAAATTAATTTCATTTTTGAATAAATTTACATTAGATTGGTTTTGTTTGTCGCTAAAAAATAACACGATTTAATTATGAGGGGTAATTGGACGGGAACCTCTAATTTGTATTGCATTTCGAACTACTAAAACCCACTATCTCGAACTTTAAAATCGGGTTGATTGTTGATAGAGAACCTAGGGACTAAGTTCGTAGAATGGAGATTTGAAGAACTAAGAAGCATAAGAATCTGCATTTTTTCTTGTGTTTCAAATAATTTTTGCATCAAATTTTTCAATACCTTGTCTTTTTCAAATAAAATTTTAATCTATTTTCATCTTTTATCCTTTAGGTTCTATTCATATTTAGTAGGTTTGTGATTTTTTAAAATTGCAAAAATTTTTTTAAAAGGTAGTGTGCTGTCAGTTTTCTTCACAGACAATATTTAATATGAAAATGATCAAAGCTTTAATGAGATAATATGTGTATAATTTTTGTACTTGAAAACAAAACTGTGCAATCGTCTAAAAATAAATACTGTAATAATCTTAATAAATATATTATTGAACTTTAATTTTTACGTAATTTGTATTTTCATCTGATTTAGTGAAGTGATTGAAAAACACCTTGTTTTCTAAGTTTATTTAATTGTTACCAGGACAATTGGTAGTGTACTTTTAACAAGATATCAAAAATGATTAATCAAAACAATAAAAATCTATTATCATTGGATGATCATCTGATAAAGAATGTTTAATTAAAAATTATATTATCAGTTGAATAATATTAATTACATTATTGAGAGGAAATTTTTCAGTTGATAAAAAGAAAATTTTCTTTATAATGATCATAAATTACATTACAATCTTTTTATCACACACAGGTTCTTGAAGAAAGAGAAAAGTAGAAATAAATCACAAAAAGGTAATGCAACTTCTATCGCATAATAAAAAGACTCTTGAAAAAGAGCAAGAATGTGGGTTTTATAAGAAATCTTAAAATAAGAACTCACCTTAATCAGGAAAAAGACATCAATATGAGACAATTATATCAATTAATGCTTAGCTCAGTAATTATATATATATATTTTTTTTGAATCGTTCGTAAGCATGGCAATTACTCCCCTAAATTGTTGTCATTTGTGTGCAACAAAAAAAGAAGCATTTCCTACTTATTGTGTAGCAATAAACAGAAAATAAACAATCATAAGTCTCCTTTCTTTTGGGAAGCGTAGACAACCCTATAAAACTTGTAAATAACCCTATAAAACAATACATGATAAAGTTTACAAATGTACTAATTTTAAGTAAGTGAACAATTTGAGACTAAAATTTAATTATAAGCCATTCAGATGTTGAATTTAAAATGAAATATTATGACAAAGCAATGATAATACATTATTGACTATAATAATACTTATACTTTTACAATAACATGATATACAGCAAAATAAATAATGCTTTTGCTGACACAATCGCGAAATCTTTCGGCAAAACTTCAAAATTAGTCGAAAATATATTATATAAATATACAATATACACAAATATACACAAATATTGCTTGCTGTAAAGATATTAAGAAATTTCTCATAAATTATGTTTTTGAGCTTCGTTAGAAAGTTTTCAAAAATAAAAGTTTGTTAAAAATGAGCTCGAGAATATTCATGTAGAGCTAGTGTGTTAAAACTATTATTTACCGTGCTAAGTTACATCAGCATTTGTAATTAATTTTGAAGTAAATCAATTTCTTTTTATTATATAGTTTTTTCTAATAAAAACGGTTTCTACATATCACTCATTCTAAGTTATTTCATTAACACAATATATACGATTAAAAATTATTTTGAGAAATAATGCTTAAAAACTATTTATGCAATTGAATAATTTTGCAATGTTTTTTAGCCTTCAACAAAATAAAATTCCTTTTTATCAACATTAATATATTAGTATATTTATCGTTCAATACGAAAGTACACCCAACTCTGTTATACTTCATAACTTTTCTCTTTATTGAAAATGTTGCATATTAATACAAGTATTAATGTCTCCTGGAAAATACATAATTATTTCAATCTGAATATAAATTTGAATATTATGATAAAGTAGAATTTTTAAACGTACTATCTTTTATTCTTTGAGTATTAAAAATTGGAATATTTCATCTCTAAAATATTAAATAAACTTTAAAGATGATACAACTTTTTTCGGTAAATAATATTGCATGTCAATGAAGTAGATAACTTTTTACATAAGTATATTTCAGAGAAATAAATAAAACATTTATTTTATCAGTTGTGAATCTAAAATATTGCCTACATAACAGTGCCAATCAGAGATCTTAATAAATATCGTGACATTTTTTAATATTGTTAACTTAATGTAGTGAATTTTTAATAATGTTGATTACATTATTGAAAAATTCGCTTTGTAAATCATAGTAAAAAGTAAGGGGGAAATCATTTGTGCACATTTGAAACGTTCATTAACATCTGAATTTGTAAATAATTTTTGTATATTTCCTTTCCTAGAAAGAAAAAATAATTAATTACTAAAAAGAAAAACAGTCTTGACGAAATTTTATACACTTTAACAAGCTATGTAAATAGAAGACATGATTCTATAATGATAGAATTAAATATTTTTCTATAAGATTTGAATAATTTATCATAGAATTAGTTTTATTACAAAGCATAACGGAAGGATTATTTTAAATATTGGTTAATTTTTCTTACTCTAAAAAATTTAGTAAAAAAAATAAAGTTTGAAAATCATAGAAAATAAATTTAAGAATTAACTTTTCAAAAACCTATTTATTTGTGCTAAAAAGAAAAAACACTTAAGACGCTCAAATGTGTGTGTAAATGTGTGTTAATTTATTTATTTATATAATACAGTAAAAGTTTGTTTTTACGAACCTCTACTTTACGAACTGGTCTGTAACATAGTCCTGTAGATGAAATGATAATTTAAATTCCCATTTAAGAATTAAAAGGTCACAAAATCTCGTTTTTTAGGGAACTTATTTTCATCAATCTTTAATAAAATTTATTTTTTACATATTTTTTCCCCTTTTTACCACTGAGAAACTTCGATGAACTATTTCATTGAAGAATAGTACACTCTTCAAAAGCTCATATCTTTTGAATAATTCATGAGTAACTTCCATTTTTCACGGGCCATGATTCAGACTATAATCAATAATTTCGAATGCATATATCTTACGAAATAGATGTTCCACTTATCAATTTATGATTCAAAGATTGTTTAAATAAAGAAGAGATATACATGTCATCTGATCTAGATCAATTGTAGGTTATAATTTCACCGGGGTTACATTTTTATTTATCTGAAGAAAAGCCAATTACATTTATCTGAATAGTCTTCTGAGTAAAGCATGAATTACGCAGTCATTGTATTTTGGGAAAGCAACCCACTATTGTCCAAAATTTCATTTCAAGACCTTTTAAATGTTGACTCAGGTATAATTTGTGTGAAAGAATTATAATTCAATAAACTAAAACATAATGGTTGAGAAAGAAAAGAAATTTTAAATATCAAATGAGAGAAGAAAATAAATTAGTGCAGTGACTGTCCACAAAATAAGCAGACGAACGGCTAACAATATTCATGTACTTTATAGAGAAAATCAAGAATGAAATAACTTTTTACATTTAAAAAAATTTTTTGATACATCCAAAAAAAATGAGAAAAAGTGTTTTAGACAGTAATTTTTGAACAAATAATTGACTGCCGTGCTTGCTGTTTCCTTAATAAAAAGATATTTTCTGAGTACTTGTTTTCCAAAAAGTACATACCAAATAATCTTTTCCTAAAAATACTTTTTATAAAGTATTTTAGTTTTTTATTTATAAAGAGAGAGCAGCTTGATAAAAAAATATTTTGAGATCTGAATCTTTTAAGTAAGTTATCGTTTATCTATTCCTCCCCCACCTTGTCAACGATATATTATTAACGATTTGCTTCCTATTCAGGGCTTTTTCTTTCAGGGCTTTGACAATTATTGCACAAAACTACTATATGATTGCCTATATGTCATGATATATCCACCTCCCTAATTGGTGTTGGAAGAAGACAATCCTAACCATGCGTTAGTGTCCTCCGAAAGTGCACCAATCTTGTGAAAATCTAACTGTAAAAAACGATCTGTGTCATACTATAATACTTTCTTCTATTTATGAATCTACTAGTTTTTTGTAAGTATGATCACTACAGTGGTGTCATCATCTACAGATGATGTTTAGCATTCACACTCATATCACAAGTGGCTTGGAAATGGCTGCTCTGCCCTGTTTTGTTTAGGAAGGTGACCTTATTATCATTGACACTGTAAAACACACTGACACTGAAAAAGAAACTGAAAACATTGACACTGAAAAAGCAAAATCTTTTTTAGATATAATTTATTGAAATTAATAATTTTTTTTATAATTCTGAGTGAATCATTATTTGATTCTAGTTTTCTAAATTTAATAATGTTTTTAATTAAAATAATATTTATCAAAATTGATCTCTTTGACTTTATTATTCACTCATCGAATTATGGATGCTTTAGCAAGACACATCTTAAATGCAATTTTCAGAAAGAATTAAGCATTCTGAGTAAACAGAATTTTGACAGTGGATTTTGCCATTGCAAAAGTCCAAATTGAGTTAAATTACTGATATATTACAAGAATTATAGTAATTTTATTTTTCTACTGAGTTAACCAAAATTAAGTTCTTGCAGTCTTTTGCTCATCAAATAAAATTAAGTTACTAGCCGTTTAGAAATATATTTACTACATTCCCAATTGGCAGGTGAGAAAGAAAGTTAACTACAGGTGTTGTGAAAACATTGTTTGTTCGATAATATACCAGACAAAGCCCGGACATTTAGAAATTCAAAAACTCTTACAGCTTCAGTGGAGTATTCCCAAGTAAGTTGTTTTCTTTTTAACTTTATAAAATACATAAAAAAAAAACTGAAAAGAATTGATTGTTTCAAATTACTTTCATATTCAACTCAGAAAACAGAGATATCTTTTTAACTTCAATAAGTAGTAGAATTAAATAAATATCGAAAAATTGTTAAAATAATTCATTTTAAGGTTTGCAAAAGTATTAAATATTTTTTAAAATTTTAATGTATATATATATATATATATATATATATATATATATATATATATATATATATATATATATATATATATATATATATATATATATATATATATATATGTATATATGTGTGTGTGTGTGTGTGTGTGTTTTATTCAATTTTTTAAAATATTAAATACAGTAAGCGTTTTCCGAACTAAAATTATTTATGTATGATTAATTCATTAAAATTGTACTATAACTGTCTGTATGCAATTTGAGTGTGATTTTGCAATAGTCGGAAACAGAGAACAAATCTTTTTGCACAAATATTCATTTAGAGAGACGCGTTTATTCTATTTATTTTATACTCATATTACTTATTTCCAAATAAACTAGATTCTTTACTGAGTGGCCCAGCTATTATGGTGGTTACAGCCCTCGGCTTCTGCCGGGTGGGTTCGGGTTCGACTCCCGAGTAAGACGTGGTTGTTATGTGTCACCGGGATGCATCGTTTGTTAATAAAATCTGCTGTGCTCGTCTGATAATCCTCTTTGTCTACCATTCTTCATATGCGTCTCAGCATTCAGGGTGCGATGGTGGCCCACCCCCTGTGGTGCACGTGGGGCAACGCTTCGGCGGCAAAGAAGTCGCTGTTTCCAGCCGGTTCCTTGGGTATAAGGGGACAATACATCTCGACATACCCCGACCATTAGAAAAGAAATTTAAAAATGTCTTTGGATTCAATATTTCATGTTAAATTTCTATGCAAGAGAGAAAACTGCGTATATAATTAGTTAAAATTTGAGGTCCTCAGAGGTACAATTTGAAATTAATGTTGTACTTTCTTACGTATGTATGTAATACAGAACATGTATAGCATGAAAATTGGTTTTTCAATGAAATTATTGTTTGATAAACGACAAAGAGAGCTTGCTGTGTTTTTTGCGTTTTTTGTATTAAGATTTCATTTTTATTGTTTAAATAATTTATTTTAAATTTGTTGAATTCAGCTTCTAAAAATTACTGATTATGTTTCAATTTAACCAGCATTTTTTTAGTTTAAAAAATTTACATTTATTTTCAAATAAAAGTCTTTTAGGATAATTTAATGTTTTTTAAATTGGTATAAAACAAAATTTTTAAAGTTTTTTTGAAAGACCTTATGTGTATGAATGTATATATACATGCACGCACACATATTTTTTCCTGTGGCGGGCACTTGGGTGACAATCCTTAAGCCACATTATGGTCAAAAACAGCTAATTATTTGTCGTTACCCAGCGGGCACCTGTGAACCAAGTTACAGAGGAGAGAACCGTTTCCTGCGCCGTACAATCACAAACCCGTGAAACAGGGTTGGCCACATTCATACATCATCACAAAAGAAGGGACAGAGAAACACAGAGGAAGTAAAATCCATGCGCGAACCGGGATTTGAACCCGGGACCTACAGCTCAGGGATGCTAACCACTCTGCCATCGGTAGGCATGAATATGAATATATATATATATATATACAAATAAATAAATGGTTATATTTCTAATAATACTGTTCAAAGTTAAACATAGATGATTGTTCAGATTTTTATAGTATATTTTGTTGGTATTTTTACTTACTATTAATAAGAAATAGTTAAAAAATAGAAAATTTTCCGAACTGATATTTTAGACACTATTGAGAGACGGGAGATACTATTTGTGCTTCGACTTCTGCGGTTTGATCGATGATAGGTTTTTCAATGGGGGTTGGGGTTTGTGAATTTTACGGATTTACCTTCTTACCTTACCTTTATTTATCAGAAGTTTTCCCAGACGATAAAGACTTGGAATGTATTCTTATGCTTTACAATAATAAACAGCTTAGGTTTGTACAATGTTTCAAGATAGTATCACTTACATATTTTTAATTGGTCACTCAATGGTCATTTTTTGCATACGAGAGGTAATTAGTCCATGATCTACAGTCCAAATTTGATTCTGAACGACAATAATCTAAACATTTATGCGGGAATTGAGTCTACGAACTGTTAAACTGAAGGTCAGAGCGCTAGCCCTTCTATTGTCAATTCGGCTACATTCACACCTTTAATAGAATAGCTCAAATATATGTACAAGTAAAAATGGAGCTCAAAGAATTGCAGGTCAGTACAGACTTCAAGATCTACATTCAATAGATTTCTTTTTATATAAGTAGTCAATCAAGGTACATAACACGTTATTCTGACTCTTCATATAAATAATCAATCAAGTTGCAAAAACTTTAACATAAGGAAAATTCTGAAAAAAACTATAACACTTTTTTAATAAATTTGTGATGCAAATAGTTGTTAAGCATTTTAAAATTCTTTTTGAAACTTTCTTATAATTTTTATTAGTTATTCCATTTTCTTTTTGTTATTTGATTGTATTACCATTTATATTTATAATAACACATTAGTTTATTTAAAAATGAATACTTGCATTATCAATTTTTTCAACTAAAGCTGTCAACCCAACATTATATCTTGTGTCATAACACTAAGTGTGTTACCTGTAATAAATGATAAATAAGTATTTATTAATGATTAACTATTTCTTTATCAAGTGAATGAATTGTCGTTATTTAATGGATTTATTATGTACATATAACTGGAAATAATTCATAATGTAAAAAAATATTTTTACTGATTTTAAAAGATATAAAATACTTTAAAGATACGAATAAAGTAATATAGAGGTATTCGTAAATTTTAAACATGTTTTACTTTATTCATATGTTTAAAATACTCACAGTTCATTTAAACTTCACTCACACTTGCATATATATATATATATATATATATATATATATATATATATATATATATATATATATATATATATATAAGTTTTTTAAAGAATTCAGCTTTTATCGGAAATTTTATCAGAAAATGAAACTATTCTTTGCCTTAGAAGCTGTATAGAGACACTTATGATACAAAACTATGGAATATGCCTAAGCTAGTCAGGAATTTCGTAAGATATTTCATTGTAGTTTAATAAAAATTTCAGCTTTAATGAAAGTTTCATTCAAATAAAATGTTTATAAAATATCATTCAAGTCTTTCGGACGAAAACAAATTAGGCAAGCTAATTGTAATAAAAATTTTTATTAGTATCTCAAGAGAAGAAGAAGTTTCAAAAAGATATTTATAATTATTTCAGTAAATTTTAAATCTAAGCATTCTAATTTTATTTCATAAAAATTTGACAAATTTCATCCTTGATATTATATGTTAAGCTCTTAATATTTATTACACATGCTATTCCATTTAATGCTTTCAGTAGTTTTCAATGAGAAAAACTTGTAATGGGAAACCACATTAATTACAATATATCACTGAGTTTTGGTAAATAAGGTGAATCAAAGTTAATAAATCATAAATTGGAATAAGATTATCAAAAATCATCGAAATTTACATGTAATATACAATATTAAAGCTTATAAAAAATAATTTTCTATCTTTATCACATGACTACTTAAAAAGTTACATCTTTAATTTTAATATTTAAATAAACATATCTTATTAATATTCATTCAATTATAAATCTGAATTTGAAGATTCCTTATGTAAATAATTTAAGTATTATATACAAAAATTTAAAGTAATTTATTATTGAATCCCATACGTAAAGCTTATATTTTTAAATAAAATAAACATTCTCCGATTCAATTCAAACACAGATTTACTTTAAAAATTAACATTTATTCTTAATACACGAATCAATTACTAATGCCATATTCATAACTTTTATTTCCGATAGTCAGCTGATTTCAGAACCTGAGCTATATCGAAAATTTTCTACCCTGTTAAGCATTTAACAGGAAAAATAAGAAAATTTTAAGTGTTATTTAAATGTTATTTAAAAAATAAAAATTTTCTTACCAAATAATGATCGAAGAAATTATTGTCTATAAAACTACTCAGAAGATAGTAACTGCCCATCAAGTTTCCAAGTTGCGAATAAGCAAATGCTGAGACCCTTCCAAGTATCTTATCTCTATAGGTGCAATGATTTTATATCACACAATCAGATTACATACATCTTTTCCTATGTACTTTCACATTTTAAATTACAAAGCATTTTGTGTAATCGTTCAGAAAAAATATTGTTAACGCACTTATCATAATAGTATTTATAAATATACTACCTGTAAATCAAGTTCTTGTGCAAAATATTTTGACATTTCTATTCATTTATCAACTTACTACACTTAATAATTTAAAGATTAATTACTTAACTTAAAAAAATTTCTGGAAAAATTTTTGAAAAAAAAAAAAATTAGAATTTACTTTAGTGAATATACGAATAGAATGATGAAAAATTTTAACATATCATAAATGACTATGTATAGGTTATTAATACAATTATTCTGCTGGATATTCCTAAAGATATGTTGAGAATTTATAAGGAAATAGGTTTGTTGAAAAGTAAATAAAATACAATGAAGCAGTGAAAAGATTTTATAAATAATCAAACTCTAAAATAAGATAATAAGAGAAACTACATGTTAAAATATAAACTACATACAAAATATAAAGTAAATTCTTAGAATTTCTTTGGATTTTCTCATAGATCTTTCACAGCATTTCACTTAAAATAATAGTAAATGAAATGTTCAATGAATCTTTATTTAGAATTTTGATTGCGATTATTTTAGTAACATAAATTCCTTTTATTTCGAGTTTTCTATACTGAGTTAAGTTACTAATGCCTAAATTTACATCCGCATAAGCACCTGTCATACCTTTATTTTAATATTACCATTTGTAAATGAACACAATGTCGTAATCATTTATTAAAATAACATTCATAGGACATTTCCACTGGATGATTTTTAACTTTCTTTAGGATCATATTCATCCATTCACGAAATAGCTTTTTTATTTCCAAATAAATCAATAAATAGATTGAGAAATCTTAATTTGCTAATTTAGTATTCTATGTTTCAAATTAAAAAAAATTATTTCAACTATTCATATTTATGCAATTTTTAAATCAAGTTCTTCAGTAAATTTTCTTTAATTTTAAACAAACGTTTATAAGATTAAAAAACTTGAGTGAAAACTTTGCTCTAATGTTTATCCAGTCCCTTAAAAAGTTCTTTATTGTTTCATTCAACGTGATTTCTTTTCCAGAAATGTATAAAATTATTTTTATTTGAATACTCTCTTTTGGTTTGCTAACTTCAAAAAAATTATTTCAATTATATGTATTTTGATTTCTATTAAAATATGAATAGATTAATTTCTAACGTAAAGTTTGATAAAAAAAAATAATATGTGTAGATAAATTTGTGAGCATTTTTTTTTACTTTTTATTCTTCTTTCAATTTTAAAATTTGAAATAGAGATTTCTAATTTATGAATTAATTAAAGGTATATTTTTGTGTGTTTGCTTACTTAACATTATAAGCTTAAAAATTAGAAAATCGCTTTGCTATGGTAAGAGAATTTTCCAAAAGAAATTAAATGTTTTTGGTTATTACATGAAATTTTTTTAAACATTTTTATATTTAAGCACTTTTATTAAGCAGCAATTATATAAAACTTGGTGTAAAATTGTTTTAAATTCTTATAGAAAAGTCAAATTTCTTATTAATAAACTTTGGTTATAAATAACCAGAAAATTAATTGAAATCTTATAGCACATTAAATTGCAACAAAATCAAAAGTGATATTAAAGCAAACAGATTTTTTTTTGTAAGCTCAAGTCACTTCTCCATCAAAAATGTTTTGTCATAACTTTAAAGCAAATTATTTACTTGACACTGATAGTTAAAATGATTCGAATAGTTCTTTTCCAACATTCAGACATTTCCGTTTTCAAGCAAATTATTCTTATTCTTAGACATAGATTTATTTTCCTTCATGGCAAAATTGACATTCTCTTTATCGAATGTAAAAAAATTCAAATTGCTTTCAAATTGCATGAGTATTTTTTAAGAAGATTAAATTGCACTTTCACTCAATACGATCCTGTAAAAGGACTACAGATATGAAATTTTCCCCCCACATTGAAGATTAAATATTATTTAATAAAATTGTTTATAATACTTTTTGCAACAAAATAAAGTACTTTAATTTTGCTCTTTAATTGTACATTTTTTACTCCTTCTATTTATTTATTTATTTATTTTTGAGAATAAAGTAAATTTTAGAAACTTATTTTCATATCATATAAATGCTTAAAGTAATTTTTTTATAAAATTAGACAGAAATGCATACAAATTATACAAAAATTATATAAAAATAATAATAAAAAATATAAAATTATATAAAAATCCATAGGTAAATAGAATGAGTTCTCAAAAACTAAAGTTTAAATTCATTTGTGTCTTTGATTTATATTTTTTCCTTAAATAATTATGATTTCAATAGAAATACCTTTAGGCCGCTTTCACACAAGACGGCTTTTAATGGCTGATAATTTTAATATATTACATTTTTAAGTTGAATCTTTTTTAACCAAGAAAAAGGGTTACTCATAGAAGATTCATTACACTGGTCAACAGTGGTTTTGGTGCCAAAGATTTTGCAGGTGATTTTATATGAATTCGATGCGCTGAATCCAAATATGCCATTAATTTTTGCCTATCAGCTTGAATTTTTAAGATATCAACATTTTAATGAATCATGCATTACACTATTTTAAAAAAAAAACCATGGTTTAAACAAACAAATTAAACAGGGAATTTTTATTATATTACATAGATATTGCTTATTATATACAAAAGAATACAGAAAAAGTCATGATTTAAACAAATTACTCACTGAACATTTCGGAAACTTCTTTTTCGTGACATCCTTGAATGTATTTTGGAACAATTCCGTTTTAAAGTCCAGCAGTAATCCCATCTTCATTGATAGCAATCCTCCATACATTTTATATCTTGGTGAAATCTTTCACCTTGCTCCTCACTAATGTCTCCTAAATTATCAGGAAAACGGTCTAAGTGGCTATGTAAATAGTGCACCTTTATGCTCATGTTACACCCAAGAGATCTGAAATTATTCGGCATTTCATTGACTAATTCAACATAGTTTTCAGCTTTGTGTTTACGCAGAAAATTTTGGACAACTGAAACAAATGAATTCCAGGCTTTTTGTTCAATCTCATTCATTGAATTTATGAAGTCAGGGTCTTTAATCAGCTGTCTTATTTGTGGGCCATCAAATATTCCTACTTTAATTTTTTCCATACTCAGCTGAGGCATTTTTTCCCTATATATGCAAAGCATGATCCATTCTTATCAAGAGCCTTTACAAACTGCTTCATTAGACCCAGCTTGATATGCAGTGGTGGAAAGATGATTTTCTCTCGTGGAACTAAAGGATCGTTGATGATATTCTTTTCCCCAACATCCATGTTTTCTCTCCTACGCCACTCTTTTCTAACCCAGTGTTGCGTTTTGTCTCTGCTATCCCAGATGCACAAGAAACAAGGATATTTTGTGTGGCCACTTTGCTGTCCAAGGAAAAAGTTTACCATTTTTAAGTCTACACAAATCAACCATTGGTGTTCACGATACTTTATTTTTTCCAAGACCAAAGCTATGGTGTCATATTGCTCTTTCATTTTCGTTGAGTGAGCAATTGGTATTGAGCCATATTTGTTCCCATTATGTAGAAGAACACATTTCAAACATCGCTTTGAGCTGTCAATAAATAGGTGCCAATCATCTGGAAAATATTCAGGAAGACCCATTTTTACCAGGAGTTCTCTAACAGCATGACAAAATACAAGATTTTGTTCTTCAGAGAAAAAAGTTAGCAGATCTTTCTCCCTTGTGCGATAGAATGTAATTTTCGTTCCTGGTTCAAGTAAATTTTTTTCCTTCAACCTGAAAGCCAGTAATTCAGAAGCTTCTTTCGACAGATTGAGATCTCTAGTGAGGTCATTTAACTCATCTTGGTTGAAACTTTGAGGAATTCATGATATCGTTTCAAAATCGCTGTCACCTTCAGTAGTATCAGAATTCTGATCAGTGAGACAATAAGCGTCCTCACAGAGTTCTGGTAGCTGGAGAAAAGTTGGAATTGGCACTTCTTCTGAGTGAGGGATAGGGCGTCTTGCAGAGACTAAATCTGGATAAGTCCACTTATTACGGTTCTTTCGATTGATTCCAGTAATATTTACTAGGCAGAAATAACAGTCATCAAATTGATTTTTTGGTTCTCTCCAAACCCTTGGTACACCGAATTTCAGGCTTTTCCTTTTCCCGGTAGTCCACTGTCGTAAATGCTCTGTACAAGTTTTACAGACAATATGTGGTGCCCAGGTTTTATCCTGATCACCAAGTTTAACACCAAAATATCCAAGCTAAGCCCTCTTTACAAAGTCACTAATAGATTTTCTGTTTCCCAGTAGCGTGTATTCTCCACATATGTAGCAAAAAATATCAGGATGATGTACACAGCTTCTTCTACTTGAACTCATTTTATTTCTATTCAGCAACACAAATACTTAGATTTACTTTTTAACAACTCGTTACTAAAGAGAAATTTCATATGACGCTAACCTCAATCTATCTGCACCGCCGGAATTCACGAACTATTCTCAACTCTCAACTGCGGTTGAAGCTTTGAAGGTCACTTCAGATAGTGGACAGACATCTCCATCTATCAGTTTCTATGGAACTAACTGGATAGCACTAATAAGTAGGATTCAATCCCATTTATTAAGAATTTGTCAACTAATCAGTTATATATCTCATATTGTTTGTCTTCTTTTTATAATAAATGAATTAAAATAATAATTTTTAAAAATAATAATTAGTTATTTCCTAAATATTATTATTTTAAATCCAATTGGTTACAAAAGAAGACTGACAATAGGGCAAATATACAAGAATCTTTCCCTGTAT
Source organism: Latrodectus elegans (assembly GCA_030067965.1). Lineage (NCBI taxonomy): Eukaryota > Metazoa > Arthropoda > Arachnida > Araneae > Theridiidae > Latrodectus > Latrodectus elegans. The sequence goes on along the minus strand of CM057812.1, from coordinate 82,470,887 downwards.
AAATTTTACAACACTTGTACTTGAAAGTACTAAATAGAAAAAAAGCATTGATAGATAAGTGAATTTATCTAAAAATCTAGAGCTGATACAGAAAAACTGCTTTCATATTTAGATTCAGCAATAAAAATATAGTTAAAATCTGCTTTAAAATCCTAAGCACCAAAAAAAAAATTTTTTTTTTGTAGGCCTGTGTTATTACCTATTATAGCCTATATTATTATATATTATATCTTTAATAAAATATTATATTTTCTTAATAATGAAATTGATACAATCTATCTTAATTCAGTATATGCCAACAGTATAAATGTTGAACATATTAAAAGTAACATATAATAATTTGAATAAGTAAAAATAAACTATTAAATTATATATATATATATATATATATATATATATATATATATATATACATCATAATATTGTCCACGTCCACATTATTAGTATATGACTATTACTTTTTCTGCTATAAACATTAAATGTAGTAACCATGAATGCATAATTTTTATAATAATTATCTTGTAATGCAAAAAATACGTTGATTTATTTTTCAGTTTTTGTTAATGAATAATGTTAGTGAAAATATTAAGAATTCTAATCGCACCGAATAGAAACTTCTTGCATAAACACCAAGTTTATAGAAATGTCCACCCCTGGGTATCCCCTATCGAGAGTGATATTTTTGTGACACTACTGTTTTTATAATTTCCTTAGATTTGTCCCATTAGATAGGTCTTTCTTCTACAAAAGAAATCAATATGTTCCTGTGTATTTCTTCACTCATTATGTCCTTAAAATTACAACACTTAGTTGTTTTTCTTTTTGAATACTCAAATATTTTTTCCATTTACTAAAAAAAAAAGAGAAAAAAATAACACACACTCATAAAACCCTATACAAATCTGAGACACGACAGACGACTAAATATCGTTCAGAATGAAGATATCCATTTGAACAACAACTGTTGTCTAGAACACCCGCATCACTGCAAGGTGCAAACGACACCATACCATTATTTTTCAGTGATTTGAAAGACAGCTGAGACGCTATCGCTCGATAGTAATCCATTTCCTGTCTACTGTGAAAGAGACAAGTCATTGTGTGGTTTCTTGATAACTTCTCATGATAAAATATCAGACGATGTTTTACCGTGTGATAAAAATCGTCTTGTGTAGAGACCTGATGTTAATGAACTGAAAATTCGGATTTCCATGAGTGTGGCATTTTTATATTAATCCGCTCTTACATGAATATAAATATAAAAATATTTCATTGTATCTTCCAAAGAGGGTTGTTAGAAGAGAGTAGAAATCAGCAAAAATATGGATATTTAATCCAAAATTTATAGATACAGAAATCGCGTCATCTGATACACATGTTCTAAAGCAAGAAAATGTAGGGTTTAGTGCATAATCGAGTACTCCTTGGTTTGTCATAAAAAATTTCACTTTTTTGTAACCTTGGTTCAACTCAGTTCATCTTTTTTTTGGCTTCTGTGGCAATCTTGGCGTTTTTTAAAGTTCTACATTTGCTTCATTATATGAAACAAATATTCATTTTCCACATTAATGACACATGATTTGATTAAATGAGTCCAATTATATTCATATTTATTTAAACATTCTTAATTGTCTCCATTTTAAACTTAATCAGATCATTTTCACATTGCTCCTATCCATTAAAAATAAGACATGGACAAATATGAAGAAATTAAGCCATAAAATTTTAAGTTTATATAAATGTTTTTTCTTTTCTAACATAAAAAATTTTCACTATCGAGATGCATTTATTTATTAATCTTATACGGAACACAAGCGCGAAATATTATTGATATATGTGATGATTTTGAAATTTACTAGATGTCACTTGCGGCGGATTAAGATTGATTAAAATGTTAGCGTTGTGTGTGTGCTATGACTTTGTTGTAACTTAACTTGTACCAATATACAACTTGATTGGTATATAGAATAGAGGAGGAGGTAAAGTAAAAGTTGAAAGTGGATTTTTGTTCTGCAGTTTAAGATCTGTTTTAAATAGGATTTTTCTAATTAATTAATTTTTTATGGTGTTGTATAAATTGAATTCATTTGTCCCTTTTGTTTACATTCATGTTTGATTTATCCGTTGTTTAATTTCCTATACACCCTCATTTTTGTTTCGAATAATTTTAAATAATAGGTTATAGCAGTTACTTGCCGTTATAAAATTACATTTATTTAAAAATAAGCAAAGTAAGATACCTTTGAGTTCTAAAAATTATATAATTGTCAAGCTATATTTTTCATTTTATTTTTTGAAATCTTTAAAAAATATGTGTGTTTTATATCTTCTACTAATATATATTTCAATTTATTATTCTATGAAATAAACTAATTGATTTTAAGCTAGCTAAATTTATTCTGTTACCCAAACATTAAATCAATAAACTTATGAAAGAATTTAAAATAAAATAGAATAAAGAAACTGTTTTTACAGTAGAGAAAATTAATAATATTCGAATTTAGGAGTGTATGAAATGTAAAATAAAATATGCAATTTGAAGTATGTAAAATGTCTTTCATAAAAAAAAAAAAAAAAAAAAAAAAAAAAAAAAAAAAAGATACGAAAGACGTTATTTACTACAGCCCAAAACACTTGTAACCATAAATAATTTTATTTGATGCTTTTATTTACTCGGGTTATAGTTGAGAATGCAATAGATATAACTTACTTGAAATCAATTTTAATTTAATCCATGTTTTTAAAATAATAGCAATTATGACAGTATTAAAAACTTTGAATGATGAAAATAAATGTGTATTTCAGATTTTAGAAAACAAAACAAATCTTTGTCTTCATATTAATATTTAAAAATTGAAAAGATAGATCCCGAAATAATTTAAAGTATTCTCAAATTAAGGGTGAGTATTTCATAAAGAATATAGTAATGTACGTAAATTTGATAAATTCAGAAAATTTTTATATTAAACACAACACACACACAGCATAACTTAAAAATGAGTCATATATTAGTACTAAAAATACGGTAATATATTAGTAAATGATTTTGTTATAAAAATAACTTTAAAAATAAATGAAATTTTGGGAAATTTAAATAATTTTAGAAATACTGTGTATTTTTTTATTTTTCTGAGATTAATTTATTTTGCCTTTAATGTATTATGAGTATATAAGTGCTTTAGATAAAAAAAATTGATGCATGTTTTTATTAACTTACATAAATATTTTTTTATAACATTTCCATTTTATTTTCATTTGATGCAATAAAAGATGCTAGCTTTAAAGTTTGATTTAGATTAAAAATATGTTAGAGGCTTTTAATACTCAATAACAATCTTTGGTAAAAAAGGAATAAAATAAAATTTTTTAACATCATACATTCTTTTAGGTTTTTTTCTTAGCCTTGCCGATTCTCTATATTATATAATTTTTCAGAAACGGAATAAAATTATTTTATTTTATGTTATATTTCCCTTTGGCTACAAATTTATAAACTCCGTTGTTTGCAGTTATAAATATAACCAGATAAAATGTATTGGTTGTATGTGTTTTTTAAGAGAGCTTCTTTTAAAAATAAAATTACAAAAGACAGATGAAAATAATATTTTTTACTGCTATGACACAAATAATAAAAAAATATCATGAAAGAAAAAATTTAAAAACTAGCTATCGAAAACAAACATGTTAAATTAAAAGCGCATTTATTACACGTTTCTTATCTTTCTGACCTTTGGAAAGTAAAATAGAATATGAGAATTTGTTTTTTAAAACATTTTGACATAAATATAAATCCATCCCAATTTCTTTCTTTCTAGTTATATCCCTCTATCAAAGTGAATAATGTCACAAGAGTTGAGCTACCTTCACTAAACTTCGAATAATTTCGGGACATCAAAATTTGAACGCACTGGGTTAATAAATACAGCTTCTAAAAAAAATCATCTTCGTATGCAATATTACTTCAAAAATAAAGTATAATTTAAAATGCATTTTTCTGTTCTGTTTAGTTTATTTGATTACGTGGCTAAGTCATATAATCGTTCTAGATGTCTGGAAATTAATCAAAACACTTGATGTGGAATACTTTGATTTCATACCGTTATCATCTGCCTCTGCAATATGTCATGACCGACATTGTCCAGAAGTGAGTAACTCTTTATAATAGTAAGGATCTCATAATGTGTAATAGTGAGAATCTGAAATGAAATGGTTTTACTTTGTTTGCTTCCCTGAGATTTCTTTTTCCTCACAGTGGATAATACAGTTTAAGATAATATAGTCGTATACAATGGCTAAATGTTAATACCTAAATATTACAACAACCAAGACAGAGTATTACAACAATGGAACAAATGAATTCTTATACTTAACTTGCAATTTTTACTCTTTCAACTATTAAACTAAATTAAAATGGAAATCTTGATTGTTTATCAGCTATCAGTTTTTATTTGTGAGAATTGATTCAACCAAAACTTACAATTTAAAATGTATTCCATATCTCCCTACAATCATGCAAACCAGATCTAAATCGCATCCATGAATTGTTGATCTGAAGCCAATGTCATGGAATTGCAATCATGTTACGACGTACATTTAGTCACAAAATACAGTTAATTACAAAAGAGTTAATTAATCTCTGCTTATTTTCAGTAGGACATTGACAAGCAGTGTCGTCAGTTAAATATCAGTACTAAAACCTAATCTCTTGAAAATTTAACTATCGTTGATTTATGTGACTTATGGTTACATAATAAAAGTATGATAGCAAATATCATCTCGAAATTATTTTAAAACTTTAGTATAATATCGTTTTATGTTGGATTATGAATCGTCATAAAAGGTGCCAAATTGAATCTTTATTGTGTTTTTAAAAGCGATATCACCGTCGAATTTTGTACAAAGTTGCTTGATTCATATTAAAAGGATATTAAAATTTTACTGAAACTCAAATTATGGTTTCACCTTTTCAATTCAATTATTCAATTTGTTTTCAATGTTTGAAAACCAATCAATAGAATGATATTCAAGCTATAAAAAATTTGAAAAATTGTTTTCAAGCATAACTTTAGGCTTTGTTATCAAGAGTGTAAGGAATATGTGAAAATGAATACAGTGTAGTATTTAAAAAATTTTTAACTTTAAAAATAATAATTCTTTTATGAAAGAGAATAATAAATCTAATATTTTATTTAAGATGGAGTCTCGAGCAAATGGAAAAGATTCCTGTAAATCCAAAATGGCCAAGATTGTAAATGAGAAAGATCAAAGCATTCCACCAAAGAAATTCATGTTCAAGATAAATAAAGAAATATGGCGCTATAAATTTCACTACTTTTTATTAATTGGAGGTATGCATTGTTTTCTTGCTTTATGTTTACAACTAAATAAAATCTATTGTATTTGAAAAATTCTATGAAGTAAGAAATTAAGATAATGTAAATAGAGTCTTGTGCGACTGTACTCCGTGTATACTAAAATAGCGCCAATTTAACTGTTAAAGAGAATTATTAAAATTTTTAATAAAAATTTTAATACAAAAAAATCTATTCTCTTCATAATCTTATTTTAATGCGATGTTATTTTCCATATCAGTTAAGTTAACTTATATTACTTTCGACCCAAAATGTGTGCTATTCCCTGAATGAAGCATGCAAATTATGTGAAAATTACATCACGCGCTTGCGATAGTCAGATTATATGCACATCCTGGTCAAGCGAAATACACTTGCAAGAGCTATATATAGGTAGAAGGGATTGTCAACTTCAAGTAAGGCAAGTGTTTCTTTTTCAGCATTGTTTTTGCACGGCTATTTAACAAAGCCTTGCAGTAGATATTGAGCATTTTTAGAGCAGCTTTACCATTCCTACCTAGGAAGAACAGTAGCCTAAAAGGGTTGCAGATTATTCTTCAGAGAAATCGGTGATCGTCTTGGACAAAACTAAACGATAGTGATGCGAGCCTGTAATCACTGGATGCAGGAAGGACTGACAGAACAGAAACCATCCATCTCAGTGTAGTTGATAAGAGGCCATATTGGGTACAGGAAAGTGATAAGATATCTCAGTCACATCGCGAAATTTACCCCAAGAGATTCAATCCATTACGAATCATTCGGTGTCCGCTATTACAATTTGGTTTACTTTGTAGCAGAGTAAAATCTATGCAAGTTTGAGCAGAGTAAAATACATGAAAATATATGTTACCGTTGTTCGAGACCATAGGCGTTTGCTCAGTTGTCCATAGACAATGGATTGGTTATAGACAATGGAATGGAGTGACATTTCTTTACTGCCAAATGTCCCTCCTTCCTTCAAACCGACGATAGTCGGATTTGAGTTTAGAAACACCGTTACACTGCGGAACTTTTGTTGCATCGCCCCACTTTTTCTGCCCCCGGCTCATGATTTAGGGTCATATTAGATTTCAATCATGCATTCCTCTTGTACTCAGTGTAATAGTATATTAAAAAGCCAGTACTATATCTCTAAGGTTTGGAACCCGTAGTCCTCACGTCCTTCAGGGCTTACCATGTGCCATATTCCAACATAATAATGCCTGACCACATGCGATATTCATCAGATTGAATTGTGTCCTTGGCCAGCTTGTTCTCCTGATCTGTCGCCAATTTAAAACATGTGGCTAATGCTTGCATAACAACTGATTCGGGATACATCACCCAGATAAACTTTGATAGTATCTGGAATCCACTCAGATTGATGTACCTAAATTGTACATTAGAAGACTATTAGATTCAAATCTGAGGCATTTGGCAACGGTCATAATCTACAATGAGGGCTACACTGAAAAGGATATTGATTATTAGTTTTCTAAATATCTACACGTCATAAGAAACTGTTATTTCAATAGAGTTTGATATTTGTATAACGTGTTATCTATCAAATAAAGTTTGGTGTAATATCTGTGTTCTTTTTGATGATGAGATTAGTGTGGCCCTCAATGTATTCTTATGATTTTATTACATAAAATATCTTTCATACTATCTTCTTTACATCTATTAAATTAATAAATAAGTTTTAGTAATAGAAAATTTTAAAAAAAATGATTAGGAGCATAAGTAGCAAGAAAAAATTTCATTGTTTGTAAAAATGAAAATCTGACTTACTGCAATAGAAAACAAGATTAGTAAGAAACTGAAATATACACATGACCAACCTTATGAGATTATATATATATATGTGTGTGAATCTGTGTGTGTGTGTATGCGTGTGTGTGCTGGAAAAAATATTAAACTTTATTACTTGTTTATTTTAATTATGTATGTTCTTATATATAATTTTTTATATTACATTTACCAGGTCTGTAACTTTAAAATAAGGATTTTTTCAATAAAAATTTTAGAACGATTTAGAAAAAATTATTTATTTTATTCAAAGTATCGGGCCTTGCTTTCTACACATTTTTGCCATCTAGTAGGTAAATTATGGATGACATTCGAAAAGAATTGAACGTTGCGTGAGCCAAACAAGTCGTTGAACCATTTTTGGACGTCCTCATAAGAATGAAAATGCTGCTCGGCAAGTGCGCGTCCCATGAATTAAAACAGGTGATAGTCGGAGGAAGCAAGGTCCGATGAGTACGGGGGGAGGGCTAATATTTCCCATCCAAGTGCTGCCAAAATGTCCTTGACTAGCTGTGCTGTGTGCGATTTTCATTTGACGCTCGTTCAGCTCATGTGGCACCCATTTTCCAACCTTCTGGATCTTTTGCATGACTTTCAAGAGTTTGAAAATAGCTAAACGAGTAACATTTAATTGCTGTGCCAATATCTCTTGAATTTGTGTGGCGTCCTCATCCAATAACGCTTGCAGCTCGGTGTCTCCAAACTTTTTTCGGTTGATTTTTCATGTTCTTTGTCCCTGACATCGAAATCATCACTTCTGAATAGTTTAAACCACCGTTCGTAAGTGTCGGCAGATAGAGTATGTACACCGTATGTTTCAACAAGAATTCGATGTGCCTCCGCTGTTTTTTTTTTTTTTCTTCTGATTGAATAAAAAAATTAGCACGTGCTGCAAATATTCTTCATTTCACTCAAAATTCGACATATTTACCACTGAAAAAAATATGCTACTAACTCTTAAACATTTAAACAAGTATGGCAATTTGAAGCTGGCTCTCACAGCTACAGAATGATACATTGGTTATGACACTAGCATCTATAGGCTTAGTGCGCCATCTAGTGGGAAAAAAATCCGCATTTTAAAGTTACAGACCTGGTATATATACATTTCTTTCCTCATACTATATATGTAAATTTCATTATTTGATTTAATTCTCAGTTATTGGTAAAGGTAAATCAACGATATTATAAAACACTTTAGTTATCAAAAATGTGTTTTACACTCTTGAAAAATTTTTACTATCATATTCACATATTGAAAGATATGAGAATATGATAGTAACCTAAAATGTGACCAAATTACCAAATATAAAATTATATGGTTCTTTTGTCCCTATGAGGCATATCTTTTCTTTTTTATGGTGAAGATAATATATTAAGAATAAATATATATATATATATATATATATATATATTTAACATCATAACATATATATATATATATATATATATATATATATATATATATATATATATATATATATATATATATATATATATATATATATATATATATATATATATAACATAAGATAATAAATTAAAAAGGATGCAGTCAGTGAGTAATAGATAGGAAGATAATGATATGAAAGTTGTTCGTATTTTTCAACTAAAGTAATCTTCATATCCATAAAGATCTTGGTTATCAGTAAATTATTGAATGCAATCTGCTTCAGTTTTAGAATCAGTTATATATAAATGAAATTAAATAAAATGTGAAAGCCTAAGCTTTTAAGGAAAGCGATTGCTAAGTTTATTGAACAGACAGGCAACTATGAAACTTTTATTTTCTTGAAATATTTATTTCAAGTTGGTTGACAAGTTCACAGATGTTAAATGTTTTTTAACATTTGAATATCAAATATTATATGTATATAGATATATAGTTAATTTTACAAAAATAAAAATTTCATCTTTCTACTGTTTTATCTTTTTTAATAATAAGTCGCTTTCTTATCACTATTAGTAAAAAATCAGCCAATTTCTAGGGTAATATATTTAAGAAACTAAAATCTTCAAGCAAAATATAATTTGAAAATTTCATTGCAGTTTCAAAATTTTAACAAAATATTCATTAAATTTTTAATTCATCGCATGAATTAATATATATTCTATAATAGTTATTTTATATTTCAGCCATAGGTGCAGGATTTCCTTTTATTCCTATAATAGCAACTCACCGAATAGGAATATCCAACACAGCATTTGCCGTAATTCTCATGGTACAACATTTTCTCTTTGTTTTCCTGAAGCCTGCTATTGGATATTTGGCAGATTATTTTAATAAGATAAAACTAATAATTTGCTCTCTAGTATTCATAATGGCATTTTGTTATGTAGTTATCTTAATAATCCCGAACATAAAATCACCATTAAAAAATTCTGAATTTGTTTTAAGCACTAATCATTGTATAATTAATGCCGATAGCAGATATATAACTTTTCATCCAATCAACTACTGGAAAGATCAAAATGAAACTCTGAATCTTAAAATTCTTAACAATGATTTAAAAAGGAGTGATGTTCTTGAAAATCATCAATTTAAGATTTGTGATAAAGTAAATAATTCAATCCATGAAACATTATTGGATTTCAAGCAAAATATGGCACCAGAAATTTCTTACAGTTGGAAATTATATAATGTTTCAGACATGAAACTTATCAATGCATTTTATTTTAGCAATATATCTTCTCAATATGAGTATTGCTTATGTTCAAATTCTGAGAAACATCAAATTACTAGACAGGAGTTTACCAATTCTTTTCAGTGTATCTGCTGTACTGATAGTTGTTGTTACTGCATTATTTTCCAATCTGAATCTTCAAATAATTCAGAAACTACTTTTAATAAGACTTACAAAAATGAGCTTTTATCATACCAAGTATGGCTTTTTGCCATTCTTTTCACATCCGTAATGGTCTGCAATACCTGTATCTTATCAATTTCTGACGCAGCTTGTTCTGAAAACGTTGAAAGAGTTGGTGCTCAATTCGGGCACCAGAGACTGTGGGGCTCTGTTGGTTGGGGAATAGCAGGACCTTTAGCTGGCAAACTTAATGATTATACTGGTGATTACATTATTTCCTGGTGTATCTTGATTTTGGGTTTAGTTTTAACCATATGGAACGTATGTGAAATGAATCTACAGAAGCCAAGTTTATCCCAAAATATTTTCAAAGATGTAAGAACAATTCAAAAGTCGGGTGAATTTCTTGTTTTCGAAATTGGTGTCCTTATGAATGGTATTGGTTCAGGTATCGTATGGAACTATTTAATTTTGTTTCTGACTTCAATTGGAGGAAGCAAGCTTCTCTGCGGATTGGCCTTGACCGTGCAAAGTTTTCTTGGCGCTATTCCATTTATGTTCTTTTCTGGACGAATAATAAAAACTTTAGGACACATGAATGTGGTGTCATTAGCTTTATTCACATATATGCTCCGATTCATGTGGTACAGTTACTTGATGAATCCTTGGTTAACGCTAATGATTGAAGCATTTCATGGCCTTACGTATGGATTACTATATGCTAATATTGCCTCTTTTGGTAATGATACTGCTAAGCCAGGAACAGAAGTGACAACACAGTCTCTGCTCTTCACCATGCATGAAGGATTTGGTGAGTATTACACTTCTAAATACTATTATTATTCTTAAACAAATGAGTTACCATTTCTTCGGAAAATTTTAAGTTTCGTAAATTAAATGCTTGTACGAAAATACTGCGTGTTTACGTTCTTTTAAACAACGTTAAATGCTTAAATACTTACATTTCTTATAACGGTAAGAACGTTGAAATCTTATGAACATTTATTTAACTTTATAGATAAAATTGTAAACAGTATTTTTTTATATTTTGATAAGATATTTTTTATGTTTGTGTACCTGTCATGTTTTAATCTATTTTCCTGAAATTTGAGTGCCAAAGCCAATGATTTTAATCTCTGTAACCATGAAAACCTGATTCTTTACATAGTTTAAGAGTTAAGCATCCTAATTTTTCTTATTTTTCTTTAAACATTAATTATTGATTATTTTATATTTCAACGACTTCTTCTTTAATAATAAAATATTAAATATTTCAATCATTATATAAAATATTAAATGATATTAAAAAATAATTTCCGATACTTTAAAAAAGTTTTGATTTTGCTTTGTAGCTTCGGAAGCCTCCCCCCACTATAAGCTACAATTAAAAATCAAATCAATCCTTGGTTGTAAAATGTGACCATAGAGACCAAAAGTGGCGAACGAAAAATCAGAAGTATACAAGTATATATGTTTTGAACTCTAAATAAAATATTTAGCTATTAATAAAGTTTCCTTAATTAATAATAAGCATAATTACACACACAAATGAATTAAAATCAAAAATATTCCATGTTCTCATATCTGTTTTACTTACTTCTTGAACTTTGGATTTTATTCAATTTCATCATTATTTTCCTTTAATTTATAATTTTAATGCAATTTTTTTCAGTTGAATGTAAATTGTAAGCAGATGTTAATAGTTTGAGATGAGAACACCTGTATTAGGTTGACTGAATATATTTTAATTAGAAAATTAACATTTTAAATTTCTTTTTCTGAAACATTGTTGATGTGTTTCAGTTAAACTCAAATTTAAAACTTATTATTTATATACACATCAAGCTGCTAATTACAATTCTCAAATTATCTGTGTTGAATAAATACAGTTAAGCAAAAGTAAAAGTTGAGTATTAGGTATTGTATTATTTAGAACGTATTTTTTTCAGGTTGTGGATTGGGCTGCATTCTAGGAGGCATCGGATTAGACCATTTAGGAGGCCATATGACATTTTTTATTGCAAGTCTTTCAGCAGGATGTGGATTCATTTTACACCAAATTCTGTATCAATTCGTTCGGAAGAGTAAAGGTGTGATGAAAGTGACTACCGCGCCTTAGAATAATCAGGACATTTTCTAAAATAATTGCAACAAGTCCCTCAACAGTTCTAAGATTCATTAGAATGAATGAAATTTTTCAAGACTAAATTAAATACTTGTATACCATATTTAAACCAATGCTTTCATTTTAATTTAATATTTAATATTTTAATGAAACTCATCAATTATACTGTATAAAAAGCATTTATTAGAAAAAATTTCATAAAGTGGTAGTTTTGCTAAAATTGTATGACTTTAGCAATCATTCCATAAGTTCCATACAACTAGTCAACGTTTTATCTAACCTGCATGTGAAAATGTTTAACATTACTATTTTAGATATTTTTATATGTGAAACGTCAAATCTTGTCTTAAGGGATTGTTTATCTTATGTTTTATTAAACTTCAAATTTCCTTGCTGAAAATATTCATTAAATGATAATGTTTATTTGTCTTATGGTGCTTTCTTCTATAATTGTCTACTTCTGTCAAATACAATCGTTAAACCCCCTCAGGGGGTTTACCTTCTTTAGGTAAACACGGGTGTCACAATCCCGAGGTACCCTAGTGATCTTTCCTCATCTTTATTTTCTTCTCTCCTTTACTCTGCTGCTTTTTCTTCCTTTTCTCCCTCAGTGTGGTTGCCTCGAAAGAGGTTGAGGGCTCCCCTTGAGTAGCTATTGCCGCACTGTTGCTATTAGCTTCTTTTGGGGACTAAATCACCCGCGTGTTTGCCATGCGTGGAGACCCGTGTCCCTGGAATGGAGGATCCTGGTGATTGAGGCTCTCAGAGACCAACACATCACTTTGGCCTCTGCTTCAGGTAAACGGGAGGTGTGTTGTGGTCCTCAGCATGCCAATCGGCTTCCATGGATCAAGCGATCATATATCTGCTGTGTGACTCGATAAGGGTGGAGGCCACGTCAGGGATATATCGAAAGCGTATAAGGTCTGGCTAGCATTGATACAGGTATACTGCATCCCCTTGTTGGGCTCGATGGTGGGTGGTGCAGTCAGGCCTTGAAGTAATTAACCTATTTCTATGGAATGTACTTCTAATTCTATACTCCCTATGGAGCAACAAATGATACAGGATCAGAAATATTTTGTTATTAAAAGAATTGAGGGCAATTTTGACAATGTCTCTCCTTTCTTAATTAATAAGTGTCTTATTGGTACTGTTGGAAATGTAAAAAATGTTCGCAAGATGAAATCTGGTGATCTCTTAGTTGAAGTTTTATCAACTGAACAGGCCAAAGCCACCCTAAAACTAAAATGCCTTGGTAATATAGATGTTATGGCATGTCCTCATAGTAGGCTAAATTCTACACGGGGAGTAATTTCAGCAGATGATCTATATAATATTTCAGAGGAGGAAATTTTGGATAATCTTGTTGACCAAAAAGTACAACGTGTGCAGCGCATTACAATCAGAAGAGAGGGTAAAATTATAAGAACGAAACACCTTATACTCACGTTTGCTACTCTTATATTACCTCAATCTATTAAAGCTGGCTATCTAAATTGTAGTGTTCGCTCCTTCATACCAAATCCATTACGTTGCTTTAAATGTCAGCGATTTGGCCATGCAAAAACTACTTGTAGGGGACATTTGACTTGTGCTTGATGTGCATCTGTTGGACATGACAGTAGTCAGTGTCAATTACAAGAAAAATGTGTCAACTGCAGTGGTGAACATCCTTCATACTCCCGATCATGCCCAACCTGGATATTAGAAAAGGAAATTATTACTGTGAAAATAAAACAAAACTTATCTTACCCTGAAGCCAGGCGAACAGTGTCATCCCGTACCCCTAATCAAGGTATTAGCTATTCACAAGCAGTTAAAAAAGTCATGAAATCTTGCAGTACCCAAACAGATTTCTTAAATTTTTCAAACTTATCCTCAAATATTTCTAACATAAATGTCTCACCAATTCCAAAAGGAATTTCTTCACTGTCTTTCGCAAAATCTAAGTCTCAAAGATCCCTAAAGTTAAAGAATGCAAAAGAAGGGCATTATAAATCATATTTAAAGAGTAAAAGAAGCTCAAATGCCTCCAAGACAGATATAAAGAATGTAGACCCATCAGATGATGAAACACTCCTAAGTGGAGATTCATCTGAATCACAGATGGCGTGCTCCAATGCCGGAGCATTCAGCTGAGCTCAATGGGAACCTTCGTTTCTTGGAATTGTCGAGGCTTTCACACTCATATAGAAGATATAAAAACAATTATAAATCTGTATAATCCAATTTGTTTTGCCATCCAAGAAACATTTTTGAAACCTCAGTGCAGTTTAAAATTGCATGGATATAATTGTGAGAGGAAAGATGTTAATCATGATTCAATTTCTGGAGGTGTATGCATTCTTGTATCTTGTAATATTCCTAGCACCATACATTCCCTTAACACTTCATTAATGGCTGTTGCAGTACGCATACACTCTACATCTCTCATTACTATTTGTAGCATTTACTTACCTCCCCATGCGATCATCCATGAAAGCGATTTAAACAATTTGCTGGATCAACTACCTGCACCCTTTATTCTACTTGGTGACTTCAATGAACATAACACCTTATGGGGAAGTGATAATATGAATCCTCGTGGCAATATAATTGAACAGTTCATTTCTAATAACAATATCTCTCTGCCTTCTAAATTCCACAGAAATAACCTATTTCCATCAACCATCAAGAACTTTTCATTCATTAGATTTAGCTATTTGTTCTCCATCAATTCTACCTTCATTAAATCTTAATGTTGATAAGGATTTATATAACAGTGATCATTTTCCTTTAATTATAAATCAAACTGGTATAAGCAGACCACAAATCTTCCACTCCTCTTATTCTTATCATCGTGCAGACTGGTCTCTCTATACTCATTTAGCTGCTATTACTGACAGCATGGTTAGAAGTGATAATATCAATGATGCTGTGCAAAAAGTAACTAATACACTTCTAGATGCTGCCAAAAACACAATTCCCAAGCGCTCCCCAATTCCACGCAAATATCATAAACCATGGTGGAACCGTGAGTGCCAAGTATCATACAAAAAACAAAAGAAGTTGTGGGCAATTTTCCGCAGGTGCCCTACCATGGAAAACCTCATGGCTTTCAAAAAAGCTAAAGCTTTTGCTCGTTGAATACGGCGAAATAGTCAAAAAGAATCTTGGATAAGATATGTTTCCTCCATCACATCATCAACTTCCAGCAAAGAGTTATGGAAGAAGTTAAGCTTCCAGTGGTTTATATAGGGACTTCTCTATCCCAATACTACGCACAGGAGCTGACACAATTTCTTCTCAATATGATATCGCCAATCTTTTAGGTGAAACTTTTGCAAAGGTATCTAGTTCAGACTCTTATAATCCTAAATTTCTCAGAATCAAAGAGCAAGCTGAAAAGAAACCTATAAAGTTCCATGATAAAGCCATACATCCATATAATTGCAATTTCTCTTTGCTGGAATTGCAGAGAGCCCTGTCCCAGACTAAAAATACTAGTCCTGGACCAGATGGTGTCTCATATAAGATGCTTTGTCATCTTAATCATGAATCTTTAATGAACATTCTTTTTCTGTTCAATAGAATATGGAATGAATATGTCTATCCCAGTCTCTGGTGCAAAGCAATTATTATTCCAATTCTTAAACCTGGGAAAGATCCAGCTAACCCTCAAAACTATCGTCCAATTGCTCTTACAAGTTCCCTTGCTAAAACTTTGGAGCGTATGGTCAATGCCCGTCTTGTTTATGCAATTGAAGACAATCAGTACATATCACTTTATCAAAGTGGTTTCCGGAAAGGTCGATCTACTGTGGACAATACTGCATACCTAGAAACACAAATTAGGAATGCTTTTGTACGGAGACATCATTTGGTGTCTATAATTTTTGACACAGAAAAAGCTTATGATAAGACATGGCGTTATGGAATTCTTCAAACTTTGTATAATTTTAATTTCAGAGGAAATTTACCCATTTTTATTCAGAGCTTTTTAAATTCTCGCATTTTTAATGTGTGTATATGACCTGTTTTATCTAATCCATTTATCCAATGTGAGGGGGTTCCTCAGGGAAGTGTTTTAAGTGTTACTGTTTTTAATATTTTCCTCAGCAACATTCTTCATGTATTGCAACCATCTGTCCATGGAACTTTATATGTTGACGACCTCCAAATTTCTTGCCAAGGTTCCAATATGCGACTGATTGAACGGCAATTACAAACTGCTGTCAATAATCTAGTTGCTTGGTGTAATGAAAATGGGCATACTTTGTCCCCTTGTAAAAGCAAATGTATCCATTTTTGCAGAAAAACTGGGCCTCATCCTGATCCAGAAATTAAGATATCAGGCACAACTATTCTCGTAGTTAATCAGGTATCATTTCTTGGGCTTATATTTGATAAAAAGTTAACCTTCCTACCACATATCTTAGATTTTCGCAAAAAATGCGAAAAATCACTAAATATTCTGAAAGTTCTCTCTAATACCTCTTGGGGTGCAGATCGTAAAGCATTACTCCGAGTGTATAAGTCAGTTATTCTATCGCGAATTGACTATGGTAGCGTAGTTTATGGATCAGCCAGATCATCAGTTTTGCGCAAATTAGACCCTGTTCATCACTCAGCTTTACGAATCTGCTCTGGAGCATTCCGGACATCTCCTGTCCATAGCCTTTATGTAATTTGCAACCAGTTACCTCTTGATCTGAGACGTAAGCAACTCTCTCTACATTACTATTTTAAAATGCTATCAGTATCGCAACACCCTTTGAGATCAATGGTTACTTGTCCCTCTTTAAGAAGGCTATATAATGCACGACCACATAACATATTACCATTTTATGAACGTACAAATTCATTCCTGTCTTCATCCGAGTTTCTTGATTTACATGTTCAAGCTACACATGCTCTAGGATCTCCTCCTTGGAATATTCCTGTTGTCAATATAATCAAACCCTTTACTGGATACAATAAATCAGCTACATCTCCCCTTATTTTGCAACAATTATTTTCACACATTCATTCCCATTATTCCTCCCACATCTCTGTATATACAGATGGCTCAAAATCAAGTAGTCATGTTGGTTGTGGTATTGTTGTTGGAAATACAGTTTACAGCTATAAACTGCATGCATCATATTCTGTGTATACAGCCGAAGCTGTTGCTATTAAACGTGCTCTAGAAATAATACATTCTAGCCCTTATCGAAAATACTGTATCTATACAGATAGCATGAGTGTGGTCATGCAATTAGATCATTTTAATGATAAGTGTCATCCAATTATTATGGAAATATTGGATATATTAAATATATTGAAGAATAAAGGATTTTACATCTTGTTTTGTTGGGTTCCAAGTCATGTTGGCATTGCGGGGAATGAACTTGCAGATAATGCTGCTAAAAATGCCTCTGACATTTTGCATACTCCATTAACATTATTTGACATTAAGCAAATTATCAAAGATTTCATTTTCTCCCACTGGCAAAAAACATGGGACTTGCAGAAAAACAATAAATTATATAGTATATCCTCTCACATCCTTCCATTCCCAGTTGCTCCCATGCGAAGAGTTGATGTAAAACTCACACTGCTTCGTATTGGACATACTAGATTTACACACAAGCACTTATTCTTGTCTCGGAGTGCTCCAATCTGTGACATGTGTAATGTACCATATACGGTACATCACATTTTAATTGTCTGTCCTAATTTCAATGATTTACGCATTGTATTTTTTAATACCACAAATTTAATTTTATTCCACTTGATTGGGTTTAAACCACATAGAAATTTGTTTGCATTTTTACGTGCAATAGGTTTCTTGAATTCCATTTAAGATTTTTTATCCAAAATAATCGTTACATATGCTTTTCTTAAACTTTTTACACATTCCATTATATACATATGACTAGTCTCTTAACACAGAATTTTCACCTTCAGTTTTAAATATTGTACGGTGCAGAAATGTCCAATATTGGACCTTGCATCAGTAAACCTTAAAAATCAATCAATCAATCGTTAAACACACATGACACATTAAACTTTATAACTGTCATCAAACAAAGAGATAGAATTTTCCCCCTATGTTATCCTAAACTTATATTACTAGAGGGACAATTAATTATGAAATGCAGAAGATAAATAAGCTTTTACAAAATGGTATTTGATGGTCTTAAATACCAATCACTGTTTCTTACTGATATGAAAATTTTATTTTTACCACCAATTATTATATTTCGATAATTAGGGAATATTATCAAATAAAGGAAATCAATCAAATGTATAAGACAAAATCTAAATTACACTTTGGAACAATTTCTTCTCGGATTTGGCTTGACTCATTATAAAATCTCTTGAAACTTCATAAACTACATCAATTGAAATGAAACATTATTTTATGCACCACATTAAAAAGGCAAAGGCACAAGAAACACGTAGATCTAGGCGAGTTTTCTCAGATGCTGAATACTTCAAAATTACATTTTTAGTGTACAAATAGGAACCAATATCCAGTCAAATACTAAGGGTCAAACTTTTACTAAAATGATTGCACATTTAAAAATTTAAAATGTTTAGTTATCTAATTTCGTTAAAGTAAGAATTAGTATTTGAAAAATTATTTTTGACAAGATTTTTCACGAAATATAAATGTTTTATACATTTATATATTTTTTTACCGGCAAATTTAAAATTTTGCATTATTTAGAATGAACATACACATTGAAATTTGACATAATATAGTCAATATATAACTCCGAAAGCAGGTTGGCTATATATGAAACGACTATTTCAATGATTTTCTAAGCTTCCTATAGAAGTCTGAATGAGAAACCTGCAAAATAGTTACTACATCTTTTTGTTTCCAATACGGCAATTCACGCCAGATTCTAATATCTGCCTCAGGATCAGAGATTGTCAGTTGTCTTTTGTAGTTTGTTCGGGAATGTCAATGAACTCAATGTTACTAAAAGTTTTTCAACAAAAAAATTAATTTTCTCCGTGTTGTATGAAAATAGCGAAAAAAATTATATTGAATAATGGATCATAATCTATATACAAGAAACAACGAGTCGATGAAGAACTTACTAAAATTAAATTAGATAAAATTCTAATATTTTTAAATAAGGAATAGTACTAGCAATTAATAAATGCATGAAAACATAAAATGACACCTGAGGAGGAATCCAAGGGCTGCAGGTTGGTGAATTGATAAGATAGGATTAATGTGGAAAAAAAACAAGAGAGTATTTGTGTTGTTTAAGAGAGCTGCAGTATTATAATCAACGATGGGTAAGAAGTTATTTCTTGTTTTTCATGAAGTTCATTTTACTGTTGGACACGGAGGACATACTAGACAGTAGAAAAAACTTTTAACCAAATAAAAAAAAAAAAAAAAAAAAAAAAAAAAAAACTTACACGTCATTATATTGAATTGTACATCAACCTTTGTGAAACTTGTCAAGAAAAAAGAAAGATTGTAATGAAATTTATAATTTTTTTCCGAATTTGATTCCAGTTGTCCAGTAGATCTTTTCGACTTGTTGCAATGAGTGAAACAGAAGTTGATTTCTACCAATTTGGAAATTTTGGGGAAATTTTAAAGCAGTTATAAACTGGATTACAGTTGATTTTATTTACCAATTGGACAGAGCATACAAATTTATCATTATGTAGTAAAATCTTCTCATAGAGTTTGATTTAGTATTAATGGGGTGACCAGTTTTAAGAAGTTTTGGACAGCACTAAAGATGGACCAGGGGAAGTTTCGCTATTCACAAATCAAGGTTAAGGTCGATAGAATTAATCAAAATATCAAAAGTAAGCTCTGTATTTTGTTGAAAGACAACAAATCTTACAACTGAAGTGAAGGGCTGTGTTTCCTTCAATTTATGAAAAATGGGGTTTATCTTTCTGTGACGAGAATAACACCATTTTTTTGGGCTATTAATATAAGATATTGCTTATAACGGTTCTTTTACCCTGAGATACTATAAAAGACATAAATATAGAGAAGTAATTTGGGAAAGCAATATAAAGCAACCAAACAATGAAGCATTCTGAAAATAATCAGATATTTTGGGAAACAATGACAAGAATATAATTGATAGGGAATTAATCCAATAATATATGAAGGCACCTCTGTTTCAAAACAGAAAATGCTATTGAAAGTAAAATATAGATTAAATGAATCTAGATATACAAGCCAAATGTTAAAATAAATTTGGAAAAAAATTTTGTTGCTTCTTCGTGACTTACTGTGCGAGAATTTTTATTCCTAACATTAACAAGAGCGTCAGAATTTGACAAGTAAAAAGGTGATTTGGGCAATATCTTGGGAGTTGCAATGAGTGAAACAGAAGTTAATTTCTACCAATTTGGAAATTTTGGGGAAATTTTAAAGCAGTTATAAACTGGATTACAGTTGATTTTATTTCTTAAAATCTTTATTATAAAAATCGATAAAATTTTCAAGAGAAAACCTTTCTAAAATAAACAAAAACCCAGGGAATTAAAGAAATTCTTTTTAAATATAGTTTTTTTTATTGCAAAAGAAAAAAAAACAATTTAACAAAAAAACTTTACTTATTTAAAACATATTATATTTTATTATATTAGATCTGATCTAACTCTCAACTGAATAGACAAACATAAATTAATGCAATATAAATAAAAATAAAGCATACATTAATTCCTTTTTTTCTGTACAGCATACTGAAATAAACATACACCCGAAAGATAAAATAAATAATTTCTGGTTGAAGTCAAACGTGAAAACATGATCTAACAAATAAAAGTGAAAACATTGAAAAACCATTTAATTAATCGCGCGCTGTTTACCATCATAAAAAGAATTCTCACCTACAGATTAGCTAATGACAAAACAAATTATTGAAAAATTTTTTCTAATATAAAATTATTAAATATATATTTCATCTACGTTTTTCCAATTCATTTTATATGATTATATGACTACATATAAAAAACGCTGAGACCTTATTTTCTGCAAAGAACAAAAACAATACTTTCGCAAGAATTAAATTCAAATTCAATTCAATTGAAATTGAATTGAATTTGAATTTAATTCTCAAGAAACAAAATAATAAAAATATATGTAATATGCGAAAAAAAAGGTAATATGATGCCACGTGTAAGTATTTTTTTCTACATCTAGCGATTACGCAATAATATCTCAATCGGAGAAACGCAATGACATGTTTTTTCTTGTTGGGAAATTTGTTCTGAAGTAGTGTTATATCATTAACTTGTGAATGTACGGAAAGTTCAAATCAGTGTTAATTATGTTGCGAATTAACTACAAATGTTTGATCAAAATTTTTGGAATAAAATGTTTATATTACGTTACCATGAGACGAATATTCTGATATAAGTTTAACTCTATTCCATTCATTCTTTCTCAACTCATCTTCAAATAAATATTCTCCATACAAGCAGAATAAGAAGGGACTTATTTATATTGATACTAGAGATCATAAATGCACAATAAAAATACAATTGTATATAAAATTTTTATTGCCTATGGTCGCATTTCTTATATAAAAAAAAGCTCCAAATCACTTAAATAAATTTTAATTTTATCAAAATTAAAAAAAGTATGTTTTGACTAAAATTTTTTTTCTTTCAAAAATCTGATTGCAGAAAAAAGTATTTATATTATATTTTTATGTCAAATTAAATATTTTACAAGCATATTTAATTATTCAATGAACACAATACTGAACAAAAAGGGATACGTAGGAAAATCCAGAAAAGATAGGATATTAAATAGCTTTCCATAAAGTATTTTACAAAAATTTGTGAATTCAAGATTTCAAGTAACACATTGATTTTTTCCTTTGAGGTTTCAGTTTCAAAAATTGAAAAACACATACGTTTTTTTTAACATTCTTCACGATTATGATTTTATTAAGAAAAAAAATGGAACTGCTTAATTCCTTTAACAGATTATTACAACTTTTAAAAATAAAAAGAAAAAGTAAGTAAAGTTTTAAAACGGACTTAAAGTAAAAATTTTAAATGAAAAATATTAAAAATAAAAAATAAAAAAAGCATATTTTAACAGAAGCTACGTCTTAGAATTATATTACACTGAACAAGAAATAAGTTTGTAAAGAGTTTTATTTATTTCTGTTTCTTGAAAAGAAGTGATTGATTTAATTGAGATACCAGTCTTGTTTCATTTCCTGTTTGATAAGGCACATGGTATCCGCATTATTCACAATTAAGTCTTAGCCATGAAATCAAAGCAATTCAGAGTAATCTGTCTGATACTTTAGCTAATTATTTAACATTATCTGATTACGTAATAGTTTATATTTTACTACATTATAAGAAAAATATGCTTCAGAAATAAACATATACCTAATAGGTTAATCTGTTAAGCAAATAAAAAATTATAATGCAAAATGTTTTAAAAATGAAAGTACGATCAAAAAACAGCAAGTTTATAAAAATAATGAAATATCAACAAATTTTCTATCGAAAAAAATTATCGACACATAAACATAAGCAAAAGATAGTATCTAAAATTAAGGTTATAATGTGGGATATGATATGAATGAGAAATGTTGCCATAAAGGGTGAGCTTAGTGTAGAGATACTTGATATAATACCTTATCCGGTAAGTAGGCAAGTGGTTGTCCGGCATTTATGCTGTCATTTGATATATGAACAAATGCACATGAGAGCAACATTGGTCCAAATAGAATGCGTCAGATGATACACTTTATATTTGTTATTATTGGTTAGTCTAATAGAACATATGAGCTCATTGCACATTCATGCAAAAGTCGCAGTGAGTACTTTCACAATTAATGAACAGTCCATTGATCTATGTGCCCATGAGTAGCAGTGATTATTGTTGAGATTATTACAGAGACAATTGCTCAGGCAAATCTTTCTAACAGCAGACATTAAAAGCTACATAGTGAGAGATTTCCCAGTCTTTCTAGTGATTTTACTCAGAGTTTATAACTGTTGTGCTATTTTTAAAGACCACCATACGTGATTGTAGCCAATGACTGACTTCTGTTTGTGACTATACAGCTTCTAGCTTATTAACAGCTTTCACCACTATTCAAATAAAATTCCGCATTATCCCTTCCATTGCAGTTTGATGTTTTCATTAAAAAGGGAAATCTCTTTCTGCAAATTTAAAAATTAAAAATTCTACTGCCGTTGATATATTTTTAAAGAAAACTGACTTTTTCTGCCACTAAGCAGATGCAAGACTCATAAAGTAATACCATTTCCTAAATTATAATATATGAGATTAAATTTAAAATTCGTCAGAAACAATGCCAATCACGCACTTGGAAATCTATGCTTGAACAGCAGTTATATTTTCTAAATAAGGACGGTGAGTTCTGATTCCAATTTTTGAAAACGTCTGGTATGGTTCCTTTGAAGAATCAAATAAAATTTCCTGTCTCTAAAGTTAAAGGCCCTAATAAACGAATACAAACAATAAGCATTACTTATAATGGTGAATGATATGCCATTTTCCTCATATTTTTTACGAAATTCACTTTTCTATTTCAACTATTCTATCATTGTAATATAGTGTTAGTAAAAAATGCTGCAAGGTATAGTAACTCATGTTATAAATTGTCTAGCAAACATTTGAAAGAATAAACACGAAACAATTAAAATATTCAATAATAGCATATCATAAGTTAGTCCTTTCATATTTAAATAAACTTAACTAAGCTTATATAATAACTTATAATAATCCTTAAATTGATCTGTACCTACTACTGGCTTTTTTGGTAAAAAAATACTTTTTTAGAATATGTTAATCAGCTTCGAAAAAAGCAGTCCTAAAAGGATTAATTAGAAATTAGAAATACAAATTCTTTTTTATTACCTTTTGACTCCTAATTCAAATAAAGCATGCATAAAATATTTCAAAATGTATAAAGCATTCGCAACAACAGTATTTGATTTAGAAAAATAAGAATATACTATTTAGGTGTGATTCAAATCCACCGAATAATATTTGGAATAAAATATAAGCCTTAGGAGACATATTTTAAGACATCTATGTAACATGTGAGATTAATGTAATTCTCATATTCAAACTCCTCTCCCTCCCTAATTTTAAAACAGTATTTACAATGATTTTACTAAGGATAATTTATGAATTATTTAATAATGTCATCCTAATTTTTTAATTTTTATGTAAGAGGTTTATGTAAGATGTTATGAATTTTAATGTAAGAGGTTAAAATTCTGTAAAAACATTTATTAAAGATGATAAACACTATTTTTTTATGTTAAAAAACTTTAAAAATAATTAATAAATTTTGAATCCTAAAACATGTAAAAAACATTTCATTTTATCATTCAAAATTAATCACTTTCATACCAAAGTTGTATATGAGGGCCATAGTTTAAAAGCCAATGACCTTAAATATTTGTTTAGAAAAAAAATATGTTTGAATATTATGATCCTGAAAATCCTCTTTGAAATTTAATAAGTGAGATAACATAAAAAATGAAAAAAATTCCTGGTCTCACTTTTTGTGTTTCGCCAATAAATTTATCAATGCCACGAGCTAACAAATCTTTGTACCGTACACAAGAGATCATATATATATTACATTCTTGATAAGAGGGTAACAATGGAGGCTACTATTCAACCTTAGGCGTAAAAAAGAGAAAATAGCTAGTACCAACTGTAAGTTCAAGGAGTCCTAAATGTAATATGGCCCACGTAAGTAAACTATTTTTCTTTTCTTTTTTTCTTTCTTTTTTCTTATAAAAATTTTGATTTTTTTAAAATTATTTTTTCATATATTCAAATAATTAGACTTTGAAAATAATTTTAATTTAGATGGGACAAAGAAAAAAATAATAAAGAATGAATGATAAAAATAATTTATTACTTATACATTTGTTAAAGATATTTAGCATGTTTTCATTTCTTATACCCGAGTTAATAAAAAATAATTATTAATTAATTTGAATGGTAATGCAGAAGTGAGAAATATTACATCAAAATGTAATATTTTCTGAAGCACAGTGTACTGTATTATTAAATCTTAGATCAACATTTTGTGTAATTGGAGTATTCACATCATAATGTTACGCATTTCAATTTTGATTTATAATAGATATTATACTTTTCTGTGCTCTTCTTGTAATAGACATTATAAGAAAACTACATTCTGAAATTACATTTTTTCATAATATTTTATATATTTTAAATTAAAAAATTAATTTTGACCTGCCGAGAAAATTTGAAGAATAAATAATAGAATACCCCAGAATACAGAAGTAAAAGATGCCTCTGCTACAATTATTATTATTAATATTTTATTTCAATTTGAAGCTAGGAATTCGACGGAAAATTCCAAACACAAATAATTTTTATGTCCAATACATTTGGCAAAATGAAGCTTCTATAAGGACTTTGAAATATTTTCACATAAACTTCACATTTCATTTCTTTCATTATTATTTTAAATATTTAAAATTCCACCTGTGAAACAGAATTTATTTTCGCTTTAAAATATGTTAAAATTTTTTCAGAAAAGTAATATGCACACTTAAAAATCATAATTGCTCAACAATTATAAAATTAAAAAATTCAAATTTATAAAAAGTTTCACAAAAGTTCGACAACATAACAAATTTTTAGTAAAACTACAGTTATATTAGTTACAGTTGCATAAAGTAGTTATAGTTGCATAAAGTATAATAATTGAATATTGTCTTGCATAATTTGTTGCTAAATTATTCTTAATAATCTGACTAAGTCGTCAACCTTCAGTGATTATTTTGCTTGGAGTATGTTACATATTTTAGTTTAATTTCATGTTTTCTAAATGTGACTAATAATTTAAGATAAATTTTTTTATATATTTTTAAGATGGAGTCTCAAGAAAAAGATGAGAATTGTAAATCAGATAGTCCTAAGGATATAGAAGAGCAAAATCAAAATATTCCAATAAAGAAATCTGTATTCAAAATTAACAAAGAGATATGGCGATACAAACTTCATTATTTTTTATTCGTTGGAGGTAACTTTTAATAATATTTTGCGTTCATATTTATATAATTGCTTACAAGAAAAATTTTAAAGCTATGTTTTTTACATTGTTGATTGTTACATGAAACATTTTTATATGACAAATTTTTATACATGTTAATAAAACTTCTACTTAATTGCTTAAATTATTCTTTAATTACATTAGTTCAGTCATTGCGATTTGTTTAGAAAAACTGAGATGCTGCAGAATATACTAAGATATAGATTAAATTTTAAGCTGTAAATTTAAATTAAATTTAAGTTATAAATTTAAATTATTAAATTATGCAGTTTACAACTTTACAAATACCAAATAAGCATAGGTTTAAAATTTATGTTATTGTTACTGACCTCCATGTCCAAACTCTGCTAGATGAAATTTAGGAGATTATTCACCCTCTATTTTTCTGATTTGCTCAAATGATTAAATGACATATTTGTGATTTTTTTCCTTGTGGTATGTATTTATTAAAAAAATTATTTCAGAAATTTGTTTTATAAAATTGCTAGTATCATCCAGAGCTGTAGTCGTTTTTTGTTCACAAAATTAAAAAAATATGGTAATTTAAACTAAATTACAACAGTTTGAAATTTTTTAACACACATACAACATGTTCTATAAAATTTTAATACCATAAAATATTTATGAATTAGAAAAAACAAATCTATAGAATAATTTTTCTATTTTCTTCGCTTCAGCTTTAGGTGCAGGGTTGGCTTTTATTCCTGTAATTGCTACTCGCAGAATCGGAATATCTACCACTGCATTTGCTATGATTCTTATGGTGCAACAATTCCTTTTCATTTTTACAAAGCCAGCTATTGGTTACTTGGCAGATTACTTTAATAAGATAAAAGTAATAATATGTTCTCTAATATTCATACAGGCTTCTTGTTACGCCGTTATCTTATTCATTCCAAATATTAAACAGCCTTCAAAAAATTCTGAACTTATTTTAGACGTTAATCATTCATTGTGTTTATTTCATGATTCTTCCAGAGATGTAACCTTTTTTGAAAGCATCTATTCGCAAACTGCAAACAGAACACAAACTCTTGAATTTCTTGATGTATACTTTCAGGGAACTGTTTTTCTTGAACTTCATCAGTCCAAAACTTGTAAAGACTCAAATCGTTCCATTAATGAAGAATTGTTAACTCTCAAGCAAAATTCACTTCAGAATATTCTTATTGCTGGGAGCTTCATATCTCAAATATGAAATTGGACTGTCCATCTCAATTCAACAAAGAATCATCTCAACTTGATTATTCATTGATGCTGGAATATAAAGACTGCTTGTGTCTAAGTAACGAGAAAAATCGAATTTCAAGACATAATTTCACCGATTCTTCTCAGTGTGTCTATTGTACTGAAAGTGATTGTTGCGTCAATTTGAAATTTGAATGCCCGAATGATTCAGATAAAGCATTTGAGGAAACTTACCAAAATGAACTCTCGACGTATCAGTTCTGGCTGTTTACCATCCTTTGCACTTCTGCAATGATATGCACCAACGCAACTTTCACTCTTTCTGATACAGCTTGTTGTGAAAGTGTTGAAAAAGCTGGGGCTCAATTTGGACGTCAGAGAATGTGGGGTTCAATCGGCTGGGGAATATTAGCCCCTCTAGCTGGCCAATTGAACGACTATACAAATAACTACGTCATTTCCTGGAGCGTCATGATCATGTGTTTCATTTTGACAGCGTGGAATGTCTCTAAAATGGAATTACTTAAGCCACACTTTTCCCAAAATATCCTCAAAGATGTCAGGACAGTTCTGAAATCAGGTGAGTTCCTCGTTTTCGAAATCGGTCTTCTAATGAATGGTATTGGAGCTGCCATCGTATGGAATTATCTGATTTTATTCTTGACTTCGATTGGAGGAAGCAAGCTTCTGTTTGGACTGGCCTTGACCGTTCAAAGTTTTCTTGGAGCTATTCCACTTATGTTCTTTGCTGGACGAATAATTGAGAAGATGGGACATATGAATGTGCTTTCATTGGCTTTATTTACGTACTTACTCCGATTTTTGTGGTACAGTTACTTAAAGAATCCTTGGTTAACGCTTTTAGTAGAAGCATTCCATGGTCTCACCTATGGATTATTATATGCCAATATTGCTTCTTTTGGTAAAGCTACAGCTAAGCCAGGAACAGAAGCAACAACACAATCATTACTCTTTACTATGCATGAAGGCTTGGGTGAGTATTAGTTCTGCGAATATGTTCATTTAATCAAAAAATAGTTTTATGGATAATTTCTAATATGATACAATAAACATTTTTAAGAAATTCAGTTTTTAATTTTTCTTTATGCACATTTCAAATACAAAATTGCTTAAATTTCTTTAATTTCTCCTATAATACTGAAAAACATACTAATCTTTTTCAATTTTCGTAAAAAAAACATATGAGCTTTATCAAAAATATGTCAACTATATATCAAACTATTAAACTACAGCTATATATCTGCACTTAGTAAAATTTTCTTATTGATTGAGGATTGAATTCTTGTACTCTTCAATGCTAAGGTTTATCTTTCTTAAAATGTTGAAGAGAATTTTGTTTATTTTCTGTGCTCATTGTAACTACTTCAACCTTACACTAATGAAACTCCTTGCCAAAAGCCCCAGATTAACTGTTTTTGCCAATTGAATAACTGTGAGATGGGATGAAAGAATGTCAAAGAGATTCTGGAAAGCAATCTCGTGGACATGAAAACATATCTGCTTTAGTGCTCTAGCAATTGTCCTAAGTTGTAATATTAAAGATTTACAGAACACACAGTAATCGATATAGATGAACTTAATGATCACCGAATTAGCTTATTCCGGAGAATTAGGTTACCATGGCAATAAGGTAAATTATTCCCAATATTACACTAACAATAATGTTACTTTTTGCAAGTAATAAGCATAATATTTGTTGAATAGTATTTTTTTAGACATTGCAGACGTCACGTAGAACAACTTCCATAAGTTTGATTAGGCATAAAAATTCATCAAAAATGAAAACTATCTATCGTCACTCAATAAATTTTAAGTTATTAGAGAGCAATTTAAACTTCCTTTGCAAGTGAACAGTAGTTAGAGAATGTGCATCAATTAGATGACTACTTCAAAATTCTCTTACACAATATTGTTCGTTTTGCCATCATAGGAAAGACTCTGTTGGCAACCTTTTAAATAATTTGAAAAAGTAAATAGTGGCTTCCTATAATTACCCTGAAATCTCTTTTCAGAAGTCATTTATCTTAATTATCTGCAGTCCAAAGTGAGTTCCATTTGACAAACAATAATTTTGGATAACGATTTGCAATGAACATTATAATTCTATGAACATTAATTGTATGTGAAGTGTTAATAAAATTAACAGTCACAGAAGGATTTTAATTCTTTCCTTGGAAATTAATGATTATAACTTTTTGATATTGAATGCATCATTCCGTTTTTATTTTTCCCTATATTTGTAATGTTTTTCCAATTACCTTGACATATACTTCAAAATTGATGGTATCATTAAAGGGACAATACTGTAAATGTAAAAACAATAACATTATCATAGCATAATTTCTTCTTATAATAACAGATAAGAAACAATACTTTGATTATAATATTATTAGATCATATACTAACTAATACGAGGGTTACTCTGAAATTTTTGAGATACGTGCAGACGAGAATTTACAAAATAAAAATAACGGTTTAATTTTAAAATACAAAATATTTTAACACAGAAGACGATTTTTTACTGACTAACTTGTTTAGCGTAGAAAAAATTTTAAACAGAAGAGAAAATGGAGTTGATGCGAGAACATTTTTGCACTATAAATTTCTACGATTTTAAAGCAGGAATAAATTAAGAAGAATGCGTTCAACGGTTGCATTCAGTATTTTGTGATGACTCTCCAGCTCGTGCTACTGTATTCAGATGGTTTAGAGAATTTAGAATAGGTTGCAGTTTTCTTAAGGATGAAGAACACAGGAAGGCTGCCGTCGGCAGTAATCCCGGATAATGTGTCTGCCATACGAAAAATGTTAATGGATAATAATCGTTGTACCTATCAAATGATACAGAAGGAACTCAACATTGGATTCGCAGCCATACACAAAATCATTCATGAAGAATTACATATGAAAAAAGTAGTTTGCCGTTGGGTACCCTATAATCTAACTGAACATCAAAAAGAGGAGCGCGTCAGAATCAGTAAAGAAACTCTTAAATTGCTAAATGATGGTGACCACCACATCATTTCTAAAATTGTAACAGGTGATGAAACGTACATACCGTTTTCTGACGTTCCAACACGTCAAGAAAGCAAAGTATGGGTCTTTGGAAATGATCCCACACCGACAATGGTGAAAAAACAACGCGCACTGAAAAAAGTGATGTATGCCGTTTTCTTCGGAAGTACGGGATTGGTCAAAGCCATGAAGCTGGAAGGACAGAAGACAGTAACAGAAAACTGGTATACCACTAAATGTTTTCCAGAAATTATACAAGAACTGAATGTTAGGGGATTAATTCTTTACAATTACAATGCATCTTCACATACAGCCGGATTAATAGTTGAGTTTCTTAAAACAAAAACAAATTAAAGTGATCGAACATCCACCGTATTTACCTGATGTAGCTATGAGCAACTTTTGGTTTCTAAAATCTAAAAAAGAACTTTCGTGGACCTCGTTTTCATTCAGAAGAATAGATTGATGTGACTATAAATGCATTTTTTATCTATTCCAAGAAATGAGTGGCTTGAGGCATTTAATCTGTGGAAAATTCGTCTACAAAAGTGCATTGATGCTGGAGGAGACTACTTTGAACTCACCTAAAATTTTGTAAGTATAACTTTAAAAACCTAGTTATATCTCAGATATTTCAGAGTGACCTTCTTATTAAACATTATTTAATGTTGTATATTAATTTTACTACATTATTACATTATTAATTTTACTACATTTTACAAAAATTAAAATATTTTCATTTCAATATTAAAATATTGAAATGAAAATATTTTAATTTTTGTATGCAAATAAATATTGACTGCAGACTGCAACATAAATATTTTATCTTAAAATATATAATTTGACATTTTATTTTTGGAATGTCCCCAAACAAAATAACTTTATTAAAATGAAAGGCTCAAAAATTTCATAACCATTTTTATATTATATATGAAGGTTTTTATAATATAGGTTTATATTATATTAAAGTATGAAATTCGTTCGCGTATAAAAATTTTCTAGCAAATATTTTCCATTTGTGATCCCATAAAAAATATTTTCAATGGTAGATGTATATCAAGCAGGTTACTGTTATATAGGAATTCAAACCAATAAAAGTATTCACACCTTAATCAGAAAATTAATTTTTTATAGATAACTAAATTAATTTCTCAAATACATTCCCAATAAAATTTTTCTGAAGATTATACCTTTGTGTTTTTATTTAGCTTATAAACTAATAATTTATTGCAGATATGCATGCCGCATAAAATGAAAACCATTCAATAAAAATTACGCACCAGACTTTTAACTCTATTTCTTTTAAAAATATAAACTTTTAGGTTGCGGATTGGGCTGCGTTCTTGGAGGCATTGGATTGGACCATTTAGGGGGACATATGACATTTTTCATTGCCAGTCTTTTCGCAGGGTGTGGCCTCATCTTCCATCAGATTTTGTATCAATTCGTCCGCAGGAGCAAAGGTGTCATGAAAGTGACTACTTCATCTTAAAATAATAGCAACATTTTCTAAACAGACTGAGACAAATTTTTGTATTTATGTTCTCAAATGAAAATGTATGGAAATATCTTTAATTATTTTCAAGTAACAAACTTTACATTATATAATTATTTGTGTTGTATTCCAATTAGAATTGCTAAATTTTTTTCCAGAAAAATTGTTAAATTTGTTATTTTAAGGATTTTTAAGAAGTTTCGCATTTCAATTGCAAGTAAATTGTTATATAATGCTTAAAAATTATTACATATTACTATTTACTCATCTTGAAAATATTTTTGCTATTTTATCTTGTAAAGTTTAACAAATTTTGTAAATTTTTTACCACCAACAAAGTTTTAGCGCTTAGAAGAGTTTTTCCACAGATCGTGGTTGGCAATCATGTATCAAAGAGAGGAACGTAAAAATCTCTGAAGCAAGCAATCCAGCAGATATAATTATAGATAAATGAAGGGCAAAATTTCTCTCCTTTTCTTCAGCAATAGTTTCCAGTCCAGTGATCTCGACTCATCACTGATCAAGGTCACTATACTGAAAACTATTGCTGAAGAACACGAGTAAAGATAACGTTGCATGCCTTGGGAACTCTTAGATAAGATCCTGCGATTATTTTCTAACCCATTATCAAATCTTTTGATAAAATCGCCAAAAATTTTATTTCAAATCGTCATTTCATTTTACCAGAGCTATCTGTTGAAAAGTTAATTTCACTGAATTGTTTATCATGGATAATAATGGATAGTTAAAAAAAACTCTCATGAATTTAAGTATTAACCACAAATATAATCTCATCATGATTTTAAATATTGTCAGTGTAAAAACATAGACAGTTTATTCGATAAAGTGACTTCAACACTGCACAGCTTTTAACTAGTTTAATTTCTATTACGAGGCTTCAATTGCGTCATGAAAGCAAATTATTTTGGGAATTTTAAATCATGTAGACAATTTTCTGCCTCTGTATTAATAATAGCTTTTGAAGGCAAAAAATATCTACCCTTATTTCTTAATTAATAAATTTTCATTAAAGATTTTTAATTCTTAATGCGTTATTAATTTTAGACATTTTTTAAAATTTTAATTACATTGTAAGTATTTTAGTGATATCTGAATCTTTGCTTAATAACAGAAATGCACCGATTTTATTCCCTGTTGAACAGAGAAAAATGAGTTTATGTTTCCTGATTCATATCTGAGAATGACAAGTGCTGAGGAATTTTATGAGTCTCCTTCTTTTAAACTTGTGATACTATTCATTGCTTAAGAAAATATTGAGAGAAAATAAAAAGCTGTAATTATTATGAAATATCTTGGAAAAATTTTCAAACATCAAACTACCAATTACGTAACATCTATATATAACAAAATTGGTTATTAATTTCAGCAATTTTATAACAAATATGTGCCACGTTTAAATTAAACAACCTATAACACTTTTCATTAGTAACTATATTATTTAGAAAAATATAGAATATATTATTTATAAACTATATTATTTAGAAATAAGGAAAAGTGTTATAGGTTAAACAACGTATAACACTTTTCATAAGTACTTCAAAATAATATAGTTTATAATGTTTGTAAGTTGGAATTTCTTTTACTATTCTATATAAAAAGTGTTGGAAAAAACTTCGTAAATGTGTAGTTTAAGATGTTTGCATTAAATTTAATATATAATTAAATTAAAATTATAATTATTGAGCTGAGGTTTAACTATCTAAGATTTATACTATATAATAGTACTACTAATTTTCTAATTTAAATTGGATGCTTTGACAGAGTAATATAAAATATGCTATGTACCATCTAAATTGTAATCATATGAGCATAAATTATAAAACTGTATACATTTATTTTAATTTAATTTTGAAAATTTAGTTATAGAATTTATAAAAAAAGTCTGTAAAATAATGATAACACAAAAAATATATTCCCTTAAATATAAAGCTTTAATTTAACTTATTTTGATTCCTTTTTCCATTGATAAACAGTGTTGTGAGACTAAAGATTTGTTTACAGGTTTATTATCTTTACTTCAAGCCATTTCAGATAATGCTATTTCTTTGTAGATCACATATTCACACTTATCAGGCAGCTCATGGTGGACAATTAACTGGTTTAAATCCATTGTAAAACATTTAAATTTTTACTATGTTAATTGCCTTCCTGGAGAAACTTTCATAGATAGTGAGTCATGATCACATTTCACAAAAAGGAAAACCCAAAATCTTCCCACATACCCACCTACAGACGTGCATGAAGAAGGCAAACCCTCTTTCATTATTCAGCAGTGGTTTGTTCTGAACACTAAATATTTTTCTCTGCAAAACTCTGGCTTAACACTAGATCTTGATGAGCCCTTATCAGCGTCAATACATTTCCAAACTAGATTTCAAAGCCTTTATTTACAAATGGGCAAACATGAAATTGTTATTTGCTACATTGCATTGTTTTCAGACTCCTTCTTTCTGCTAAGTTATTCGTATAACCGATTTAACTTCTGTAATGGCACTCTCACCCCGTTGCAGAATAAAAAGGGAAGAATAAGAGACCCTATGAAAATTTTAACATATTTAAGATCTCTTAGGATAAAAATGTTCAGAAGAACCAAATTTCTATCTGATTTCAACGCATTTTCTCCCATCATGTTTCTTCCCTTCACTAATGTAAGCTATATAAAATGACATTTGGTTCATATGAAAAACGGTATCTGTTGATTATTGGGCTGAGTAAAATATTTTTAATACAATGATCTGTACAAATAATAATATCAATACCCTTTTTGGTATTATATCATTTTAATATATCTATCCAACAGAGGGGGTTTTGACGTAACGAACATTTAATTTTCATAGATTTCTCAGCACAATAAGCTTTGATTTAAGGCAAACCAAACAGTAACATTTACGCTTCGCCAGCCCTGCGCTGCGCTTGGTAGAGAAAGGAAGTAAATAAAATAAATTGTATGGTAATGATATATTTTAGCACTGAGAACGTAATTTTGATAATTAAAAACTTAATATTGATACACATTAGACGTTATGTAGCCAAGTTTTGTCTAAATGACTATGTAAACCCTCTTAGCAAAGTAAATAAGTCATTGAATATGTATGAAACTTGCATGTTTTTTCTTCCTGTATGTATACACTCTGTTATAATGTGTTATAATATATATGCTAATTTTTTTTATTTTTGTTTAAATTTAATGTATTGAAGTCAATGTAAATATACAACCTCAAATTCAAAATAAATATTTTTTTATTCATTGTTGGCTCTTATTTTCATAAATATAAGGAATCCGAATTATGTAAAATTATTTATGCTTAAATTATAATTTAAGGGCTACATTTTTATTGGTATTAAAAATAACTTAATACATTATATAAAATATCATACATTATAAAAATTATTTTTTACAGTAAAATATGCTACTGGAAAAAATCTCTATTTAAAAATTATCACATGAAATTGATTTCATTAAGTGTTAACCGTCCCTTAACACTTAAGGAATATTTTTCTGAGGTGTCGAAAATTTAAAAGAATATATAAATGAAATAGATATAGTTTATAATTGAACTAAATAGACACATATGAAGTATTTTTGGAGGAAGCTGTAATTTTACTGGCTTTAATAGAGATTAAAGCCTTCACTTTCTTCATCTTAATTTACTGATCTATTTTATCATTAAAACATAAAGGATGAACATTTTAATGCAAAAATATCTTCATACATTTCCTGCTGCATACATTTCATGATCTGCTGCATTCCTTTTTTTACTTTAAACTTAATTATTATGACATTTCTTAAAAAAAATCTGCAAATGTAAATCTTAAAACAAAATTTAGAAATAAACACACAGTACATACATACTGTATCAATGTACAACACTTGTAAGTACCTTAACATGCAAATATGTTGCTTTTTCATTTAAATGATTAAAAATTATTTTCCTTTAGAAATATGTATCTTTTTTCACATTTTCAAGATAAAAAACCTCAATTAACCAAATTTTTGATTATTTGAATGGAGTCCATTCCCAGTTGATTCGGATAACTGAAGTTCTACTGAAATTAATGCAATTTGTGATTGCACTTTTAATGTAAATCACAAGAGCCAATGGAATGCATATAATAAATGATAATAAATACAGCACATCCCACATATAAAATATCCATCTATGGGGAATGAGATCTAGTGTATCATACCAATTAAAATAATTAATAAACATAATTTAACATAATTAAAGAAATCGCCTTTTAACATAATTAAAGAAATCGCCAATTAAATCATGTCAAAGTAATAGAGAGTTGGTTAGATTTTATGTACTGCAGACAGGCATCAATATATAAAACAAGAGATTAAAGTGAAGTGATAAAATGATATTTATTTAAAACTCTAACTCAATATAAATTTTTCTTGAATATTGGATTTTAATCTTTTATCCTATCGAAAAATCCTAGGAAA
This sequence comes from Latrodectus elegans, assembly GCA_030067965.1. Lineage (NCBI taxonomy): Eukaryota > Metazoa > Arthropoda > Arachnida > Araneae > Theridiidae > Latrodectus > Latrodectus elegans. The sequence continues at coordinate 82,434,563 of CM057812.1, read as the reverse complement.
ATCCTTAACTCTCACTTAAATAGATATACATGATATAGCAAAACATTAATTTCTTGGTTATAACAATGGATAGGGTCAAACCAAACTTTTCATATTTCAAAGTAAGTGGAATTAATAGTAAATCATAGTTTACTAGGTTGCATTTTAGTCTACATATTTATCTAATACAGATCACTAGAAGATTTAAGAATAATGAAGAAATTGATTTATTAATGAAACTCATGCTCTAGAAATGTATATTATATAAATATTGCATACATTTGTAAAACATAGGTTTAAATTTTCGCTTGTTGGTTCATTGTGAGCTGATGCTATAGACTTCTGTAACAGCAAAATTTATCTACATCGAATTATAAAAGACTCATAAAATATAAGTTTTGATTTCATACTGATTAGAAATAAATGTTCACCTGTGAAAAACGGTATACTAAGTTGTTTTTGATGTTGGTGTAATCTGAAAATAGATAGCACAAGCCATGGTAAATTATATTAATAAAGTACTAATATAATCAAACATATCGTAAGTTCCAAATTAGAAAAGAAGTATCAGACTAAAACGAATGCATAAAGTATAATAACAAATTTTGAATAAGTTCTTGTATTTAATATCTTGAAATAAAGTTATGAATCAGATGGTTTTAGAAAAATAAAATTTTAATTTTAAATTTTATTGTCATGTACTAATTATCTTTTTATGAGTTCACATAGAAATAATTTCAAAAAATATGTTTTATTTAGGAATATTAATTCAATAGATGCATTCATGTCATTTGGCAGTTAAAGAAATGTCAATCATGAATTAATAGAATTTTTTCCCCAAACCTTTTTTGATCACTTTACGTAAAAACATTAAATACTTCTTTGCCGAAACGTAAAATATATATATCTTTAAAAAAAATAAAGATTTCTTATTCCTTTGAATATTCAACGAAAATATCGAAATAACCAAGTACAATAAAAATATATTGGGAAAAAAAGAGAGAAAAAAACGGATGTTATTAAATTTTTAAACACATTTAATTTATAATAGCAAAATAATCAAGCATTGAATATTACGATTAAAAAACAATTAATTTCTTTAACTTGATTTAATAGACAATAGACCGAGAGAGAAGGGTGACAATGGCCTAGAACTTTCATTACTAATCGCGTGTTTGCCAACGAATTAAGCAGTAGTGTACTGTAAAGTGATAGAGGGCACACATATTTCTGACATTAAGAATAATGAGGTCTATGTTCAACAGCTAAGAAAAGCTACAGCAAACATTTGATTTCTTCTGTGAGGAACGGTTCAATATAGATAATGGAGAAAATTGCATTGATTTCTTTGAAATTAACAAATCGGAAGTTTTATTTAAAAAAAATCATTAAATATAATAAATTAATTCATGGAAACTCTGAAAAGATTATTTTCAAAAAAAATAAATGGTGAGAATATGAAAAACAATCCCCAGCATGAGTGTGCACGAGATGCTAGTAAATGTGTTGGCCACTAATTGTTTGGATCACTAGCCAGTTTACCCTGTTTTATAATAAGAATGATTAGGGCTGCTTTTTAATCTGTTGGCAGTTGTCTAGCATACCGGAGGTATTAAAAATATCAAGGAAAAAATTCTTCTCCATTTGACTCAAAATGTGTAACATTTGACCATGAATAACATTCATGTCAAATGATTTATTAAAATCTATCTCATGAGCTCATTCATTGTAAAATCATTGTTAAAATCAGAATTACTACTACTGAGATGACAGAGGCATTTATGAATAAAATCTCTCTCCATCTTTGCAGTCAGTTTATCTTCAGTGATAAAAGAAAGTCTGCTCTTTTTCTGATAGTATTTACTCGTCAAATTAGCAGCTTCATTGTCACTACATAAAAAGCCATTAGTAAAATTTATTTATTTTTTCCAACTTGGGTTGCATTCTATCAATGTTCCTTTCCAGTTTCCAAAGTTTTGTTTTAGAAGTACGTGAGTCAAGAATTTTACACAGGTTATTGCAAGGTCTTGTCTGATTTCTGAATACTGTTGTTTTAATCTTTGTATTAATCAAGTTCAAGACAAACTTAGAGTCGAGAGAATGAAAGAACAAAAAATCTTTCTGTATAGCATTTCTCTGACGCAAAAGATTAAAAAATTTCTGTCTATTTTGGAAAAAGTTAGATTTGTATTTTTTCCTATTGCCTCTGGGAATAGCCACACAAGTGGCAATTAAAATAGAAGCTATGAAAATCAGTCATTTGGTGTCAAGGTCGCAAAGGTGTACAACCACATGCAACGAAATATCCAAAGATGTCTTCAAAGACTCCCAGTTATTCTTTTGAAAATACTAAAAAAAAAAAAAAAAAAAAAAAAAAACATTTTGTTACTTTGGGTTTTGTGCAAGTGACAAAGTTCTATGAATATAAGCAAAAGGTCACTCCCGACCGAATACAGCACTGTCCAGCTACAACTTAAAAATATATTAGAACTCGTAAGTACGACATCTGAAGCATATGATGTAGACTGTAGCTTATTTTTTGAACGAAGGCTTCTTCAGACATTGCGAATGAGTCCCATTTTAACCTGAGCGATGGTGCAGTATATTTATTATTTTCAAATCGACGAGTCATGATAAAAGGGCTTACAGAGGCAACTTTACGAGGTTAAGGAACTACAGACACCAAAGTCTGATTTTGCCCCATGCTTGCATTTCGACGCCGCAGGCGGACAGCCTTCTCGCGTAGCAAGTGTAAGGCAATTAGTGTCCACTGTGTAGTATACCCATCACAGGGAGGCAACGAGGCCCCCTATCGGGCCCGGAAAAGAAAGCCGTTCCATTAGACGAGATCCTTACAGACGGGTTATCACTCTGCCTGACCGATTTTCTGGTCAACCATCTAAAGTCTCTAGGCTCGATACCGGAACAACCCAGACAAGCCAGTCTGCCAACCCTACGGGTATGCGCCATTTCCCACGTTTATTTTAACTATTTTTCAACATGGCGAAGCCCGAACGCGAGGTGAGGCCCACCCAGTGGACGTCACCTTTACATTTGCGAACTGGAGAGGAAATGCCCTTATGCTGGCTTTTCATTTTGCTAAGCATAGTGGAATACCCTTTACCCCGTGGGTGACCCTACCAGGAAAATACACTCCCGACATACTTCACTTATTCCACCAAGGAACTTTCCGCACGATGACTTAACAATGCAGAATTTTGCAGAAGGTAATTCACTTATAGATTCATACATGACAGAAGAATAACGAGTTTCTTTAAAAGTGAAATCATACTTTCTTTGTATCATTGAAATCATACTTTCTATGTATTCTTTCATGTATCATTTACCATATAAATAAAACTATCATTACATTGACATAACACAACAGAGAAGAAACATTACATTACGTTATTCCTCTCTACTAGTTTTTTAACCAAGCATTTTTCAGAAGGGCAATATGATGGCTTTTGTGTATTATTATACATATAATGAGAAAAATCTCAAAAAATGTGTTAACATTTGGAATAAAAAAAAAGTGACAAAAATTGCATAAAAATATTCTTATATATCCATTTGTTTTAACAATAAAATATTTGAAACTGTGATGCACCTTATCAAAATTAACCAAAATTCATGTAATCAATTGAAATAAATACAAACTTCGATAATACGACTTCTTCTTCTCTAATAATTTAATACTAATAATTGCATAACAACCATGTTTTCCTGTTAGGCAAGTTTCTATGTTTCAATAAATCGATTGTTACAAATATTTTCAAAAACCTAAATTTTTATGCATAACGATATTTAAAGAGTAAAAATTTGCATCAAAATTTAAATTGCAAATATTTTTGAGCAATTCTAAAATTATCTTGAATTAATATTGTTTACTGTACATTATTTTTATGTAATTAATTTATATTGATAAATGAAGTAAATTGTTTTCTGAATGTTTAGAAATAATGATATTCAATAATAAAATTACTGAGTTCAAAAATACTTGTGATTATAATAATATTCATTTAGTTATAAATTGTTTTATCGTTTAATAATTTTTAAGGAATTTATTAACTATCACAAATCAATAACATTCTTTTTGTTAATTTATAAAACAAGAATTTAAATTTAAAAACTACCGTGCACGAATTTAATGACATGTTACTGAAGAAAAAAGCGTATCTTCAAGGGAATTGTGAAATAAGATCGCTTCAAACTAGCTCACATGTTTTTATGCCCTTTATTAACTCATCTTGAAATAGGGCATAGTAATTTTGCAATCACTACTGCAAGTAATTCGTATGGGTGCCCGGATTAACTATCGAAAACATTGGGAAGGAAATGCAGTGACACCATTATTTTCAAGGCAGAAGTCAGAATGAGGTGCTTACTCAGTTTACTAATTGTTTGCTCTCTTAGTTTGTCTATCACTATTAACGCAATTTTGGGTAAGAAATTTTTCTTAAATTTTTTTCCGCTTATACATTAATTTTTTTAAATGATTCACATTCATAAGTGTACATAGCTATTTTCGTATGTTATTTGTATGTATATAATAAAATGATATTTTTTCAAATAAATGTTTTTCTCACAGTCTTTTAAATTATAAAAATTTAATTATGTTTACCACAAAATAAGTAAACTTTTGTTTAGAAAAATTAATGCTAACATTTAAAAAATGTATACGTAAAAGAAATGTATTGCAATATGTTTATGTAAAAATAATAATTATCTAAATTTAAAAAAGAATCTGTAAAAAAATTTCTCACCTTAAGATAATTGTTCAAAAAAGTAAATTTTAATATGAAATTAAAAAGAATCAAAATACACAGTTATATTGAATAACATGTGAATTTACAATTTAATTGCGTTTAAATAAAAAAATTATTTTAGCCTTTCAGATATTTATTTTTACTTTTATAAGGTTACAATACTATCAACCAAAAAGTAAAAAAAAATGGGCAATTTTTCTAAATATATATATATATATATATATATATATATATATATATATATATATATATATATATATATATAGATATATATATATATATATATATATATATATATATATATATACGAGGGTTACTCTGAAATTTCTGAGATACGCACAGACGAAAATTTACAAAATAAAAATAACGGTTTAATTTTAAAATACAAAGTATTTTAACATAGAAGAGACGATTTTACGGAATTACTTCAACTTGTTTAGTGTAGAATAAATTTTAAACAGAAGAGAAAATGGAGTTGACACAAGAACATTTTCGCGCTATGGTTTTCTACGATTTTAAAGCAGGTTTAAATCAAGAAGAATACATTCAACGGTTGCAATTAGCATTTGGTGATGAATCTCTAACTCGTGATACTGTATTCAGATGGTTTAGTTAATTTAGAATAGGTCGCAATTTTCTTCAGAATTAAGAACACACAAGAAGGAGGCAGTCGGCAGTAATCCCGGATAGTGTGTCTGCCATACGAAAAATGTTAATGGATGATAATCGCTGTACCTATCAAATGATACAGAAGGAACTTAACATTGGATCCGCAGCCATACACAAAATCATTCATGAAGAATTACATATGAAAAAAGTAGTTTGCCGTTCGGTTCCCCATTATCTACCTGAGCACCAAAAAGAAAAGCGTGTCAGAATTAGTAAAGAAACTCTCAAATTGCTAAATGATAGTGCCCACGGAATCATTTCTAAAATTGCAACAGGTGATGAAACGTACATGTTGCGGTTGTATATGTTTCTCTTTATAGTATCTACACATAGGAAAAAGATTCTTATACTCTTCTTATCACATTAATGAACCAAAAATTCGTATTTAAAATTATTGCTTGCCTAAATTTAAAAAGTTAATACAGTAAAAAAATTGATTTATTCAATTTTTAATGTACTCAACAGCTTAGGCTTCTGAAATTTTAGAAGAGGTGAACTTTTTTATCCTAGTAATTTTCTTTTGCAAATTCTGGTGACTTTTTTTTTGTTTTTTAAACTTTTAGTAACTTTTAATAGTTTTTAAGCTAAATAATTTAAATGAGTGAAGTTAAATTCTTTTCTTTTCCCGCAAATTGTTATGAAAATATTATAAGGTTTCCTGCCAAAAACCGGCTTGTCTTTTGCGAAAAGACTTTTGGCAGGAAGGATTGTCATGAAATAAATAACATTCATATTTGTGTGTTCTGACCTAAAATTAAGCATTTCTCACTTCTAAACAAGAATATGCCATTTCAAAATTATTTTAAATTGTAAATGGGTACCATAAACTTGGTAAACAATAAAAAAAATTGTTTTTTCACTTGTTACAGATTCCAGAACAACTGATTCTGATGAAGAAGAAACCATTGAATTTTTAGAAGATGATATTCTTGAGGATTTTAAGGTATACTTTTAAAGTTATTTATATTTTTTAAAAAAAGCCATATTTTTAAGATATATTGTTTAGGTAATATGAAATCGAAATTAATTACTATACAATTAAGCTACATTTTTATTAATGTAGTTTTCTTAAAATCTTAAACAGTATATCAGTAATTATATATAATAATAATAATATAAGTATATATTATATATATCATATTATGTAATTATTATAATATTATTATTTATTATTATGTGCTATAATAATATAATAAATAATATTATAATTTCATATAACTACTATATATATATATATATAAATATATATGTATATATATAATATCTATATCTATCTATCTATCTATATATAATATATATATATAGTGACTAACTTATAACTTTTGGAAACAGAAAAAAATTTCTTGTAATCACTTGTAATCAGATTGTAAATGCAAGCTTACACAAGTAAATTTTTAATGATAAGTAATTTAAATGAAGCAAGATTAACTTTCTGGTTTCCTTTTTAGTTGATAGGAGCTTTTACTGTAATATTTGAATTCGTTAAATAGATCTAATAAAAAGAGGGAAGAAATTGGGATAATGGCTATAATATGATTGATTAAAATTAATACAGACAACACACACACAGATAGAAAAATTTTTATTCATTTCTTTCCAATGGCCGCGCTTACACAAATACCACTGCAACACAAATACAGAAAGAATAAGTAGACAAATGAGCACAGAAAAGTCTATAAGGCGCTGAGGATGTCTCAAACACACCAGTAGCGATCGCGCAAGGAAGGTTCGAATAGTGCTATGCAGTGAGGAAGGGGATGTACACCCCCTTCCTCACTGCATAACTCCCAAAGATCTCAGAGCCTGCAGAAAGGGTCTTGGACTATGTTAGTTCTACATAGCTGCTTAAGAAGGCAGTCCTGCCCAGTGGCTAAACGAAACTCTGCAACAGCCTTGCGTCTAGGCCACTTATGTAAAGACTCGCTCAGAGACATTATACGGTCAGAGTTGCAGATCATTTAGTGTTACAAGTGTGCACCACGAGATCTGCGATGCACCCCACACATATAAGAAATTCACATAATAAAAATATTGATCAAATTCCTTCATGCCTATTCTTTTAAAATTCGTATCTCATGGTACCGTTCTTCATGAAGTGTGATGCAAAGACGTCATAGATTGTCTGTTGAAACACATTTAAAATGTTTGCCCGTATTTTTCTTCACAGAAGATTAGCATTTTTATGACAATGGTTTGCCGAATCATTCTGTAATTTTCCGGTACTCATTTAAGTTCTGTCTGAATATTAAAATAATCCTATTGCTATATATCTAATTCCCGTTATTTTTGTCCTCCTTTTAAACAGAAATTTCACATCAAAAATCCCTTTACAGATGTTAAAGCTTATGAATGAAAAAATATTTTCTAGGAAATTTTTAAAGAAAACAATCATTTAGAAAATAATTAGTAAGCGTTTGTTTTCTAAATGTTACCTGAACGTTAGAAACTGTGAACAATATGCAAGGAATTATACATTGAAAACTAAAAGAAATAAGCTTTGTCTTTATATTAATAAGATTTTCTTTCAAAATGTAATTCCTGTTCTTTTTTTTTAGATTATATTGTATATTAAATTCTCTTAAGTATTTTGTATAATTAAAAGCCTTTTATTACTTCTAAATGTTATTGAAAATATTTCTTAAAGCTATAACACTGTAATAAGATCTCAAAATGATACAATTATTTATCATCATTTTTTATGGAAAATAAATTAATAATATCTTTAAATTACCATTTTTTGCATTAAAAATGTATTAGTTTTTGGATTAAGTTATAAAAATAAGTCTATTTATTTTACTGTTAATTAAATCTATTTATTTGTAATATTCTTTCTGTTTGTTTCACTCTTTAACCTTTCATTCCTTTCGCATTTAAAAATTATTTTCCATAAGATGTACGATTTAATGAAACTTTAAGATGTATAAAAAACATTAATATTTACGATATTAATCCAGCTTATGAGCTACTAAACTGAAAGACAAAGTGTAAATTACTCAGTTTATAACAATTTTAATACATTTAAATACTTACCTGTAGCACTCAGTTTGAAGAAAGTTAAAATTCAAGATGAATATAAAAAAATAATAATAAACTGTAAGAAATTTGTCTTAGTATGTGTTGATATATTTTGCAATTTTCCAAAGTACAAAAAAATGTTTTCCATGTCGACTAAACATCTACGGATTACGAAAGGAATATTAATGAAACTAGAATGAAGACAGTTTAAAGAAAAAATTTTTAATAAATAATTTAAGAGTTCTTAAAGTTATAATTGAAGAAATACATACTCATGCATATTTTTGGCATAAGGAATGACAAAAAAAAAAAGTGTACATTTGCTTTTAAAATTATTTATTACAACTTTGAGCAATGCAAACTTTCAAAGTGCTCTTTCAGTCTTCAATATTTTAAAAAGGGTAATGTATACGGTATTTTTACGTTTATATTCCATATTCTCATGTTTTTATTCTATTATATTCCTCAACAGGTGCGAAGTGCCCTGAAAGATGAAGAATACTTGTGGCCAGATGGAACCGTACCTTACATAATTAATCCCGAATATAGTAATTTTTCTCATTCAAATAGCTGAAATTATTTAAAACATTTAATTTCGAAATTTGTTTTAATTTTGAAATTAACATTGATAAAGTTTGTTTTTTTAAGAAATTCATTATTTTTTCTGTAATTTTCACAGAATGCTTTATTTACAAAAGTTATTTCATTCTATTTTTATATGAAAGAATAAACTTCAACATACTTGTATTTACAAACAAATTAATAGCAATAATATCTCATTTATATTTAAATAGAACATAAAGCTATATTAAATTGCTAACACATAATTCTCAAAACTAATTATTTTATATGATGAGTAAAATAATTCTTCTCGAAATAGAACGGAATGAAAAGGAAGGGATAATTTTTAGCTTTAATTTAAAAATTTTTAGTCAATTTACAAAGTCCTTTCATAAGAGAGGTCGAAAATGTGAAGTAGCCCGATGTGGAAGGGCATTTCTTCTTCCAAAAAGTAGTGAGTACAGTATCTGATATTATCAAAGATAGCAATGGTAGGAATAATTTTATAGGTACTTATGTCCCACAGATGAAATGGCGTGTAGGTTGTGAAAAAACAAGGACAAATTAAATAGTGAGATAAAGGTTTGATCTCGCCTCTTAATAGCAATTTAAAATTACGAAACCATAAAACTTTAACTGTCTAGGACATCAGAAATAGCAATCAGAAAAGAACACAATGAAATATACAGCTATTCAAATAATTGTTTATGTTAATAACTAACATTCAAACTGTCTTAAACTGTTCTGATGCCACAAAATAAGAGAAAATATACAAAATTATTTTAATACATAAGAAGAATTTTGTAAAGGATTTGAATATTAGGTCCATACGTAAAAAATAATTTATTTGAATAATTTTCCTTAATTGTATAAATCTAATATATCGATTTAAAAAATACATTAGAGTTACAAAGTTTATTTTAAACTATTTTTTAAGAAATTGATTTTTAATGATGAAAATTAAGGGCATTCACTCATTGAAAGTGTACTCCCTAATTTTGATAACATGTTTCAAAATTAAACTTGTCACTCTAACTGTTTTTTTTTTTCATAAAAAGAAAAGAAGAGTTACTATATTTAATGTATAACTTCGATCAATTTTGATGTGATTAAAATTATTATTTTCAAGTAACTGTTTGACCAGTTATGATAACTCACTTTTCAAAAATAGTTCCCCAATATAACTTGTTTTTGGAAATATTTGCAACTAACTTTGAAAATATTGTATCGGATTTTTGTAAAAGTTCTAAGAGCATAGGATTTTATTAACGAAATATTCTTTTGTAAAAGATGATGATTTGATTCTTTGATGCCTTATATGAAAATGATAGCAATGATAACCATTGAGAAAATTTGATTTATTATGAAATAATAACTTAAATTTCACTTTTTCTTAGACGAACGTGAACGAAGAGTTCTTGCCGACTCAATGCTCCAGTTTCACAAAGTATCATGTATTCGCTTCCTTCCAAGAACAAGTCAGGAGGATTATGTCTATATTTCTAAAGATGGAGGGTAAGATCATTTTATGTATTTCAAAAACTTCTTACTTTTGCTTAATCTTCACAGCTCGAGAGAAAAATCTACGCTAAGAATTTAACAATTTCTAATTTTATTTCGCAAAAAATAAGTAATTAACAAACAAATATAAATATTTGAAGACTGATATTTAAACGAAAATTTTTTGTACGAATTATCCGAAAACACATTATAATCCCTAGTTGTCTACTAGGATTTTATAATTTTAAATGCCTTTTGTTGTATGCATCGGAATGAATTCGTAAAAGTATTTAATGTAACACTGAATGAGTTTTATATACAAGCTCGGTTCTGCTTTATTATATTGCAAATGAATTTAGAAATCACTAAAATTCTCTCGTGGATGTGGTGTGAGATTTATTGTAACTTGTTCTTTTTTGTTGAGTGCAGGTTTACTATGCCATTTGTACTCCTTGACAAAAAGCAATATCAATCCCTTTATTACCATGCTGTTGTGATGGAATGATTGTCATATTAATAGAATCTACATGGAATTTGTTGCTGTTGCATCAGCATACTTCTCTATATTTAGTCCAGAGTTGGGCATTAACAATTCTCCATTGGGCTATGAAGAGAATTTTTATAAGCAGTGAAGCATATAATGATGGAGGAAACCTAAAAGATATCAATGCACCACCTCCCTAGTATGTATCTCCCATGGAAGTAAATAGATCCACATATCCATTTATCTCCCAGTTTTTGTAGCTTGTAATATGCAGCTCCGAAGAGTACTGTCTTCACAATAAGTCACAATGAACTAATAACAGTAATTTCTTGAAACGTTCCAAGTTTGGTGATGAAAGTTGGAGAGAAAAAGGAGAGAAGTAATAAAAATGTCCAGAGATGAGCATTACAAATGTTTCATCGCATTACGAAGACAATTTTTATAAGCACTGAAGCATATAATGATCGAGGAACCTAAAAAATACCAATGCACCACCTCCCTAGTATTTATCTCCCATGGGAGTAAATGGATCCACATATCCATTTATCTCCCACTTTCTGTAACTTGTAATAAACTCAGCGGATGAAATGAAAGTATAGGAATCTTCTTAAGATGTGATCACATTCTTATTTGCTTATTAGCATGTTTTTTTCCCTCTGAGGCTGCATTACATTTTCAAGTCAATTTTCTATTTTGGAGACTTTTCTTTTCCCGCCTAATCTTTTTAACTCAACGTTTTTCTCTTCCAACACATTCTACAACTGCAAATTTTGTCCATTGTTGGATTATTCTCTGATGTCAAGGTAATGAGAGGTACTTCGTATGCAAAGTTATTAGAAAACAAGTATATAAATGAAATTACAGAAACACAAAATTTTCTATTTATTTCAACCAATAACAAGAGTTTTCTATTCAAGTAAAAATAATACTAGGGAAGGATAAATTGGAATATCCGCATAATAATCACTTAATTTTTGATGATTTATCGAGTATTTTTGAAACACCAAATAGACAATTCATTTTACAAAAATTTCACACGTTTTCTTTCAGTAATGTCGGTTTCACTCATTGTCTAAAATTCATCATCAAACGCAAATACATTATAAATTTTACTACTAATTTCTGTGATGACTGAAAATTTTCATTTTATAAATTCTCCATTAAAGGTTACAAAAATATCCAAAGTAATTCTTCATATTAATTTGGTCTTACATATTTCTTTGATTTATTTTTTATATGTATTTTTTTTAATTGAAGTAACTGAAAAAAAAAATTTACAGAATATCTAACTACGGTATTCCGTAATTTTATTTTTAATTTGTAAGCAAAATATGATTTTTCTCAGTTAAATAAAATATAGTCATTTACAGTAGTATTTTTTAAATTAAATGTTAACCTATTTTTTAATAAAAATGTTATTAAAATTTGTCTTATTATAAAATGTAATAAATTAAATGATTTTAAATTGTTTGTTTTGTGCTTTTCATTGTGTTCAAATATATACATTTTTCTATCCAAATCTCACTTGCAATTTAACATTAATTATACAAATTAAATTTATTATAAATACCGGCAAAATTAAAATCCCTGTGATTAAAAAGTAAATTTTCATCATATGTATCATATTGTAAAACATATAGATATCTTGTTACAATCTTTAAGCTTTATATTTTATCCTGCGTGTCATTTATAATTGATTTACTAATTCTAAGTTAAACTAAATGCTGCATTCTTAATGATTAGACCTATTTTTTTTAATATTTATTCTTTCATTTACTTCTGTAATTTTTGTCAACAAACAATAAATGGGTTTTATTTTATTAGTAAACTTATCTGATGTAAATTTACTCAACAAATGCTTTCACATCTGTAGTAACTATGCCTCTTTCTTATTTAATATAATTTCTTTTGGTTTTTTTTATTAGAAGAGTTTCAGAAATAATTTTCTAATCAGTTTCTTAAAATAACACTTGAATTATCATTATTTAGTTCATCATTCCTTTCATTTTTATTTTGTACCATCTCCAGTGCAGGTGTAGTAGACTTAAAGAAGTATGGAAAAACTCTTCTACCAATAACTGCACTCATTTTATTTGTCTACGACTAATTCAATTGTTTCAGATGCGCTGCCTATGTTGGCAGAGTGGGAGGCGGACAAAGTTTGTCTTTGGGATCTGGCTGCTTACACCTTGGCATAGTTATGCATGAATTGATGCACACGCTTGGATTTGTGCATGAACAAAATCGACCGGACAGAGATGACTATGTTGATGTTCTTTGGAGCAACGTGAAAGATGTTAAGTATTTTATTTTAAACTTCTCAGTTTACATTATTGATATGAAAATGATCACTTGATCCAATACAATCAACTTCGAAGTGTTGTAATAAATGCTTTACTATTTTTTTAAGTATAAATGAAATGCAATAAAACTTTTCTTTGACTACCATTTTGCCTTTTCCTTCAGAAAACTTTTGATAAATATAATCCAGTTCCTTAATAAGTTAAATAATTTTAGAAAAAATCTCACAAAATTTACTTTATTAAATTTTGTGTTATGTTTATATTTTGAAACTTTATCCTAATGCACAATAAATGATTTTTGAGACTGCATTGGTGCTAACATTACTCTGAATATCATTTCGGTATTTATTCCTTTATACATCATATTCTCCATCTGTAGAACTGAATCAATATGCTCTATTCTGAGTCCTAAGGTAATTTATCATTGGCGGGAAAACAGTAGCTTGCATACTGTTAATTTTAAATGTCTCACATTTTATCCATATTCAAGTATTGCTGAATATGGATAAAATGTGAGACCCAAGAATATTTGTATATAATGCACAATTATTTGCTGTCAAACTTTTGACCAGATTACAGTCTCTCAGCAGGGTTTTTCAGAAAGTCAAACGAGTTCGATTCATCTGCAAATCGGTCATGACAAAAATAACATATGACAACCTAAAACCTTTATACTATGCGGTATTAATTATTTCGTGCTAAAAAATACCAACGGATAATGATTTTTTACCAACATCAACTGCTATTCGTGTCTAACGACATGGGTATCATCTTAGTAAATACACTTGAGTAACAACAAAATATATGTTAAACTTAAAGAAAGCTTGAACTAGCAAATTATGAACAATTGGTAACATAATTTGATTTACTTGAAATCTTAAATTACGTTTATTTTCTGCACACTACGAAGGTTAGTACAGGAAAAAAATGTCAATATCATGACATATATATCATCTTGATATCCCAGAAGAGGTTTATCTACAGTTTCTCAACGAGATTGGCCTGAAAACACTTATATGTCAACAGTGAATTCCAACCACGAGGTAGCGGACATACTCCCCAAGAATGTTTGTGATCTTCCGATGAACAATTTAAATGAGCTTACTCCTTCAGAAATTCACTCCTAAAAAAGACAGAGATTGATCTCTGTATGACTCATTCCACCAGTTCACTATTGGTATGCTGCCAACAGTCCTGCACTGTTCCTGTCATGCATTGCCCCTACCGGACTTTTCAATCAGCCATGGCGAAATCTAGAGGTAGCCTCTTAAATTATTTGAAGTTCTTGAATGGGGAGAAAATTTTCTTTCCCTGTCCCTTCTCAGGAAGTGCTGCTCAGCTGTCTTGGCGCTTCCTGGATGTAGTTGTAGAGTAATCAGGATCTGATTTATAGGAATCTGGCGTGTCTTTTGGACTTTGTGCAGGCTTTCCTACACCAGGAGTGTATGTAAAAATATATATCAATGATTATACTATACGTTAGTAAAAGGTGAATACCCATTTAAATACCAACTGATTACAATGAGGTAAATTTTTATGGTATAATGAAGCAATTATTGCAGGTCGAAAAGGCAACTTCGTCAAAATGGACTGGTACAATGTGACCGATGTTGGGGAAAATTACGACTACTCCTCGATCCTTCATTACAATAGATTCGCATTCAGCAAAGAACCTGGTAAGAAACCCACCCTGGAACCGAAGAAAAAGGGAGCCCGTATTGGTCAAAGAAGGAAACTCAGTCCTGGAGATATCAGGAAAATCAACAAATTATATAACTGTCAAAGCTAAAACATTTAAATTTTATTATATTGTAAAAATTTTTTTAACAATTTTAATTACTATACAGAAATGTTACTTAAATTAAATTAAACAAATATCATACGATATAAAATTAAGGGCATTTTTTTGTTTTTGAGTGAAAATAAGAAAATGTAAATTATATTTTTTATTGAATGTAATTCTTAGTAGAGAAAAGAAAATCTGTCTTTTTAATCATTCACATTTAATTTTTATTCTTTCAAAAATAACTTCAATACAGGGATAAATTATGTATCGCATGATAAAAACAATGTCACATCTTTTGCCAAGAGCTGTTGTGTGTCGTGTTTCTTATTACAAACAAGTAATAATTTTTATAAAAAATATTTATATACTAAACTCAAAATTATACTTAATATTAAAACACTTATTTTCATTAAAAATAGTATTAAAGTCGTAGAATCGTGTTTTTCAATATTAGTTTATTTTTATTTGTTAAATGACTAATTTTTACAAATAGGCTTTTTTAAATAAAAATATAATATTTATATTTTTATTCTTTATGTTTATTATTTTACCTTTATTTTAAAACAAAATTTGTAACTATCAAGATTTTAGGTAAAATTTTACTGCTTCTAATTTTATTTTTGTTATCTTATTCTTTTATACAGTACTCATCACTAATTTTTCGAAAATTACTGCAACCTTGATCTTCATGAAGACTCATTCTGTCATTAATTATTTTTGCTTTTACAAACACACCGACCTTAATAATTCACTTCTTTTCCTGTAAATGAAATCGTTTGAAAAAATGAACAAATGTTTTCAATTTCAAAATAGAAATAGGGATACAACAATCTCCCATCTCATTCAGTTAGTTTTAAATGAAAAAATGGGGCTAAATACAAAAGCATATAAATGAAAAAATGAAATGAAAATAAATACGAAGTTTCAAATAATAAATTTTTAATTGTTCACAAGGATTTGTGATATCATTAAACTATTAATCTTAATGATATCACACAAATTCCTTGGTTACATTCTTATAAATTTGCCCTATTACTTTATCATTGCGTTTAAATTAGGAACTTGCAATAGAATACGTGTAAATATATTTCCGGTGCCTCTTTTTTTTAAGCATAGTCAAGTACTGTAGACAACAATAAAGTTCACCGTACATCAATGATCTGTAACTAAACCTTGTATAGAACCTCTCAGGAGAACTGTTATTCACGATTTTGAATTACATCTCTGTTTTTGCAAATTTCGGGAAAAGCACCATCATTAAAATATTTACATTTTTAATTAAATCGATTCATTTTAAAATTATTTGTTTTATCTTTTATTTATTTTTTTGCTGACTAGATATTTTTCCCATAAATTCATCTCCAGCTCCAATATTAAGAGATTTACCTTTTGTAGAAATTATTTTATTTACCTTTTGTAAAAATTTGGAAAACCAAGAAAAGTAAACTTATATCTAACAAATATTTTAAGGAATGAATTTTAAGTTCACACATAAGCTGTTAATATTTGATATTCACTGGAAAACAAAGTAATTGCTATTTAATGACCAGTTGGAATATCATGACAGAGACCATTACCCGAATTATACAAATTAGAGTTAATTTTCTGATTATTTTATAAATAAAGCGTTGTTCTTACCATTGAAAAGCGCTGATTACGATGCTAAGAGTTTATGAACATTTAATGAACAATAGCATGTATATTTTAGAAAGTGCACATCAATATTGTATCAAAATACTATTCCCTTTAACTTATGTCAATCAATTTCAGCAAGTCTTTCTCGAGTTTTATTATTTTCAGTATGAAAATCATATCCTTAGCATAAGATTTTGCATAATTTTTATCCATTTCACTTGGAGAAAAAATTTCCCTGGAAATTTTTTCTTGTGGTAAAATAAAAAAAATCAAATTACTAAATATTGTTCCATTTTTTTGAAGTTTTTCAATGCGAAAAAGATTAACTTTAATCAATTAATATTCTAGAATTATTGATAAATAGAAGAAGCAGCAAGAAATTAATATGAAAATTCTTTTATATGAGAGATGTAAAATTTCCGAGAATTTCTAAGCATAGGTATTTATTTTGGGAATAAACCTGGAATTTTCAGGAGTATTCGGAAGATTTTAGGAAATAAACGTAACAAATTACATATTTTTTAATGGATTGCTTTGCCTTACATATATTAAACGTAGTGAAGTAATTGTGATGCAAAAAATGTTCATTCTTTTAGCGCAAATGTTAATTAATAATGCTTCGCTCAATGAAAAACAAAAATAATAATTCAAATAATAGAAAATGGGAATTAGTATTTAATGAAAAAATATCAAGATTTATTTCTCATTACTGTAAGAATAAAGTTGACTTTCATCTTTCTTTCGTTATAAATTCCTTCAAATAAAAAAAATAGCTATTTTCTTGGACATTAATTTTAAAGTTATTCTTAAATGTTCATTAATGTTTTTTTTACATGAAAACTATGTTCTTAAATTTACTAGTTTTCAGAAAGTGTATTGTTTACCTTAAAAACAAATTATTGAAAAATATTGGAATGTAAATAGTAATGATCTTTTGAAGATTTTAGAAAAATAAATTATTTTGAAGTTGATTTCTAATAATTTTACTGTAAATTTTTTTATTATTTATTTTAATAAATATTTGATTAAAGAACTTCGAAATTTTCCATTCCATCAAAAAATTTTCAAAATTATCTAGAATTTCTAAATTTCCAGGAATATTTTCAATGTTTACGTGGGATAAACTTTGTTTATTCCCGGCAATAAATCAAGTTTTTCTACCTTTACTTACCTGTGGGAAATGAATGTTTTGTATCACTTGAACAAATCTTTATAGTTTTGAGCAATTTTCTTGAAAGATAATTTTTGATACTAATTCAAGACATAATTTTAATCAAGATATAAAATGCATTTTAACAAAAATTTCCTTAACACGCAATCAACTTTGAAATTCATAATCTATAAAGCAGTTCTTAAAAAATGCTTCTATGACATCTAAAGCAAGAAGAAATTAATTTTGATATCCACTAGACTTTAATCTATGTTTTCCATTCCACCAGCTCGTTGAAAGCATGGATTAAAAAAGGTTAATATGGGGAAAAGTAGATTATTATGAAGTTTCATATTAAACACCTATTTTTATTTGCAACCTGGTTCCAACCATGGTAGTATTAGTAACTTTTGTGGAATATTTCGCTTGATGTGAATTTTGAAATCTTCGACGACCTTTGCATCAAAATGAAAGCCGCCAGAAAAATCTTGACGCAAACTTGCCTTTAAAGTAAGCTTATAGGGTTGAATATTTCTAATTATCTATCCTCATGTTTTGATCTTTTCTTTGTATGCTACTATTTTCTAACGTACTTCTCTCGCAAAAACAATTTTTATCTGTAAACATAATTTAACAATGCATTAATTTCTTATGAAAAAATTAAATGCTTAAGTGTTACAACAATAATGCGCTTCAAAATGAATTGTATCAGATTTAAATAAATAATATTAAATTCAATACTATATTGAAATTTGCTAATATGATATTTTCAAAATTTATGTAATCAATCATTTGCTCTCTTATTTAATTGTAAAATATTAAAATATATGGTTATATATATATATATATATATATATATATATATATATATATATATATATATATATATATATATATATATATATATATATATATATATATATATATATATATATATATATATATATATATATATATAAATTCCGATAGGAGTATTGGTTAATCTAGACAAACATCATTTCAAATGTTTAATAAAAAGCATTTATTTCCATAAAACAAAAAGCTTTTATTTTTCTCTTAAAGATATACATTAATGCCTTCGCTTTTATAATATTTAATATATTATACTCCACATTTTTATCATTATAAATAATAAATGCAAGTTTTATCTTTCTAGTAATCTAACCATTCATATACATTACTTAATTACTTATGCATGGTTTCTGAAATAAAGTCTTGTTAAAATTATATCCCATACGTGTAATAGACATCTTTTTTAGATCTATAGAATCCAAACGACGTCATGGATTACTTTTAAGTCATAATGACGTTCGTGATTGGATATAAAACGGATGGTCTTCTGTCGATCATATGAATGTAGGATGGACATCCACGATGGATGAGTTATGAAAAATTAACATTAGAATTTGTAATTGACGTAATTTATTTATTGACGTAATCTATAATGTATGTCATTTGAATGTCCATAGTAGATGTTAAAGAAAAGTGTTCAAGAGAAAAATGTCAAAATGTATGAACTTACTAATGTATAAATAAAGTAAACTGTATCTATTAAAAATAAACTTTGTGGCTTAATTATGCTTTTCTTGGAATAATTTACATTTATGTTACAAATTTACTGCTTTCTAATGACAGTTTATTATTACGTCTTACATATGCTTCATGAAAAAAAAAATACTTTTGAAATAAATTTTAATATTTTTCAAAGAAAAGGAAAAATCTAATTTTATTTTATGCAATACAAAACACAATTTTCAAAATATTATCTGTAAAATAATAGATTATAATACTAAGAGTCATTTGATTTGTGTTTGATCAATCTAATGTTTGGACTTCCTTGTATAAGACAATAAAAATAATGAGCTGAACACTGAGATTTTATTACAACACGTCATACTCTCTTATGAAGCTGATTAATTTCTGTTAAACATTCCATGAATGCTGAGGCCGATCAAAACTTGTTTGAACAAAACGACTAAAAAGAAAAAAAAAAATCCCATTTTGATTTTGTTTAATTGCCATTTATATTCACACACTATTTTTCTATGCAGTGAAAATTATAATAAGATTATTAATTGCGATTTAAAAATTAATTTTCATTTAATCAGTAAAATTATATAATTTCTTAAATAAAATTTTTAAAATATTTTGTTAAAAATGTTCTAAAAAACTAATAAACTATGAATAAAACAGCTTAATTAATTTTGTTCTAATTATTGAATGAACTTATCTATTAAAAACTGTTGATATCTGAGACATTTAAATTTCAGATTTCAATAATTTTTCAGTTTTTAGTTATTTAATTATTCATTAAATAAAATTTTTATATTAAGAAATATGCTTCCAATATATTATAACAAAGAATGAAATTTTTCCTAAATTTATGAATTCAGTATTTTAGAAAGTAAATTTTTAAGATTAAAATCGCAATAGGGAAATTTTTTTATGTAAAATATTGTGCATATATCTTGCCGAACAATAAATTTTTTAAGTTGCTAATTTTCAACAATTTAATGTCATTTTGTATGAATTTACGAATACTCTACACACAAATAATACTATAAATTTTTATGAACTATACATCTATTTTTGTATTGATAGGAAGTATTAAATATATAGAATTAAAACGAAAAAAAATCAAAAATTTTATATTTTTTAATGATTGGGCACTATTTCTGCGAGTTATTAAAAATTGCTTGAGAAATAAAACTGCCCGTTTTTATGACAACAACAATTTTCGACAGGTAAGCACATGTTTATTTGGAACATATTTAGTTCTCTATTGTTTTCAGATAATAAGTACGCATTGACGTAGTAAAATAACCAAAATGTTTATTCAAGTAAGTCGTAAGTGTGAAACTATAATGCCCCCTTGACTTCTGATAAAGTTCATTTACGGCACAGTATTTTATACGAATTTTAACAAGGAAGGAATTTCTTGAAAGTGTTTGGTGAAGGTACAGTTTCTGATAGAACATGCAGAAGATAGTTTGAAAAATTTGACACAAGTGATTTTGACCTTTCTGGTAACCATGCTTTAAGAGACTATCTTTTATGAACTTCGAAATTGTTAAAATCATGTTAGAGTAAGTTCCTTTTCAGATAAAATCGTAGATCTTAGAAAAGCAAATTTCAGCTCAGAAAAAACATTTCGTAAGCTATTCTTTAAGCATTTTCAATATGGGTGTCACATAAGTTTGAAGAATTTGAATGATTGAATCCTCATATGTAAATTTCTACTTGCTCGTAACTAAATCGAACCCTTCTAGAACTGGATGATAACTGGGTATGAAAAGTGAATTATTTTATGTAATCCCCTTTTCATACTTCATACCCATTAAAATAATATCTGTCCATCTCGTTATGGACAGTGTTTTTTTTTAATCATCTTAGTCTAGCTATTGCAATGAACGCAAACGATTATCGTACATGATTTAATGATATTGATAACTGCCAGCCATGCTGTGGTTCCAAGGTAGAACTCACACTTCATTTAAGACACGAATTTCGTTGATTTTCAAAGTCTCACTTAATCACCTATACAAAGGAAATTGCCAATTTTTTCAAACTGAAATATGTGCGTTAAAAAGAGGAAGATATGTCCCTTGATGATGAAAGATGTAGCCGTTCGGACTTTGGAGGGAACAGACATGTTTAGTTGAAGCTCCTGAAAGCGGTTTGGCGACGCGTAATACATCGACAGGCGATGCGCGGGTCCCCACATACACGATAGCAGCCAGGCCGGCTGCCTTCCCGTACCAGTTCTACCATCCTTGGATTTTCTACCACTTCCAGTGCTAAGGATACGCAGAGCCTTCATGATCCAGACTTCAAAATTCCAGTAGTGTTAACCAGGAAGACAGTGTTCCCCACGTGGGTAAAGTGTTAGTGTTGAACAACAAATCAAAGTGTGAAAATATTTTGCAATTTGACTATAGCGTGGCTATGGAGTCCAGTTTAGAGGATACCGATACAGACGCCATGGATACGGATATGGAAATTCAGCAAATCAAGGAGGATCTACAAAAAATGAAAGATGGAAAGCATTCTTTCGCGTGGGACTTGAATCCAAATTACATTAGTCAAAACTTTGCCGTTCCATTTGTGAGTGTGTTAGAAGATTCAGCGTTACTTGGGGTGCCCATCCCAGATGAAATAACAGTTCAGTTAAATGAAAAAATAGAGATAAGCCATTGTGGACCTTAAACTGGTGATTATTTTCGCGAACTTGATGCAAAGAATTCGAAAAATCAGTCAAAGTGTGCAAAAATATATAAATAAAAAACAAGAATTTCCACAGACAATTAATCTCAAAGAAGGCACTCCTCCATCCCTTAGGGGAGTGCTTGACCCTTTTTCTTAACTGTGATTCACTACCTGATTCTGTAGATTTTTATGCTAAAGTAAATACTGCTAAAAGTAGCTCGTGAAAACCTAATAGTAAATCTAAAAATAAAAATAAAAAATCTAATAAATGTGCTGTTAGTAAAAGTAAGGATATATGTAAATAATCTAGATAATAATGAAATAAATAAAACTGCTAAAAATAACGATGTAAACAATTGTACTGTAAATTCTGTTGATAATATGTGTAATAATGCCTGTAAATATGAGAATTCTATTACTGAAACTGTTAAATGCAATGATCATAATCCTACTAATATAAATAATAGTAATATTTTAGGTAATAGTAATGATAAAGTAAAGAATGCTATAATAATTTTTGACAAAAATTATATTGCTTGAAAACGAATAAAAATCTTATGGTCTTAATATTTTAAAAGTTGCTCAACTAATAAAAGGGGGAGGGGATAAGAGTAAACTTATGCCTCTCTTCCAAGTATAAATAGAAAAAACAGAGGTGAATTTATTAAAGTTAATTATATAAGAATGCTACTCTATTTTGATGTAACAATAGAAAAATATGTCAATACTAATTCTGTAACACAATGACATAACTGCCAAATGTTCGGGCATGGAAGCATAAATTGTAGAATGCCTCCCAGGTGTGTTAAACGTAGTGCCAACCACCATATATGTAAACATGATAAAAGCGAACAAAATAAAAAAAAATCGAGAATCCGAAATTCTGTAATTCTGGAGGTCCTCATCCCGCAAGTTATAGAGGGTGCCTGGTGGCACCAAAACCAAAAAAATCTAATTAAAAGGATCCAACCCCCAATAGAAACAAAACAAACTTTAGTGAAAATGCTTCTCAATCAAATAAAAACTATAACAGCAATGTACGATCAATTGCATCTGTTGTCAGAAATAAAGACAATTTTCCAAGTCTCCCCCGACGCTAAATAAATGAAAATGCAGACAGAACGGAAGATACAAATAATATAAATATTTCAGGCTTTGCAGCTGATATTATAAAAATATTTAAAATTCCCTCTGAGGACCGATACCTACTAAACTTAATAAAATTTATGGCAGATAATTTACACAGAATCAAAGAGTGTACAGAACCAGCTAAAAATTTTTTTTGTACTAATAGAACTATTTAACAAGCAATCCAAGTTAAAATACTAAATGATTATGCAATTTGCATAAAATAATTAAATTAAATTAGTCGAAATATAATGTCGACCAAAGTAGTAGCAACTCAGTTGTACATATATATATATATATATTAACAAAATATTTGAACTTTTAATTGCTAACGTAATGTTTATTATTATTATTATAAAAAATATTAACCTTTTTATAACCTGCCTAGAATGGTTGGTAGAAAATGCACTATATATATATATATATATATATATATATATATATATATATATATATATATATATATATATATATATATATATATATATATATATATATATATATATATATATATATATATATATATATATATATATATATATATATATATATATATATATATATATACAGAATTTTTGAGAAAAAGCTTTTGAAATAAATAGATAAATGTAATATAAAGGTAAACATAATTTAATAGCAATTTATATTTCTTAACAGAATCTGGAGCTGTTGTTGTTGTCGTGTGACAAGTGCAAAGAAAAAAAGAAAAAGAGAAGGTAAAAAAAGCCACATTCTATAGGACCAAAGGTATGGCTCACTGCCCTGACCACATCATCCGCGTTTTTGGTGTACAGGGTATCATGATAGCAGTTGGGGTCGATGCAACAAGCAGAGATGCCTCGGATCTAGTGGAACTCCTGTGCACGGACGTTTTGCGTATGTTCTATATCTATCGGGTATGATTTTCACATACCTCATGTGCCCAGTCTGCATTCTGCTGATGGTAGAGATGATACCACGGTTAGGATTAAGCTCGTAGGCACCATTTTTTCCCTTAGTCCCCCACAGAGCTGATCCCTTGCAACGGCGTTTGCATGAAGGCAAGTGGTAATGGTGGGATGGGGATTTTTATTTCCAGCCTCCTTGGCGAGGGAGTTCGCTTGTTCATTTCCCTCGATGTTAAAATGTGCAGGAACTCATTGGATGGTGCAGGTTTTTTCCCTTGCAACTATGGTGGACAGAAGCGCGTTAATGTATTGGGCAAGTCTCATTTTACCTCCTTTAATGGCCTCTAGAGCAAATTTACAATCTGAGAATATGTTGATGTCATTCGATTGGACTGGCTGTTTGACGTAAGCTGCCTTTATGGCAACCAGTTAACTGGTGAAGTTGGAGGCAATTTTTCCAGCTGCCACCCGATGTTTGAGGGATGATTGATCTGAAAGGATAAGGAAAATGATAGAACTTCCCCTGTCGCATTCTGAGTTGGAAGAACCAGCTAGAGTGAATCACAATACTGTCAGCCAATGTAGTTGGGATTTTTGTCGATAGATGGTTCCACAAACAATCGCCAGTAAACATAAACAGTCAAATGTAAACAAACCATGCATTGTATGCATATAAATTATTATTGTATAAATTTGTTATTAAGGACTGTGTCTGCACTAATACTGTAAATATCTATGTTGTTATAAATAGAGTCTGTAAGTAAATTATGTAAACAAGAAATTTAATTATGGAAATAGTAAAATTTATTATATCAAAGAACCTATGTATAGAAGAAATGTCTTCTTGAAATCATGAAAACCAGAACAAAGCATATGCTGTAATATTGATATTGTAATAATGCTAGCACTCGTCTGCGTAAGAAAATGTGCATTTATGTGCATCATACGAAAATGTGTATTTATGCATTTATGTATGTATGTATCATATAAGAATGCCATAGTGAGGTACTGGGTCTTGGACATATCAAGAACATCAATAGAGTAGGTTTCCCTAACTCAATATGATAAATGATTCCTTTATCAAATCAAATTAAATTAAAATATGGAACAAAATAAGAATATTCAGTTTAGTATTCTCCACCACCAATCTTTCTATTAAGAGGTGCATACCTTTTGACACAGGTACTCTGCTGATACCTCAAACCCTCATCCAGATGTACAGACACGAAAAACAAAACAAATTGTGTCAATATATGGCGTCTAGATGGGGTTATGCCCGATTGAAATAAATAATAAGAACTTTGCTCCATTTTATACTTGATAATATATATATATATATATATATATATATATATATATATATATATATATATATATATATATATATATATATATATATATATATATATATATATATATATATATATATATATATATATATACTGAAAAACTCTTGGGGCCATTTATCATTGAATAATATTCAAAAGCTAATGATTACCTTTATTTTAATATAAAAAAATATTTCATGAAAAATACTATTATTATGCTATAACGGCTGACGTGACAAATTATTTGCATATAAAAAATTTCTATACATCTTCAGAAATATTTCGTCTATATCAAAATAGTTGGGTGCATTTATAATAAAATATGCATTTAGAGCTAATATTATTTATTTTATCACAAAAAATAAATTTTACGACGACAATGTCTTTTTATATATTACTCTTAGTGACAAAATGGACTTGTGATTCGCGTGAACATTAAACTCAAGATTCCTCAATATCTTGAGAAATTTTCTTTTTATGGGAAACTGCATTGGAGCATTAAGTATTGAATGATATTCTACAGATAGTGATTATATTTATATTTTTTATAAAAATTAAATGCTTCGATAAAAACCTCATACGTCAAATGTGAAAAGTTATTTCTATTCAATGTTATCAATCAGTTTAAAAAATTTCAATATAACTTCAGAAACATGTTGTCTATAGTACACTGCTTCAAAGAATAATTTCATTTATTTTTCTGTTAATAAAGCTTAATTGAATTCACTTTCTTAAAAATATTAACAAATTCGATATTATTAACATTTTATTAATGAAATTTTACTTTCAAATAATTTTAACCTATACACTGAAATTTGAAATGTAAACAAAACTTAATAAAGCATAAAAGTATGATTTTTAAAATTAAAAGGAATTCAATATCATTTTAACATCAAATATTTGCCAATAATGAGTCTTTGAAACACCTGAACTTATTTATTTTCAAAGAATTTATACAAAATTCATTGTACACAGTGATGAGAAAATCTGTTATATAGCTTACAAACATAAAACAATATTCGATACAGATTTAAAACTAATATTAGTTATTCAAAACTAAAAAATATCGCTAACAAATTTTATTTTTTTATGATTTGCAAAGTATAAACGCACACGGAAAAGGCTTTTTTTACTTTAAATATATGCATAAGAAGCTAAAGGGTTGTAACAAATAAAAATCAATTTATAAAAAAGTATTATCAATAATGATGTATATTTGTCTTCAGCTCTTATTACCAATAGTCGTGCAACTTGTAGGTTTATTTTTGTGCATAAAGTATTTATTTTTACAAGAGATTTTCCCACGCTTACTTGATAAATTTTGATCTGCAAACTGCAACACCATAAGAACAAAATCATTAGAATGTGTACAATGACTCCTGCGTATTTTAGAAAAGCAATATACTAAGATTAATTACCAACTCAGAGTTTTATTTTGTAAATCAGCAAATAAGATAGAACTTGTTAATATTGCCCCTAGCGCACTACCTCAAATTTCTTGCATTTAATTTCTACCATAAGATATACACAATCAACAATAGTGAGAGTCAGGGTATTGTATTCAATACCACGATTCAATTATTACAGTCCTTATGATATAATGCATTTCCACACGTCTAGAGCAGTGTTGAGAGTAAAACCTCGCGCCAACATCTCCATTTATTCAAATAATTCCAAACGGAAAAGAGAGAAGAAATAATAATTAATGGAAATCATATCTCCACCTAAATAAAATCCTGTGAGAAACCACATTGTATATAAATTACGTGCATCCTGTAAATATCTCAATTTTATTTTGTACCAAGAATTATTGTCATCCTCTAAAGTGTGTTTATTACTAGGATTACTGACAATTACTTAAAAAAAAAGTGCATCTAATGGGAGCACTTACCATAATATCTTTGTATTATTCATTATCGTATCTCTTATTTCTGATTTGTTAATCACCAGGCCAAGACTATTCAAGGACTCTAATTCATTATAAAACGAGGTACATGGCCGGAAGGCAACAGAACTCCCTCAATCCTAAATACAAAAAAAAAAAAAAAAAAAAAAAAAAAAAAAAAACGAACCTGAAAACAGGTGACGTCCGAAAGCTATTCTTAGAAATATATAATGCTTAAATATTACTTTTATTTTTATGTTTTTCTCATTCTGTAAATTTAAATTCAATGATCGTTGAGCAGCTTCCTAGAAAACTTCCCCTTCAGCCAAGTGATTCGTCACCGATCATTCATTAACTCCCCATCCCTGAGTGGGGAATTAATGTGAGCCAGCATTAAGGCATTATTACCCGTTACAGTTTTTCTGATAAAGAAGCATTACTTCTTTATCAGAAAAACTGATAACGCGATATACTCTTTTACCTATCATTAAAATCTTGAAAAAGAACTACTATGTATTAATAAACCGCAATTCCTTTAGGTTGTTGAAACTCATTTAATTGTATAAGAATTGAAATTTTGTTCTAGGATAAAAGTAATGGAAATTACAACATTAATGAGTTTTGAAAATTGATTTTTAAGTAAGTTAAATAATCTATTTGAGTAATTTTTTAAAGTGATATAAATAAATAAATATTATAGAGATTTGATGTATATGTATGTGAACTAATGAATAATAAAATTTTTTTCAAGCCATCGAATGATTAGTTAAAATGATTAGCCCCAAAAATCAGTAAAAATTCATTATTGTAATATAATATGAAAATCAGCAATAGTTTTAAGTAAAATAGAATGCCTGTTAAATTTTAAACGATTTATCTACTAAAAAATTTATTTATTCAGTATTTGTGATTCAGAGTTGGCCCATATTTTATACAGTCTTTGAAAATAATTGAAAAATTATTTTCTGTTAACAGCTCAAGAAAAATAAATTAAACACTTGTAACACGCAGCTTTTTAATAATTTATATCACTGAGAATTTCTTTTTGAATGTATATTTCCAAAAATAAATATTTTTCTTTTGAAAAAAAATTTTTTAAATAAGACAGAAATATTACTTATTCAAAAGTAAATTTTAATTTTCAGATTTAAGAAAATTACAATTAATCTTATAATACTCTATAAAGATATAAATACCATAAACAAGAAAAATTAAATTATTTACTACGACTCTCAGATCTGATTAAATTCATTCAAAATAACATTTTTTTTAAAATATCAGACTAAGAATATCAACAGTTTTTAAATATTGGATCAAATTTGGACTTCAAAATTTGCCTTCCTCTTGCGAAAACTTATACGTAAGAGATACGATATTAAAAACAGATACATAAAACTACTGTTATCTAGAATGATTATTGTGTGTGTGTGATAATATATTATCATTTTTGTAATAGATGGAGTAATAAAGTAAAAAAAAAACTGTGCTTATTTCTAATCAATAAAGGGGGGTTATCAATAACATAAAAAATAATTTCACATGTTTTGGATGAGTACAAATCCATAAACATTTATTCCAGTTACAAGTTTTATTTTATTACATAGTTAATTCCACGCTTTTCAAAGGTTTGAAATTAAGTACTGAATTTAAATTCTTTTTATCAATTGAAATTTTATAAATTATTGAAATACATGAAGCTACAAATAAATGACAAATTAAATTGATAAAATAAAAATAAATTATTAGTATGATTTTAAATAAAGTAAATTGAAGGAAGATAAGATTAGAATTTTTATTTTAGAAATAGTTAGATAAATTATTTATTTTGATTACAGAATATATTCCATACAGATTTTATGTAGTTTAAACGGTAGACAAATTTTACAATCATTAAGTCATTAATAATTTATGAATCAAAAATATTCATTTTTTTTATTAAAGAGAAAAAAAGTTAATACATGTATCATTGTAATAAGAAATTTTAAATATTATTGCCTTTGTTGTGAATCATATTTATCTATTTTTCTGAACTTTTACTTTTTAGATTGGCAGCATTAAGTTTTGTTTGTTCTAAATTAAAGCTTAAAAGCAAAAGTAGATTTTGAAATAGATGTTCCTAGAATAATAGAGACAAAAGCCGGAGCAGATAAAAGTCTCAGAACAGCTACCAACCAACCAACCAACAACCAAAGCAAAAGCAGCTAAGATTCTTCTAAACTTTTAAATTAACAAAATAAAATATTAAAATGGAAATATCTTTGTTCTTCTTGTAAATAGTGTATTATAGTGGTAATTTCGTATTTAAATAAAGTATTTTCAATATCAAGAACATCTTTTTTCTCGAGTCGTAATTTATGGTGTCCATCTGACAGGACAAGGATCGAAAGTAAGAGTACATTTTGATTCGAATTTTGTATTAACAGTACGATTTGAGTTTTAGACGTAAATGTTTCTACTTTTTAAGTTTGTGAAATACTTTATGATGGATTCTTTGAAATTGCAACATAAAACTTTGCGTATGACATTTACGAACACTGTTAAAACTATCAATGAAGAAATTTCGAAAATCAAAGTCGACGTTTCCAAGATTCGTGAATTAAGTTCATTGTTATCTGATAACTTTAAGCGCTTGGAAGAAACTCAAAATGCAATTTCTGAATTATTACTTGGCGGTGGTGACGAAATACAAGAGAAAGAGTACGTTAAGGATTTTAGTGAAGCTGAAAGTTATAGAGAACAGTACTTTCCTCTCAAATTAAAGATAGAAAATTTTGAAAATACTGATGAGAAAATAAGCCAGTTATCATGTAATCGTAAATACCGATTACCAAAATTAGAAATTCAGAAATTTAATGGAGATACTAAAGCTTATTTGGGATTCTGGAGCCAGTTTTCAAGAATTCATGAGGATAAAGAGATGCCTGCTGAAGATAAGTTTCAATACTTAATTCAGGCAATTACTTTTGGATAAGCTGCCAGTTTAACTGAAAGTTTTCCACCTACAGCTCAAAATTATCCCAATGCGATTGAGTTAGTGAAGGAAAGATTTGGCAGAGAATATTTATTAGTACAAGTATATGTTCGTGAATTACTTAAAATGGTGATGAAAAATGCTTTAAGTGGTAGAAAATGTACAGATTTGACTACCTTATATGATCAACTAGAATCACATTTAAGATATTTAGATACCTTAGGAATATCTAAAGAAAAATATGCAGACTTTTCATCTCCTTTGATCGAATCTTATTTTCCGGAAGATGTTTTGAGAGCTTGGGAAAGATACAGGGTATCAAGTATTTCAAACGACAGCAATGAAGTTGCTGAATGCAGTCAAAGGTCTCTAGAGAAGCTCATGAAGTTTTTACAGCAGGAGGTTAATGGTGAGGAAATGATCAATTTAGCTCGGTCAA
This sequence comes from Latrodectus elegans, assembly GCA_030067965.1. Classification (NCBI taxonomy): domain Eukaryota; kingdom Metazoa; phylum Arthropoda; class Arachnida; order Araneae; family Theridiidae; genus Latrodectus; species Latrodectus elegans. Next base: position 82,403,868 of record CM057812.1, on the reverse strand, counting down.
GTTTCGGAACGCATGTTAAATTTAAGAAGGAAAACGGTACTTTCAAGAATAGTATATCCTCTGCTTCAACCTTAATTGCATCTATGAAGGAAAGAGCTAAGTGTGTATTTTGAAAAAGCATCACCCAAGTCAAGATTGCGGAAAAGCTACTATCATATCACAAGAACAAAAAAGAACAGCTGTCATAAAAAAGGTAGTTTGCTTAAAGGATGGACATATGGCTCAAAAGTGTCACAGCAATGTGCGTTGTGTTATTTTCATAAAAAGGCATTATGTAATACAGAACTGCCCAAAACAAATCGATCAAATGATGCTACAATTCCTACACGTCTGCCGGAAGAAGTGAACGCAGCAGCACAATTTTCAAAGCCTTCTTCACAAAATGTCATTTATTTGAAAACGCTTATGGTAAGACTTCAAAACAAAGAAAGAACCCAATATGTTCGGGCTCTTCTAGATGATGGTTCACGCTGATCCTACGTAGAAAAGGAATTAGCCGAAAAACTTCAACTTTAGCCTTCAAGAAAAAAAGTTTTGTCCCTAGGACTTTTCGGGGGAAAACAAACTTAAGTAATTCGCTATTGTGTCGAAATAGGAAGTATTAATGGGAAAGCTTCATGTCGAGTACTTGTATTAAATAAGCCTAAAATCTGCATGACAATTCCAAGATTAAAAGATAAAACTTTGCTGGCAGAATTTGAAAATAATGGAATTTTCTTAACAGATTTTGACGAAAATACTCCTCCTATTAAGGTGTTATAAGGAGCTGATGCACTTGGAAAAATTCTGACAGGATGAGTACAAGTTCTTAGGTCTGGTATATCAGCCATTGAAACAATTTTCAGTTGGAGCATTTTAGAGTGTGCTAAGAAAGTTGTTTCTACAATAGCCATGATCTCCATTTGTTTGCAGAACTTCCAAATTCCAAAGATATAGGAATTAGATGTTCTAGGAATCATTGATCCCATAGAGAAGAAGAATACAAAAATTTTGGAAGCAGAAACCTTGGAACATTTTAAAGCAACTATCCAAAGATATAAAAATAGGTACGAAGTAGCCTTACCTTGGTTGGCTGATCATCCAGCAGTGTACGATTTGATGCTGTTGAATTAAAACTTCGCACAATAACCGAACGCCTTGTTAAAGAAAAACATTATGAAGCTTATGATGATGTCTTCAAGCAGTGGAAAAAGGATAAAACCATAGAAATTGTTTTCAAAATATGAAATTGAGAGACCTAGTCATTTTCTTCCTCATAGACCAGTTATTAAAGTGGCAAGTAATACCACTAAAATCCGTCTAGTCTTCGATGCATCCTTTAAACTCATTGGATATGTCTCACTGAACGAGTGTCTAAGTGTTGGTCGAAGTTTTTCTCAACAGATTCCTCCACTCTTATCGAGATTTCGTTCTAAGGGCATCGATGTAATTGCGGATATAAAGCAAGCATTCTTGCAACTTAACATGAAATCAGAAGACCGTGATTACCTGAGGTTTCTTTGGTGGAAAGATGATGATCGCTCAGAACTGGAATTTTTCAGACACAGACGTGTGGTATTTGGAGTGACATCTAGCCCCTTCCTTTTAAATGCTACAATAAAAAACCATCTTAGTTTAGAGGAATTTCAAAAGGAATATTTTAAAGACACAGTGGAGAAGTTAAAAGGAGGATTTTATGTAGACAACTTGACAGTCAGTGTTGAAAGTGAAAAAGAGTTAGAGATATTTAAGAAGCAAGCTTTAGAAATCATGGAAACTGCAGCCTTTGAGTTGAGGTATTGGGCTCACAGTGGATCAAATGAAATGGCAGCAATAACTCCAGACGACTTCGTACAAGATATTAAAGGATCAGAAGAACAAGACATAGACATAATTGATTCAAAACATTTATTGAAAAGAGTTCGCTTTGCACAAAGTAGAAGGTATAACTTACGAAAACGTTTTCAGCAGGAATATTTATGTGAACTTGAACGTAAACCTGTTTCAAAATCTAAGCGAAAGAAAATTTCTGTTGGGGAAATAGTACTCGTCGGTTGTGATAACACCAAAAGATTGAACTGACCTCTCGGATTAGTTTTGGAGTTATTCAAAGGCAAGGATAATGTCGAGAGAGTTGCAAAATTGCAAGTAGCAAATCAAAAAATCATCCGTCCAGTGCATCGCATTTTTCCACTAGAGTTGGATGCGAATGAAGTACCGATGAATATTCCGAAGGCTAGGGAATCAGCAAGTGATGCCCAAAATGGAGCTCATGACATTCCTGAAATGATGACTCCTGCGTCAAAGACACCTAAAAATGCTATTAGTCCAGATAGAGATAACCATACTCGATGTGGTCGACGTGTCCGTCCTGTGAAACGACTGGATTTATAGACTAAACTAGTGACTTTAAATTTGTTTTACTTAAGTAATTTAGTTTAATTTTGCTTGTATTGTTAATCAAAATCCTTCACAATACAAAGGTGGGAGTATGTTGTAACTCATATTTATTCATTTTTCTAAACTTTTACTTTTTAGATTGGCAACATTAAGTTTTGTTTGTTTTAAATTAAAGCTTAAATGCAAAAGTAGCTAAGATTCTTCTAAGCATTTAAATTCCTAAAATAAAATATTAAAATGAAAATATCTTTGTTTTTCTTTTAAATAGTGCATTGTAGTGGTAGTTTAGTATTTAAATAAAGTATTCTCAATATCAAGAACGTCATTTTTCTCGAGTCGTAACAGCATTAATTTGCTTTTAGATTCATAAAATTTCTATTATCGTTTTTCACATTTGCTTACATTATAATGGATAGAGTTTTCAATGTAAGCAAAAACTAACCTCAGATGACCGGAAGACATCTCAAATACTTCCGGTTTTCTCTCGAAAATCAATGCAATCGCAAAATTTTTTATTTTTAGGTATTTATTTCTATTTTCGAAAATTTTTTTGTTATCCGTTAAAATAATAATTTTTAATAAGAGGGCAATTAGTGGTGATCCCGTAAATTTTTAATTTTTACTTAAATTATTCTGATGGATTACCATATTTTGCGGCGGGGAATCGCTCTTATTGGCGATATTAGGATCAATTGTTGATGAATGAACCCACATTCTAACTCTTGTTAATATTTATCTCGATTGTTAATCCTTTTCTTCTTTGAATAATTTTTAATTTTATGCATTTATTCCAAAATTTCAGAAAATATATTTTGCGCGCGATTGAATTATAAATCATTTCAAATATTAAACAAGGTATTATTTATGCTTTCAATGGAAGTATAATATAAATTTTATTAAAATTTTCTTGATCATGTTAGAATATATGAATTGGTATCAATAATGAGAAGAACGAAATTGTTATGACGTGTTTATTTACTTGTTGTTTAATAATATTTTAAACAAATTTTGGTTTTTATTGCAATTAAAATTTCAATCTTTAATTTAAGAGTTCATTTAATATATAGCTAGTTAAATTAAGGATTGTAAATCGGGTTCCACTGGAAATTTGAACATTTTCACTTGCGAAAGTAAATTTGTTCCAGCTTGCATAGTGCAACCAAATTTGCTACGCAACAGCTACTACATTTATTTGCTTTCTGCATTTCATAAAATTTTATAGGATAGTTAATCTTGAATGAATTTTCCTCACTAGCTATAGAAACGGCAAAAAAGAAGCACAATGGTATAAGACAATAATGGAATAGTAAGCAGGAAATTTCGTGCCGGAAGTTTTCCAGATCTCCACGGTAGTAGCGCCCTTTATTCCACGGTTCACTGAAACTTGGAACCTGGAACCATATAGTTTTTTACGGAGCGTCTGGAGTCAAACTCCTATCTCCAGTCTAGGAAATTTCTAAGTTAACAGTGGAATAACCTTTTTCGTGCACAGTATTTAATTTACTCCTTTTATTAAGAAAGAAAGAATTTTTCATTCATATTTAAATTTCCATTTAGATTGAGAAGCTAATAAATTTTGTATATATAATGAAAGTATAAATAATGAAACTTAAAAGTGCATATAATATAGTGCATATATATAAGTGCATATAACACATACGTATATCTCTATATATGTGAGTGTATACTTTTTGGTTATATTTACAGAAACTTCCATCCATATCCGCCTTATTAGTTAACGTCATTAGCCACACCCCTTTCCAGACAACCCCTTTCAGTTTGCATTAAATAAGAACCTTAGACAAAATATACCAAATATGGTTACAGTTTACCTTGACAACATGACTTCGTTAAAACTCTCATTTTTTTGACGCCAAGATAATTGCCAAAATCTTATTAGCGAAAGGGCAATCCTAAAACTATGTAAGTTAATGGTCTAAAAATAGAAGGGTTACCAAGAAATTAATATTTATCGCAAATTTCTTTTTTTAAAAAAACAAGTGTTCCTAAACTCAAAAATTTGATGAAGTTAATTGCATGTATTATTTCTACGGGAAAATAAAAAGAAAACCTAGAAAAAATGGTAAATAATTTCCTTTGTTGCCTTGCCATGTATTTCTAACTTTCTGAAATTCTTAAATTGTCGTTCAGTACGCCTATTTTGTAACATTTTCTGAAGTCACTTTACCGGTTTATTCGCCCTCTTTGCTAGTGGCCTTGCGTTTTTGACATATAATTCAAACTGCAAACACTCTCGATTTTTCTGATCTGGCAACAAAACAATTGCGGCATGTTGTTATATGCCGCACGGTAAACTGTAAATATGTAGATAAATTAACTTTTTTTTAATACATTATATGAACTAAAAATATATATAATTTATTTCAACATGCATTCTTTAAAACACATCCGCTCCGTTTTATTTCATCGTACTCATTTGAATTCCTGTTTTGTTAGAGTATCAAATTTTCATTATTACAAGGGTACAGTATGAAATGTTACAAATTTTATTTTAAAAGGTGGCCTTGTATTATTTTATATGTTTTGCACTAAAATCTATGTAAACTCGCCTTATGCTTTTTTCGATCATGATTTAATAGTCAAATTGAATCATGTTTCACTGATGTAGCTCTTTTCCCATTTGATTAGTTAAGTCGTATTGCATGTTTATCGAAAATCTAATTGGAAATAAATGTATATAGCTTTATGGTTTGACCTAACCAACTTTAGTTCATAAATATATTATAAGTCTATGTAATAAATTAATCAGATTCCAATTATTATATTTGTAATATAATTTCTATTATGCATTTATTTTTAGTTATACATTTTTATCATTATTTTTTGCATTACCATTTTTTTAGAAAGAATTTTGATTTTTGTTAATATGGGGACAAAAAAAAATTTCGAATGTATTTGATGATCTAGAGAATTTCGAATTGATTTATTTGAAGTACTGTCATGGTTTTTGGCTTTATCATTTTAAATTTGCTCTCCTCAGCCATTTAATTTGAAATTTACTGTAAATGTAGATTCCTGTTGAATTGCCTAATATAAACAAAAGATATTTAATTTATATTAAGACAAATTTAGTTAAATAAAGTAATTTATATCAAGACAAATTTAGTTAAAAAAATGTTTCATAAATTGAATAATAAATTCATATAGACTTAGCACATTACTACATATTAGTATATTACATAATTTTTTTTTGTAATAAAGTACATAATTGTAGTTTTAGAGAATAAAATATGTAAGAATATTCAAGGTCATGTTTATTACATTCAAAAAAAGTTCAAATATTATAATTTTTAGCTTTTTTTTATATATTGTTTGCAACAAAATTAAGTAAATTCTAAGGTTTTTATCTTTTTTGATTGAATCATTTTTGATGCAAAAATTAGCTATGATCCTTTTTATTTTCCTTCATTTAGAATATAAATTATGATGCATCATAAATCTACAATATAATTCTTCATAAAATATCATTAAGAGTTGCAAATTTTAAATATTTATGTAGTTTTTGTATGAAGCATCATTGTACTAGAAAAATAATTTATTATATTTAATTAACAATGTTTAGTTAAAAACTATATAAACAGTCCATATTTATCTGATTAAGGTATACTAGTTATCTGATAATTTTAATTTACTAGATTTTTCACTGGACTATTCACATGTATAGTAATTAAATAAGTTCTTAATCTATATGTGAGTAATATATTTTTCTTGTAAGTGAAATAAAACTGCATCAAATCCAATTCTAAGTGAACTCAACTGTAAGTGATTACATAAAAAATATTGATCTGTCTAATTTCAAAAGATGCATTTTATTCTCTAACAATTTCCATGAAATAAAAAAGCCTAAATTTAATGGGATTCCACTGAATAAGAATTTTAAAACAACATATAAAGTCATAAAAACATCCATATTATTTTTAAAATAGTTATCAATTTTAAATAGACTTTTTTTATGTAAAATAAATATTACTTCAAATACACTAATTGTGTTTTTTGGAGTTAAATTTTTATTAAACTCTTTAATTGCTTCTTTATTGAGTCAGCTATTGATGTATAAAATATACTTTGTGTAAAATGAGATTTTTATGCAATAAAAATCCAAAGAATATTTTTAATAATAACAGAAAAAAAACTGTGTATAGATTCTGATTTTAATCCTTAAAAACTAAATATGAATATCCATTAAAATAAAGAGATTTTTCATAAAATATGAGATACTCTCACAATATTTAACATAAAATTGCAAACTTAATAATTTGCAGACATTTTTATTTTTTGTATTTTTCTTTCAGATAATTTTTCTGCCAAAGTCAATGTAAGTACATACAATACTTAATAGTTGGGAAAAAAAATAAAGTGACAATTTTAGAATTAAGAATTCAATTCAATTTTAGAATTTAGAATTAAGACAATTTTAGAATTATAATTCCCATTTAGTATTAAGAAAAAAATTATCATTTATATAAACTGGTGACATTGGAAGGCCAAGAAAATTTCATATTTGAAAAGTTAAATAAAAACGAAACACTTAAAAAGTTGATTTATTATAGCATGATTATTTTTGCAATATGTATTTTTATTGGGAAGCCAAAAAACTACAACTTTACATGAAGTTCTCATTTGATTTAATAGCTGAATTATGCTCTTCAAAATAGATCTCACATATGATGACAACATTTATTAAATAGTAAGAGATTTTATATTCTTCTTTTCTGTTTCTAATCAAGATCGTTGTGAATTTTCTCATTTGCAAAACAAAAAATACTGCTTTTTATTTCTGAAAGGCCCATGTGGGTGGATAATTCAACTTCAATTTTCATTTGTTTTCAATGCTAGGAATTAATATATACAGTCAGATATGTTAAGAGTGATTTTGACCTTATAATTCAAAAACTTCAGAGTGTTATAAAATGAAAAGTGAAATAATTGTTATCTTAACTTTTTAATTTGTATTTGCTTCTCTGTGCCCATCGTCAAAATTCAGATTGACACCCACAATCTCAATTGAAGTAGCAGGAGATGTAATGCATTTTTTTTATATTCCTTTCCTCTTTACCAGCAAATATAAACATATCATAAACACTATTCACTCAATCTAAAGTGCTAGTGTAACATTAAAATCCTTGATTTGTGGTGGGGAGTGGATTCAAATAGGATTTAAATGATAAAAAATATAATGTTTTTACAATTTTGCTACTAAGCAGTTCCTTGTTTAAAATTATTTATGAAATTATTCTTGTATTATTAAATGAAATGAAAACTCAATTACTTTTTTTCTTCATTTATAGCAGTTTGATTAATTTTACTTTTTTTTCTCAGAATTGGCTTTAATTTATCAAACATTTAATAAAATTTATTATAATTTTAGCAAATTCTATTTTTCTGGAAAAGTATAAGCAAAAGTCATTAGATGGTGCTTCTTCTATTCTTCATCATAATGTTTTGCCAAGTAATTTTTGCTACCTTCACCATGTTCCTAAATGCAGACAGCTGTCCACTGGTCATGGAAAAGAAAAAAAAGAGGATTCACAGGAAGATGAAGAACCTCCTGAAAAATTGTCCTTAATTAAACGTTATAAAAAGATGTTTAAAGAATACTGGTATGTCCTAGTGCCTGTGCACATGGTTACATCAGCAATATGGTTTGGTAGCTTTTACTATGCATCTACATGGTAATTATTATATTTAAAATATACTCTTTCTGAAAATTACATTTAATTGTATGTGCATGTGTTTAACTTATAAAAACCAAAAATTACTTGAGAATAATTTAAAAAAAAAAAAAAAAAAAAAAAAAAGCTTAATATACTTAAGTTGAATATTTTAAAAGAAAAGTTATAATTTCTGTGCTGGTCTAGGAATGGTTCCTCACTTTGTACACATTGACTAATAATACCTCCCTTATTTTAATTTGGGTGTCTGGCCACCCTTGTGTTCCTGCCTATGAATTAACTAATGAGTTGGCCAGGACTGGATCTACAATCGATTATTTTGGTCCTGTACACCTGCTAGGTATTTCAAAAGAACTGATCAAAAGGTGTTTTTTTTATCTCTATAAAACAACAGTTTTTGATTTGGCACAATGCCAGTGATCGAAGACAAACAAGGTTGCTGAATAGTATATGTCCTAGTAAAAGGCAAAAAGAATTATTAAAGCTTAGTAGAAACTTTTTAAGGAGAGCAGTGGGCCTTCTTACATGATCCACTACCTTTAGAGACATCTCACCATATTGGGAATATTAGATGACCGTACTTGTATGGGTTGTCAACTTATGGAAGATACTTCCTTACACATATTATGTGAATGTGAAACCTTTTCTGCATGTATATTTGAACATTTGCCCAGCATTTAATTGAAACTTGGATGCTGCATGATTTTCCCATGAAATGTTTACTGAAATAGAGCGTTTTGGAGGGTTATAATACAATAGACCTATGGTTGCAGTGCTGGGTGTTTTTGAAACCACTCTTCTTTAGATGTAATCTAAATGAAAAGTTTAATTCTCTATGTCAATTTCACTATCATCCCTTTATCATCGCTGTTTTTCCTTTACCAGTCAATTTACATTTAATGTTTTCTTATGTGCATTTATGATTAGTTTAAACAAATGCTTATTAATTGCAAATAACTAATCCTTAAAAAATTTTTTTTGTTTATTTTATTAACAATTTTATTTATAAAAATGAATCTCTTGATTGTTTTTTCCATGTAATAGCTACATATATTTAAAATTCTGCTTTTCCTTATTAATTTTATGATGAACTTTTATTGCTTGAATAATCACTTTTTCTTTTCCAACATTTTAGCTACTTTTAAATATTTTGCTATTTTATCAATTTTATTTTTTTCCTTTATTATACATTTTCTCAAAACGTGCATATTTTTAAATATTTAGGAGATTATGCAATGATATATGCATAAATAAGTCCTTATGTTTTGTCAGTGCTTTGTGTGCTTTGTATAGTTTATTCATGTAAATTTTTTTATTTGCTCATAATTTAATAAGATTAAATAATATTTTAGAATTCTGAATTATTATTTGAACTTTCATCTTCCTTCCATTAATACTTAAAGATTTTGTTTATTCTTTAGAATACATATTTTTTCAGTTAGAAGTAACTGAATGTCATAAGAATTTCTATTTTGCTACAAGTTTTAAAAATATATTTTAAGGTAGCTTATTACTTCATAATTCTAAATTCATGGAATTATTTAAATAATTTGTAGTTTAATTAAGAATCACATTCTATAATAATCGCAGAAATTCATCAGTGTGTAGTAACGTTAATGCAATGCCAAAGTTACTAAGTTTAATTTGAAAAAAAGTAATTTCAAAGGAAAAAAATTTTTTTAACTTTTTTTTATTTATATTTAACATTATGATGCAATTCAATTTTGTATCATGGAAGATAATACTCATAATTTTGTCACATTACCCCTAAATCTGTCATAGCCTGATGTTTATTATTTTTTTCCTGCATAATAAAATTTATTTTAAAAACAAATGTCATTACATTTTTATTTTACATTTTTAATGTCAAATACAATTAAAGTTTTTTTTTTTTAAAGATTAATAGCATTATCTTTTAAAAGGTTAAAAATATTATTTCTTAACACAATAACTATAGATATTTCCATATATTTTCATGTTTGTTTAACTTGAATTTTAATCTACTTATTTTGAAAATCAACCTGCAACAGTTTTCTATTTGATGATTCCATGAATTTTTTTATTTTCAATTTAGAAAAAATGCTTTGAGTACCTGTTTTTATGGAAACATTTTCTGTGATTTTTGATTTTATTTTTTGAATGATAAGTTTGGAAGTTAAATGAACATATCGTTCTTATGTCAGCAAGTCAAATTGATTTATGAATACATTTAATCAAAAGTAGACAATGATTACATTATTTTATTCATGATTTTGAAATAAAAGCAAATTAGAAATTTCTTTAACTGAAAAATATATCTATGCTTAAAAAACATATTTTAATTTCTAATTAAAATAAATTGATAAACTTTGTCCACAATAATGATTTAGCAAAGAAAAATTACTAATGCATGATAAAAAAATTATCTAATATAAATAATAAAAAAATGTACAAGTATTGAATATTTCGTCATGTCATGTATGATAATGAGAATAACATGGCAGTTTTAGGATGCTTTTATATATTTAGCTTTTTTAAACTTTAACCATATGTTTTTTTTTTTAGAAAATTTTTCGTCCATTGTAAATTACATTCAAATGTTATGAGACAGAAAATCTGGAAAATTCTCAATGCCAAGCCCAAACTATGTGATTCTATTTAACAGAACTATTAAATATGATATTTTCCTTCCTAAGAGGTCCATTATTTGCAAAAGGTTTAAAAATAGGTGAACTTGTTAATTTTTCTTAAAAAAGTTGGTTTGTAAACAAGTATTTTTTTCCTTATTACTTATTTCGTTAATTCATGCAAAATATAAATCACTTTACCATTATTGCTTTTATTAATGATTAGATATAGATTTCTAAATTTAAATCTCTTGACATTGTGTACAACAAAGAGATGTATTAAGTCAAAATGAAATTCCAGCGTGATTCCTGGAATGATGTTGACATTTTCCTAACAGAGTTGTTAGAATTTTACAGAATCAATAATTTTAAGGAAAATGATCTTCAAGAAATTCTTGTTTTTAGAATTTAATTTTGTTCCATTTTGTCATTGTTACGGTATTGTATATTTGCTTTTATTCTTGTAGCATCCTTTTATTTACAGTGCAAGTAACAATATTAAAAGTAAAAAATGATAATGGTATTAAAATTGCTAGCGTTTTGATGTTTTATTGTCTTCTGAAATTTGATATGCTTAAGTAAATTATAGAATATAAGTGCTTAATGTTGGTTTTAATAAGATGAATAATTATATATTTAATGAGTTATTTTCTTATATTTTATAATTAGTTTTCTTCTATTCTAATTTCTTTGTGTTTGCTTTGTAATTATAGTTTTACTAAGGCTTTAGATAACTTATTATACATAAAAAGTGATTGTTTTAAATATAAGCATTGCTTCAGAAGACAACATAGGACCAACAATTATTGGAATTTTTACATAATCCAACAATTCTATAAGCATATTCATTATTTCTATTTCTTTTTTTTATTGGAAATGTCATTTAAGTATTACTATAACTGAAAAAAGTTGAAAAGGAATATTGATTTTCATAATATATGATTCACTTAAGAACTACATGTTATATCATTGAAATAATTATCCAATGTTTTTATTTTAAGACAAATAATTAATATAATGGTTCATTAGCAAAGTCTGAGTTAAGTTTTTTTATATTTCATGATTTTTTGACCTTAGATAATTTGTGCCCCAAAAATTTTTTCTTATATATAATATTTTGTTTTTTGCCAGTAATCTGGCATAAAACAAAATATACTATATATAAGAAAAAATACATTGTAATCAATGAACTATTTTAGCATTAATAAATTTTTCTCATATTTTAAAGCATCCCTCTAAAATTTTAATATTCAAATGGAAGTTGTTGTTTATAGTTAGGGAATTGAAGAAAAATAATGTAACTGCAATGATGAAATAATACTAATTCAAATTTTAATCTTATTCCAGTGAATTCCTTTTCTAATATCATTCTTCTTGAGCAAAATCCTCTTTCTAGAATTTCACTAATTGTTTATCAATAATTTCATCATATGAGATTAGTAATTTTAAAGAAAATATCCAAAAATCATGAAAAGATAAACTAAAACATCATTTCAACACCAAAAAATGATAAAATTTCATTTTGGAAAATAGGCTTTGAATTAATTAAAAAAAGTTATGTGAATTTGATAATTACTTTTTGATAATTCTAATTATGGCAAAAACTCCAAATTAGAAGTTTCTTGCATTGCTTGTGAATCTGTATCTAATTCTTACATGAAGAAAATTCTTGATGATACCTTTGGACTCAGTTGTAGAAACATTAAAAATTGCTCATATGCCATTATATAAACCTTTTAAATACATTTGCCATATGTAGAGAGTCTACTTAGTTCATACAACTCTTGAAATTTGAATAATTGTTTTAAGGGCCCTTTAAACTCCTGGAATTTTTAGTTACCTTTAGGCATTTATTTTTTGCTTGAAAATATTATAAATTTTTTGAGTCTTTTGTTTAGATAGTTCAGAATTTTCAATGAATTTGTTCAAAAACCCAATTGATTATTAACTCTTAATGTTACCATTAGAAGGCAGCATGATCGATAATAGAATAGGTATTGAATTCCTAACTTGACTAAAATAAGGATCTAGTTTAGCAATGATAGTTTCATGATCCAATTGAGTCAGAACCAACTGTACTGTTTAAATTTATATGTGTGCGGGAAGTAACGTAATCACCAATAAGATCAACTTGTGTTGCAATCAGACAGGCTATTTTAATTGATTCTTATTTTATTTGTTTCTGTTTTTTTACATTGTAAAATATTTGCTTAATGTTAATATTTAAATGTATAATTTTTAATGAAAATATATTTTCCTTACCTTCCTTACTTGTCTAATGTATCTAAAATAAATGTGTTGGAATGTGACTCTGTTTTAAAAGAATTTCATAATTTTGTAGAAGAGTTTAAATCATTACAACCAACTGTAAGATTTCAAGGTTCTAATGATGAAAAATTTGATCCCCCCCTTTTTTTTTTATTGAAGAATGGATACTTTTTATTTTAACTTTCTCTCAAAAAGTTATTTTCTCTCATGAAAAGTAGTTAATTTGCTTTTACTACTCTATCATGGTCAAACATTTATTAAACTTGATTTTTTTTGTGAACGTAAGTTTTATAGTCAAAGATTTAAATAATGAATCATTTGTGGCTAAGTGTATCACTGACAATCATGTCTGCAACTTGGGATGTATATAGTATAATAACTTGCAAAGACCTACTTAGTTTTGCTACTGTTGCTAGGCAGAGGTATAAATCATATTTAGATAAATTAAAACAGCAAAAAAAAAAAAAAAAAAAAAAAAAAAAAATAAAAGAAAAGAAAAGTAGCTAATAACAGAGGGAAAGCAAAAAGTACTTTTTGAAGAAATTGATGACTTGGAAATCAAAAAGAAGTGTTTGAAAGATGACATAGATATTTTCAAGTTCATTTATATTCGAGTATGTTGGGAAAGCTGAAAGAAATGTTAAATTAACATTCATTGCAAAATCAAACACATGTCACTGTGGTGCTTCAGTGAAGCAACAGTTATTACTGAGTAATAATAATGAATTGAAAGTTTTAGAGTTGTAAAGATACCATTTTCTAACAGCAATATTTTGTATTTATGTACAAGCAAGATAAAAAAAATTAGAAACTCTAGAATATGGATGTAAAATTGTATAGTTTTAAGAGAGGTTGAAAGTAAATAGCAGGGAATTTTAGAATTGCTTTTATTAAATAATAATTGGGGGGAAAATCATCCTATAAACTTTATCTAATAGTTATATTTATTTTGTTTTGAAAAAATATATTTATTTGTAAAGAGGTTGTTAAACACTTCTTGAAATACTCAATAAATTAAAAGATATAATTCTAATGAAGATGTTTAAAAACACTAAACTTAAGTGTTATTTTATTTAATATATAATTGAGTAATGTAAAGAAAACTGATTATTTAAATAAATTTTTTCTGTTATAATGGTAAATTCATTGAAGGCTTTTCAAATAATCGTTAAATATAATTTTAACTAAATAAAAATATTCTCACTAAATTTTACAGTTATTTATTTCTCTTATTTATAAAATTTTAAAATGTTCAATGTACATAATTATATACATATTTGGTTAAAAATAATTGGTAAAATAAAATAAAAAAAATTGAACATTAATGTCAATACCTCTTGGAAATTTTTGATGTGACTCCTAGAATGTTGCTAAAATTTCTGGAATATGATTTTGGAAATCTATATGAACCCTGGTATATTTAAAATACATAATATCAAATTTTAATTGAAGAGCTAGGATTTTCATATCATACAATTTTACCACTCAATATAAAATGCGTATCAAAACTTACAAAACTAAAATCTTACTTTGAAATATGTTCTTATATGTTGTACTTATTAGTGATAAAATTAATGATCATTTCTGAAATGAAGAATATACATAGAAAGAAGGCAACTTTCCTACTCATTATTGGCACAATTTTTAATCTATTCATTACTAACTTAAAAATTAGAATAGTATTCCAGAAAATATATCCAATGAGTATTACAAATGTCATCAGTTTTTGTTGAAGTTTTTGCATGAAATAATCAATTTGAATATGAAGCTCAAGAGGAATTCTGTTTTAAATTAAATCTAAATAGAAATTGTTTTATATGTATATATTTTATTATTGAAATTAAATGTGTGTCTATAGGTTTGAACCCAATAGGTTTATCTAGGTTTTAATGTACACACTATTGTGAAGCACTCACAGTGGCCTAATAATAAGACACTGCTCTTCTGATCATAAGTTCCCTGTTTGATCACAGTCACTGTTCAACAACAGTAGATAGATGTTGCCCTTTTATCTTAAGTATGCATGTTTGTCAGGGATGGTGCTTGGATGTTTTCCCAGTTTCTTCTTTTGTGGCAGGCAAGTACAGCCCACTATCTATGGTTTGTTTGTCACTCAATGGTAAATTTTTGCACATGAGGGCTAATTAGACCGGGATCTACGGATTAAAGTGGATTCCGAACCACTACAAACATCCATAACTAAGGTGGGATTTGAAGTCACGAACTGTTGAACCGAAGGCAAGACTGCTAACCATTCATTCGGCTGTCAGATCGGCCCCACTATCTATAAGAAATCTTTCTAGAAGGCCATATGTAGTAGAAATTAAAATGTTTTCTAATGGTTTTTGGCTGTCTTCTATGCAATGTTAAAAATTCTCTAGTTAATCCAGTTAGTCTTCTAATTATCTTCATATATTTCTTCTAGTTCTGTTTCTATTTTTGTAACAACATTAAAGAAAATAATTAAAAATTTCATTTGTATGTAATGATTAATTACAGTTTTTCCAAGCTTTAGTTTCATCCTTAGTTTCTTCTAATTCTTAAATGACAAAAGTACTAAAAATTTACTTAAAAGTAATCATTGTCTGAATGATTTAGTTGTAATTTTTCATCGTATAAAACATTTGTTTTTTTTTTCAGTAATGTACTATTTATGAAAATTTTATGCTTAATATATCTCATGTATGAATTGTGATATTGTCAGACTCTTAAATGAAAAATTAATTTTTATTATCATTTTACTTGTTAGTTTGTACAGAAACATTTCTAATGATTAAATGCAAAACATGAAATTTTGGGGCTTTAGACAATAGAATTAATATACCTTTCAAAAGTTGAAATTGTCAATTCAAAGAAAGTGTCTTATTGATATCAGGTGACACAAGCATGGATGTTCTTTTCTCTTTTGACCAGGAAACAAAATTTCAATTTTAGACTGAACTAGCCTATTTGATTTTTTAAATACAATACCTCCATATTTCATATTTTTTGGAGTTGTTTGTCATTATATATGTTGACTTTTTATAAACAAAGTTTCATAAGTTGATTATTTTCTTCAGTAGGTATGTTATTTTTTCTTTCTGCGACCTCTAGTATAAGTACTTTATGAAAAGGTTTTTATTATTTCTTTATTTTTTATCTCATTCTTAAAATGAATATTTGCTATTTTTCAAATTATTGTTTTAGGTTTTTGATTAATGAAGCATTCCAATTATACTCATGTTTAAGGATTTTATGGTCAATTAATACTGCAACTAAAAATTTCTTTATAGTTCCATTCTTTCTGCAATTTTTTAAGCCTAGGAAACATATCTGTTAAAATTTTATCAGTTGTTTTTAGAATTGTGATGGATATTTCTTATATGCTCGAATGAAGGCAAAAACAAAGTAATTTCATTTGTTATCTTTTTTAGTTTTAGAAAAACTACAACATCATTTGTTTATAGAACCAATATAGTAGTCTATGCAGTTTTCCCAGTTATTTGATTGTATTGTTTATGTAGCATATTGCCAATATTTTGTCCTGTTGTACACCCAGAAAATATGTGCACTGCAAATGATGAGTTTCTTACTTGTGCTTTCAGAGGTTAAAAATAAGTCAACAATTAAATGTAACTGGGAATCAGGAACATTGCAAAAATAATAAACTCTGTATTCTTCAAGATTTACAAGCAATTCGTTATTTTCTGCAGCTTTTTTTAGTCATTTTGGTGCTATTAGACCATATTTTTTGAATCTCATTATTAACTGACATTTTTCTAAAGATTTCTTATACCTGGTAAAACTACAGACAGAGTTCCAAATTAACATATTTGAAGAGAATCTGTAATATGACTTATCTTTCTGTTCAACAAAAATCCATGCATTATATGGCGAAACGACAAGTTGCTAATCATGCATTGATATGTTTTGAAAATAAAAGGAAAATATTTTTTCTTTAGTCACAATGTTGGTAATTTTTCTATAAAAATAAGAAACAGTTATCTGTATGAAAAACTTTCAAAATGTAGAGTTTTACTTTACAAAAAATAAACATTTTTTTACTCAATTTTTTAATATTAATTTACAAAGAAATATTCTTTAATTTTGTGTACTGTTTGTAGATCTAGTAAAGCAAAATTTTCTTAACTTTAAGAAAATTATGATTAACTGTTATTGTTTATTCTGCTTTAAAAATATACATCTATAATTTGTAACATCAAGTAATTTTATTATGTATAATAAAAGAATTTTTATTTTAGAAAGATGCAGATTGATTCAAATGCCTATATTGTGTTGGAATTTTATTTGTATGAAATTATATATATATAAGCTGGTAGATTCTTATACGCTTAATAGAAATGATAGTGCCATCAATGTTTATTCATGTTCAAAAATGATTTCAAAGTGATTGTTTTTAATATTGTTTTTCTTTTTTTTGTCAAAACAAAAATGGTCAAGATCAATGAAATTGCATAAATTTAAAATATCTTCATGGAAAAATTATAAAAAATATCTCTTTTTTTGCTTATATCTAAACTAAGTGTTTGAAAAATATGTTATATAATTGCATTTTGGGAGGAAAAATTTCTGAGAAATGTAAAAGTCCATTGTATCATATTGAATTTTTATCATTTGCTTTTGCTGTTATTTTTTAAAACTAATAATTTTGCTTTGTTTTGATTATATGGTAATAAATTCTAATTATTTTCAGTGGCCTTGATATTATACCTTTCCTGGAATACATAAATCTGCCAGAATCATTAATCAAGCCATTACGTAACTCATCTTTAGGACATATAGCAGTAGCTTCTGCTATGTACAAATTAGCAACACCAGCACGATATATGGTTACTGTAGGTGGGTCAACATTTACTGTCAATATTTTAAAGAAACGTGGTCTTATTAGACCTGTTCCAACAAAGGCAGAAATCAAAACTATCATTCAGAAGAAATTAAAAAAAGATGGAACTTCTGAAAAGGACTAACTTATAAAATATTTATTTAAAGTGAAATATAAAAATTTTATTTTCATAGATATGTGGTCTGTGTGTTATGTTTCATGCGAGAATATGCTCTAAAGATTAGTTTAACTAACTGTTAAAAGAAACTGTTTGTTAAAATGTTTCATTGCTGTTGAAAAATTACAATCAAATGCAATTATAATATTCATTTTATTGCATGAGATTTTCCAGTTGCTGCCTTATTAATAATTCACAAATTGAAATTAAGATAAATTAATATAGATGCTGAATTATTATTTGAGATGGCCAAGTTTTATAGGCAATAGTTGTTACTCTGTGTGGTCTTTTTGTTATATTAAATTAAATTAATTTCTTTCCTAGCTCCATTCATTATTTATTTTTATTATGTGGTGTAAGTTTGTGTATTATGTGGTATAGGTTGTGTTATTTAATATAGAATAATTTTAGTGATTATATTTTAATAATATATACAAAGTAAACACACAAAAATTTTGATCATTAAAATATTGCTGTCTTCAAAAAATATTACAACCTAATTTCATTTAATTTTCCAAAAATATAGTTTTTAAAAGTAATTTTTAACAGGAAAAAATTATTTTGGTTTATTTTTAAATTAGTTAAAACACACATACTGTAATAAATGAAATGTATTACTGTATTTCTTTTTGTAAATTTAGCGAAAATTGAACTTAATAAAATGTTTCATAAGTTTCAGTTCAAATTTATTCAATATTTTGAACCCATTTTTTTATTTTTCAAAAAATGTAACTATTTTTATTGTATTTCATTTATATCTTTTTCTGTTATTCAACCAGTTTATACCATATTACAGGAAGAATAGAATTTTGCTATTTTAGTAATCAAGTTGATAGTTTATGATAATTTTAGTAAATGTTAAGTAAATGAAGAAAATTATTTTTTTAATTTCTCTGCTATTTACTTACTACTTCAAGCAAAATTTAAAGATTTTGTTACATTGTCCGAATTTTTTTATTAAAAATTTGTAATTGTTTATAATTTTCTTGAAGATAAAAGAGTTTAAAAATTATCTTACTACTACCCTGATGTAAATAGTCTTCCCAAAATGTTTTTAAATTTTAAAATAGTTATATTTAATTTTGAAAAATTATATTACTTACCATGTTAGTTTTTTATTACTATGTAAACATGAATTACATACTTTAAATTCTGTCACTATTTATTTCGCTTATTAAAATATTTTATATTTTTGAATATAAGAATTATTCTCATTTTGATTAAATTAGTAATTAAAGGACTTTTATTAATTGTTCTTTGTTTTCATTGATAATCCTATAAGTCAATGATAAAAATTTATAGAGTACATATAATTAATAATAATACATATATATTGAATGCGATAAAAATTTTTTATTGAAAATAAACAAATGATTATTATTAATTTTAATTAAAAATGAGGATTTGATTGAATTTATAAATTATAAACAAATTAATTTGTATAAAAACATCATTAAAATTATGCCATAATAAAAAAAATAAGTTATTATCTTCAACATATCAGCAATGTTTCTATGCAAGCAGATTTCAGTTCATTGCTTTCTCTTTTTTTTATTGGTTGCTTCTGGTGTTCCAAGAGAACACATTGATATTAATGCTTTTTACAGAATATATATCTGTAAATGTCATCTATTGCTGTTGGTTTAGAAAACTTAATACAATGTAACTTAACACATACCAAATATTTTTTATAAGATTCAAATCAAACTAGTTGTGTCACTAAATGTGTGATTTCTTCATTCTTCAAACATATCATTGATGAATCAACTCTTTGGGGTGCATTAAATGTTCATTAAATAAGTGATAACATGATTAATTGCTACAGCATTTAGTCTCATAGTGATATATGAGATGCCATTTTAATAGTGATTAATCTTTAATTTGACACGTCTTTAAAAAATAAAGGAATATTGTCTATAGATATGAGATTGGTGTGATATTCTGTTGAAATCTTTTCTAAACAATATATACACTTCTAAATGTTTGATATTCAAGGACCTTGTACTTTCCTGATTGTTAACATTTGTCATCAAGTAACAAGGAATTTTACTTATACATAAATATGATTTGCTTCGATTGTACATTATACAATATATACATTGGCAACACACTTTAATCCCACTTCTTTGGATTAGATTGAGTAGCCTAAGTTCATGGTATTTAGGTATACACTATGTGTAGTAATTGCAAGTATCATTTTACCATTGTATATTGCAATCATTAATGCCACTCTTTGATTCTGTTTTGATTAATTTTACAATGTTTGCAATGACTGAAAATTGAGAAAGACTAATTTAAAAATTGAACTGTATTTGTAGTTAATTGTCTTACTCCTATGTACTTAACAGCAAGCCAATACATAAAAATTTTCATTCATCTTCCCTAAACTATTTTTCAAAACAAATGCTATACCAAATTTCTAAATATCTTATCTGCTCTCTCATGTAACTTCTTTGAGCTTACCAATGATGCTTTCTTATACCACTGCCATTTATATATATATCATGTCACTTAATCACTAGCTATGTTATATGTTTGCGATTACTTCATTCATTGCCATTGTTGGTAAATAAAAATACTCAGTCCTTTTAATGCAAATTGGCATACAATTTGCATTTTTGTCTTTCTTTGTTTTTGAAATTAGTGTATTATAAAGAACCTGCATTATTGATATCGTTTGATAACACAGCTCAGAATTTTAAAAATAAATCAAATAGTATAAAAATTCAGCATTTGGTGAAGGACTTTTTTAGTGCAATGTTTGATAAGGTAAATAATTAATATAAGTTGCTTGAAATTTGAAAATCATTTTTAAAATTTAAATGCAATAGGGAAGCAGTAAAAACACTTTTTTGTAGAGTTATATGTATAACTAATAAATAAAAAATGTAAATGTATGCAATACATTTTCATTGTCTTTCTCATGTAAATGTCTATTAAGGAAAGAAATCTCTTTATTTGTAAAGTTGTAATTGTAAAAGTTTAAAATGTACTCTGAATAATTTACTGAAAAAGTATCTCAATCTTATAAGTAAAGGATTCATTTTATCAGGCTCGTAAAATTATCCATAAACTTTTGGAAGAAAGAATAGAAAATGAAATAAGGCAAATAAACTAAGATGGGAAAGAAACTGAAGGAAAAATATATTTAAACTTTCCTAAAAATAATTTCCTATTATGTTTGAAGAAATAAATACAAAAGGTAAATTTTTTGTAAAATAACAAATAGAACATTTGAAAAAACTGTTTAAATTACAGGTTTTACAAAATGACATTAAAGAGATGAGCATGGATACAGTGTTTGGAATTTTTTCAAAATACAAAAGAAGTATAAGAATAACTTGAGTTACTAGAACCGTGCAAATGTTGAGAAATAGAAATTTGTTTTTAACTGGGAAAATTTATTAATTGTAACTACATTTTGTAATAAAAAATTAAATTATGTTTTAAAATCTGAGGAAATGTATTTAAATTATACCACAACTTTGGTCTAATTTCTGGGCATCATGAGTTTTATATTTTTCTGTACATATATGTAAAATCTGGTTTGCATGTTTATAGACAAATATAATAATCTTATTTTAAAAGCTTCAATTTAAAAATTTGTATTTTATAAAATCAAATGTGAATGAGCACTGTGATTTAATCTTATCCAGTGGTCGGGTTTAAGTTGGGGTATTCACATTAAAGGTGTGTATTTTACCATATAAGTAAAATCCTTTGTATTTAAAATAAAACCTATGTTCTATGTTTGCTTTTTGATTTATTTGTCATTTTTCTTATTTTCTTTAAAATATTATTTGTATACTAGTATCGATGACATTATTTCAACCTTTTTATTTTTTAAAATTAAAAAATACATTTATATACTGTAGAAATAGTACTCAATTTTTTTAGATAAATTTTAAGTTAATGAAAAACCATATGCAGTGTAGCTGTAAAAATCAAATATCTAAAAATTTCTTTTTAATCACATATTTTGGAAAAATTTTTGTAAGTTTTATAATCTGATTTGAAACTTGTATGCTGTTCTGACAAATTGAAATTTTTTGTTTAGGAACATGGAAGACAATTATTTACTCTATAAAATATATTGCATTATGTTTCATTCAAATATTTGCCTTAACAATTCACAGTGATCAAGCCTAATTCTGTTATAAGACAATAATATCCAGTATGTAAATTGCCTTCTTCAAAGACTTCACAGATTGAATAATTGAATTTAAATCAGAAAGTGAATACATTCATCTCTCTGTGTGATTATATATGAATGTAATTGTTTGTTTTAGCACACAGATGGTTGATAGAAATAAGCATTTTAGAATTTTTCTTAGATAAAATATTTTATTCTTAATAATTGAAAATGTTTTATAATGTGACTTTTTATTAATATTTTACTTGTGCTTGTTTTGTAAATATTGCATAAATAATTAGTCTTAAATTTTTATTTAAAATTTATATTCTATCTAATTCAGTATAATAACACGTTGAAATAGATTTTTTTGAAGGAAATTATCGCAATTAAACTAAATAATTTATGGACTCGGGTTTTCCCTGTTCAAAAAAAGAGACTGTTAATTATGATTATCCATTTTACAACACATACAGAATCTATTATTTCATATATTAACCATAGAATAACCATAATATTTCCAAATAGATGCTGTTTAATAATAAATATATTTTACTGTTTTTATAATATGAATGATGTGTGAATTCAACAATGGTAATATAATAGGAATTAACACAAAATTTGACTATCTAACTTGGTATTATTTACTCCTTATAACTACAAAGTTAAACAGATCTAATTATTTATGAATTATAGTTTATATTTTATATAATTTATATTTCGAAAGTGAAAAATATAAAATTTGTTATAAGTATTTTTATTTATAAATTGTTAAGTACAAAAATAATTAGTTTTTCTTTTCATGTTTCTTATTAAACTTGTTATAATATAAAAATTAAATAATTCTAGTTTATTAGAGTTATTTTATGACTGAGTACTATTAATATTATTCATCAATAGCATATTAATCGATTACTGTCAGGATTCAATCTGCAAATTTGTTTTAATCTGGTTTTTGTTGCTATTAATTTACTAAAATATTGTATCAAAAAGAATGATATTAAATAATTTAAATTTGTTGATTTTAACAATGGTTAAATATTTTTATTTTGATTGCCTCTTATATGAATATGTATAATGATAAAAATGTTGATGATAAAAAGGTAGTTTTATATTTATTGAATTTATATTGTGAATAATGTTTTACTTAATATATTTACTTAATAATGTTTTACTTAATAATGTTTTACTTAATATATTCTAATTTACTTTAATATGTCCTAACCACATATTAAAATCAATGATTCACATTTATTATATGAAATTATATTAAAACATAAACATTTAATTTTTTTAAAGTTTTGTATGTAGTCTTTAACTACAGTAACTTACATTTTACAGTAAATGTTAATTGTGATCTATATTCTTTAACACTATGCATTAGTTGAATTTAGAAAGTAATTTCTGCATAAATAATTTGAATAAATGAAATTTAAATGAAAATTTTAAAGACAGTTATATTTTCCTGGTTAGAATAACCTGAATTTTTTAAATGTAAGTGGAGAAGAATAATGTTTGATCACATCGAAAGCAACATTTGTATTGATTTAAAAATACCTTGCCTATGCATAAAATTAGTGTTTCTTGTGGTAATGTGTGAAAATTAATAATGATCTAAATTTTCTACTCTAATTTAATGGTATAGTTCATAAAAATAATTAAATATTGCTGTCATGCTAATTAGAAAACTTTTTAAGTAGTTATAATATCTTGAGTTTGCAGATGTAACCTCGATTTATTTTGTTTTATAATTGATGTCCTTTAAAATTAGATTTTTCATTGATATAAGTTTTTTTCTGTACACATACATAGACTCACACATTTGACAGTTTTGCTTAGTAATGCTGGCTTTTTTTAAGTAGGTATTTTCTGCCTATATTTTAAAATATTCTCAGATCTGTTATCTAAATTTTGACTTGCAAGCATTATTGAACTATATCGTCAATGGTATTTATATACACAGTTTTTTTATGTATTCTGTAAATTCCAAGGAGAATTTGCATAATTTTTTGATTGCAAAATAATATTTGATACAATCAGTTCATCCTAAACTAATAGGGCTAGTTTGAAAAATATAATCCAAAATAGGAAAACAGATGACAATGAAGTAATATTTGATTTGAGTAAAATTTTAAATTTGTTTATTTATATACCATTTATCATAATCTCATGTTTCTTTCTTATTTAACAAATATTTTTTATTAGCTTATGTGTGTATTTATATAAAAAGATTAACACTCCTGTAAAAAACAATGGAAAGAATATCTTGTTTAAATTTTATGGTAAAACTAGAAGTATGTATTTGCTTAAGTGTGTCCAAATGGCTTTGTATGAGTTAGGATTCATGTTGAAATGGTGTTCAATGATTTTTTATTTACAGGTAAAATCTGCAATTGCCCTAAAATTTATCAGTAGCCATGTTAAGCATATGTTAAAAATAGTTTTATTATATTAAAATATTGTGTGATATATTGAGTCTATGGTATTACATAGAAACTATTGTGAAAATAGTGCTTGGCATTGATTGTAAAGTATTGCTACTGTTAATTGATCAATGTCAGGAAGTCTCATAAAAGGTTTTCTTAAATTAACCATATCGTTCAACTTGGAAAAAGCTATAATCAATTTACGTTGTATTAAATAAGTAAATTTTTTCCAAAAAGTATTGAAAACTTCAAACCTATCTCATGTGATACTAAATTAACTTAGTTGAAATTAATTTTTATTTCCACATAAAACTGGTATAAAATTTTAATCTATAATTCTTTTTTTTTTTTTTGTATAAATGCATAAATATGTCACTTTAATCATTAGGAATGACATAATATTTTGGTACTTTTTTTTATCTTGTATACGACCATTGACTTCTACCAAATTTAGGGTTTATTTGATCTAAATAATGATTAAGTTTATAATCTGACATATTGAGTCTATAGTATTACATGAAAACTATCGTGAAAATAGTGCTTGGCATTGATTATAAATTATATTGCTACTGTTAATTGACTAATGTCAAGATTATTGCATTCATGAAAATCTCATAGAATTTTTAAAGTAAGCATATCATTCAACTTGACAAAAGCTATATCTTATTATTTCTTATTTAATACAAGAAACGTAAAATGGATATTTTACGTTTCTTGTATTAAATAAGAAAATTTATTTCAAAAAGTATTGAAGACTTTAAATCTATCTCATGTAATAGTAAAATAACTTAGTTGAAATTAATTTTTATTTCTGCATAAAACTATTGTAAAATTTTAATTCATAATTCTTTTTTTTTTTTGTATATGTGCATAAATATGTCATTTTAATCTTTAGGAATGACATATAATATCTTAGTACTTATTTTATCTTATATACAACCACTGACTTCTACCAAATTTAGGGCTTATTTCATCTAAATGATGATTACGTTTACAATCTGTATCAAAGTATTATGTTTACACTATATAAATTTTGATCATCGTAGTATTTATTTATATGTAATTAAAATCACACATTTTATTAAACTATAATTTGTAAAAAAGTGAATGGAAAGTACAATGTAGTGAGTAAATCTTGTTTTCAAAATTACAAGTGGATTTAGAACTAATTGCAATTTAAAAAAAATATAATAAAATAAAGATATTTTAACAATTTTTAGAAAGGAATTCTCAATATTTAAAATAGTTAAAATATTGAGTCCAATTAAAATATACAAATTTAATTTTTAATTTATTTTCAGAAAAAAATTTTTTTGTTTGCATTATAAAATACAAAGTTTTATAATGCAACTTTTTTGGTACTTCTAAGTTGTTTTCTGTAAACTAAATATATAAATTTATTCTTAAATGAATAAGTATTTGACAATTTTTTCCTAACATTTTAAGAAAATTAGTTTAGTAAATAATGAAATTTGAAAAACCGTAAATCTTATATGTATACAACAATCTTGTTTTAATGAGATGAAATTCATAACATTAATAAAAATTAAATTTTACTTTATTTTTCAGAAATTTTTTGAATGAGAAAACTTTAATAACTGTTGTAAAAGAACACTTTAAGGGAAATATTTTCGAACAGGCAGGCATATTAAATATTTTCTAATATAAACAATCTGTTTCTGATTTCAAAATATTTTTAAATTTTAAGCTGTGCAAATGTCTTTCCGTTTCCAACTGATAATAAATTGATAGTTTTGTGTGAGTTTTCTACATTTATTCTCAAATTAACTATTGAAAAGTAACGCAAATCGTGTAAAAAACCTTGAAAGTAAATTTGTTGAAGATCATATTATATAAATATGTAATATTATCTTTGACAAATTTATTTGTATAAATATGTAATATTGTGAATATCTTGATTTATCATGATTGAACTCTTCCACTTTTTTTTAAATAAATTAACTTCATATGTATTTTTGATACTAAAATTGTTAGGCACAATGAATAACTTAAATGCACAAGGAATAACTTAAAACTTAGGTAAAATTTTGCTGTCTTTCTGCTTTCTTCTAAAAATCAAATTCCTATAACAAGCTCAGAGTATTTTAGCGATGTTATTAATTACTAGAAAAAAAATAGATACATTTTAAATTTGCTATATAGTTTTCACTCTCAAGAATAATATGACAAACAATATTGTGTAAACAATAAAACATTTACAATAAGCATATATTGTGTGAGTATAAAATATTAATCTTTTAATGATGTGTGTTTATGCAATGTCATGTCTTAAACATACTTATATATGACAAATACCCTGTTGCACTATTCCAGAATAAAACTATCCAATTCTTCTATTCGAACGAAGTTATATAGTTAAAGGAAAATGCCATGGAATTATGTTAAATGATACTGAAATGCTGGTAAAAGCCAAACAAAATTGTCTTGACTTTTTATTCATTACAACAGTATGGCAGCTATTCAGATAATGAAAATATGATGCAGGTTGTATGAAAATATGATGCAGGTTGTTGTGAATAGTAAATATAGTGTATGGTATAAATCCTACCTTGAATTTGCTGATAGATGAATAGTCAAAGCTTTGTTCTTCAATTCTAAGTTTAATTGTTTATGAACTCAGACGTATGAGGGAGAATCCTCTCAGTTCAAAGAACCATTGGGCTTATTGCTTCAAAGAAATTATGCTTATAAGGAACTCCTCGATTTATAGCAACCTTGTTCCATAACTGGAAATTATATTTATAAATGTTTAGTTTAATCATTTGTACATATGAAAAATAGAATTTTTTAAAAATTCTGGAGGATCAGGTTTATTTTACAACAGCTTCGATTTTCGTTTTTTGACAAAAAGATGTATTTTTATAGTCGAAAATTCAATGAGCTAATTTAAATTTTCACACTATTTCGATATGCATAAGCTTTTTAGAAATTTTTTACTGACTAGCGATAAAACCATCTAAACATTCATAGAAATTTATTAGTATTTTATGGTAATACTAATCACAACGATTCAATTCTTCATTTTGAGCTTTGACGTTTTTAAACTTAAACATACGATCGAAGGGATGGTAAGAAGTCTAAGAGAATTTAATTTGCCTGGATTCTCGATCACTCCACTGTCTTTGATGGATAATGTTTCATATCTATATGATCTTTGAAAAGCATGTTCTATTTTGCTATTATGTTCCTTCATGACGACTTAATTCTGAAGCAAATTCATATTTTGTGCGCAATTCATGAAACTTTGAAACCTGTTTCTGAAAAATGCCGATTTGAAATTATCATATTTTGTGAAAATATGTAAAAAATTTGTAATTCAATTTATCAAGAAAATGGATTTCCTTGATAAAGCAAATCTTTTATTTCAACAGTTTGTGATATAAATGCATCTTTAATATTACTTAATGTTTTACAAATATATACAAGCATAAAATAAAATGATTTATGGTGGTGCTGCTTACTTTAGTTTCGGACGAATTCAAAAGTAATTTGTTATGTTTATTTTCAAGTAAAGTGAAAATTCGGCTAGAAGATTGATGACAGTTGAAGGATTAAAATAGTGGATGTTTCACAAATCCCAAACAGTTTTTTTTATAAAATTCCTTTTTCAATTCAATAGGAAGAAAAAAGCGTTCTTGTTCAGTCCTTAAGCCGGGAATGATAAATGAGAACAAAGAAATGACGCAGGAAAGAATGGATCATCTGTTAGCTTTTGAGTTTTGATTCATGCCTTGCAAATATATTCTTAAGACGCATTGTCGTAATTTTGTATGGGTGCAACGTACAATTGATCTTTTGCTGGGACAATTTAATGCTACTTCAAGATATATCTTTGTTTTGGTGTGCTTTAGCAATTCATCCCCGCTTATTTGGTTAATAGTTAAAGTCTAGAATTTGACTATAATGTTTGTAAAAAATATATATTTAAGTAGCGGATTTTAAAAATGCTATTTGTTGTCGAATAAGAATCTGATTTATTTCCTTTTGCTGAAAACTTGATGGAATCCATTTTAGTTTTTGTTGGCATTTGTGATTAAGATGGTAGAAAAGGAAATTAAAAGAAAAGTGGTGCCAACTAATTTAAATTTTATAAATAATATAGAATAACAAATAACGTATGTTAATACTCATAATAAATATACAATAAGAGAGAAAGGGACAGATTATAGTTTTGAGATTCATCTTAAAGTATAAAAAATCTAAGTTGAATAATTGTAGAATGATCTCTTCAAATATAAAGAAATCAATGTAAATAGAGTTCAAATCCTTCCAGAAGATCTTAGAGTATTTTGTCCTATTCAGCTCTTAAAGTAAAAATTTAAGGTGCTTAGTAATAATACTATCTACTTAATAGGACACAAGCGAAATAGGAGAATGCCGCGAGCGTCTTTTTCCAAAACTTGGGACCGACTAAAAAATAAAACACTCATAAGACGATTGCTGCATTGTGGTACATTAGAAGAATATGATACAGAAACACTTTAAAATCTGGTACTGGGAAAAGAAATGTCAATTGTTTGAAGGTGTGAACAAGGGGGACTGGGTGAATAATTAGACGAAAGATAAAGAAACTTAAGCTCGATTAGTTTTCATTCATTTATTTCATTCTCTTAAACTTTCCTCTTCAAAACCGCATGAAACAAATCAAATATTGCTGTTTTTCGTGTGTCCTTACTTTGTAATTCGCTTTTTTCAAAGTTTGGAAAATTATATTTAATAATTAGGAAACTAAGCAGTATTAAGGGAAAATTTTAATCATAGAGGTGCTATAATGTACAAAATTATTTGATTGAATTTTTTTTGCATATTTATACAAACGTTTTTACAGCTTTAAATATTTAAAAAATAACTTTTTTTAAGCTGTTTAAAGCAATATTTTGCTATAAGAATTCAAAATTATTACATTGTTAATTATTTTCATAAAGTTGAGAATCATATTAACAAACATTCCAATAATTAGGTGAGAATGCAAAATGTTTTTAAGAGGGTGACGATAGCTGGTTAAGAATAATTCGTTTTTGCTTTGAAATTATGTTTAGCCATTTTCTGAACCAAGATCCCAGGATGATATCTCATTCATAATCTTATGTTTCACAAAATAGAGTATCATATTATATTTTGTTACAAACCCATTGATATGAAATCCCCAATAAAACTGACTTGATAGTATTAAGGTATTCAATGTATACACTCAAATACAAGCATACATTTTTTAAGATACTTGAAAAAACTCATTGAAACACATCTAGTTAACCAAGTCATTTTCTGTAAAAATTTATACTTTTTTTCGTACTATTTTAACAGAAAAGGGATATTGATATACATGGAAAGAAGGATATTTGTTAAAATATCCTAAATTTAGCAACCAAATAATTTATAAAAACTATTTTAAATACGTATATAGGGTATAAAAATTTTATAGTGATGAGGTAAGATTCCCCACGCTTTTATTTTTGGGGTTTGAATTTTCTCGGAAAATGTTTAAATATCCTTATGTTTAGTTATTTGAATTATCATGGGAATGTGCTTTGGTTTTGTGCTTGTCAAAACAGACAACGAATAAATAAATGTTTCAACTATTTTTGGAGAAAATTTTTCATACAAAAAAATACGTTTATTTAATTATATTCCGTGGGCGAGATTTAGTAAATTGGTATCTTAAAATCATAGAAAATGGAAAGTAGGGAATTTTTTTATTTTCACTTTAAATTATATTAAACTTCTATTGCATTTAGGATACATTGCATTTATTTAGTATATTACTCAAGAAATATATATTTGTTAGCCTAATAGTTTATTCCAGATATATTTGCGCATTTTTAATGGAATAATTTGCGCTCAGTAAGATATGAGATTTAATTTTGCAAAAAAGCTTCATCTCTTTTAATTCTTAAAAGCAAACTCAAAAAGTAAATGAAAGAAATTTAAACGAGTAGATAACTTACAACATTTCTTTTAAAAGAAAATTACTTTTTAAAAAGGAAGTTAAACAAAAAACTAAGAAACAATTTTTTTCTAGAAAAAAAAAAAATTCTTTTAAAACTTTTTCAAATTAGTGCTCCCTTACTTAAAAATGTCTGCTCCGCCATCTTTCATCTTCACATTATATTTCTGTAAGTTGCCATGAAACAGAGCTACTAAGCATTTATTAGATTTGCAAAATGGCAGATAAAAGAATACTACATACATTTATGCTTGTAACTGGGTTGTTGCATCTTTTTTGTAGAATAATCGAATTTTAATAGCACATGACATATTATTTTAAAAAGTAAATTGCAATTTTCTTCGATAAAAATTAAAATTTTTTAGTGGGGTGGAGGGGGGGAGGACTTCTTTTGTGAAGTTTTTTAAAATTAGTACTCTTGTTTAAAATCTGTCACATTCCCCTTTCCAATTGTTTTCTTTTAATTTCACATAAAAGAGTTAAAGCTTTTATTACATTTACAGAGACTCATATACGAGAATATTTCGTACAAATAAATTGAGAATTTTTGTCCGGATGGTTGCTTACTTTTCACAGGAGATTTATTTATTATTTTGAAAAGAAATTTTTGTATTCTTGATTGAAATATATACTTAAAAGAAATTTTTTTTTTAAAATTCTATTCTGAAAAACAATTTTGTCTTAAGATTTCTCTTATAATCGACAACCACTGTCGTTTTAAAAAAATTTCTTCCTCACTTGCATTTACCTTTACATGAAATACTCAGCATTTATTGTATTTCGAAGAACTAATATAAAATATTATGAGAGAGTAAGGCAAATTTTCTGTTCGAATAATTTAATATATTTAACAGAATATAATCAGTATATTTAAATATAAAAATTTATTTTACAGAACTGCTATCCGTAGCCTTAGTAAGAACATAAGATCTCTTAAAAAATATTTCTTGTAAATTTTTTAAAATTCTTATTATTGAAAATTCTTTTGCATGATGACGCCATTTGTTAGAAACTATTCTACTATCTTTTTTCTTCTTTTTCTAAGTTTCATAAAAGTTATTGTTATTGATTTTAATCTTAAAAATCAATCTTTTCACTTCAAAATTTTCATTCTTCCTCTACTTTCATAAATTTAAAATGATTAAATAGACTACCTGATTGAAGAAAACTACTGCTTTAAGAAAATTGTTCATACGGCGAAAATTGCACTTCATTCAAAGCACCAATTCCAACCTGAAAAGCATCAGAGTAAATTATGAAAGGCTTACCTAGTGATGGAGTGTGAAGTGAAGGTGCCTTAAAAAGAGCTTGTTTTAGAGATATAAACATTTTCTAAGTTACCTGAAATTAAAAATTTTCTGGCTACTAAAAAACTTATATAATTTGAGTTATTCTTTTCTTTATATTTCTTTTTATTGAAGTTCGATATGTTCAGGAAATGTTTTTCTATTTTGTTTCCGTTCTCTTTTTTAATAAATTTTGAAGTGTTATTAAGTTAATGAGAGTTTTTGAACAAATTTGCTTTAAAAGATTTTCGTATCTCCGAAGAATTTTTCCTAAATTAACTGAAAAATTATTATGATATAAAACTTTGTTTGGTAAAATGAAGTTCTAATTTTTGAAACAGCTTGTTTGAATATAAAAATAAAATAAAAAAGACTATAAGCTATTTTCTTAATGCTTACGAAAGAAGGGAGATTTAGGTACAACTACCAGGGTCACTCTGAAATTTTTGAGATACAACTAGGTTTTTAAAGTTATACTTACAAAATTTTGCGTGTGTTCAAAGTAGTCTCCTCCAGCATCAATGCACTTTTGTAGACGAATTATCCACAGATTAAATGCCTCAAGCCATTCATTTCTTGGAATAGATGAAAAAATGCATTTATAGACACATCAGTCTCTTCTTCTGAATGAAAATGACGTCTCCGTAAGTTCTTTTTTAGATTAAAGAATAACCAAGAGTTACACATAGCTAGATCAGGTGAATGCAGCGGATGTTCGATCACTTTATTTGTTTAAGAAACTCAACTGTTAATTCGGCTGTATGTGAAGATGCATTGTCATTGTCCCCTAACATTCAGTTCTTATAGAATTTCTGGAAGACATTTAGTGGTATACCAGTTTGCTGTTACTGTCTTCTGTCCTTCCAACTTGATGGCTTTGACCAATCCTGTACTTCTAAAGAAACAGGCATACATCATTTTTTTTCAGTGCGCGTTGTTTTTTCACCATTGTTGGCGTGGGATCCTCTTCAAAGACCCATACTTTGCTGTCTTGACGTGATGAAACGTTAAAAAACGGTATGTACGTTTCATCACTTGTTACAATTTTAGAAATGATGCGGTGGCCACCATCATTTAGCAACTGAAGAGTTTCTTTACTGATTTTGACACGCTCCTCTTTTTGTTGCTGAGTTAGATTATGGGGAAACCAACGGCAAACTACTTTTTTCATATGTAATTCTTCAGGAATGATTTTGTGTTTGGCTGTGGACCCAATGTTAAATTCCTTCTGTATCATTTGATAGGTTCAGCGATTGTCATCCATTAACATTTTTCGTATGGCAGACAATATCCGGGATTACTGCCGACGGCGGCCTTCCTGCGTGTTCTTCATTCTGAAGAAAATTGCGACCTATTCTAAATTCTCTAAACCATCTGAACACAGTAGTACGAGCTGGAGATTCATCACCAAATGCTAGTTGCAACCGTCTTCTTGATTTAATCCTGCTTTAAAATCGTAGAAAATCATGTTTCATCGTGGAAAATCATGTTTTATTGCAAAAAGTATAGCGCGAAAATGTTCTCGTGTCAACCCCATTTTCTCTTCTGTTTAAAATTTACTCTACGCTAAACAAGTTGAAGTTAGTCAGTAAAAAATCCTCTTCTTTGTTAAAATACTTTGTATTTTAAAATTAAACCGTTATTTTTATTTTGTAAATTCTCGTCTGTGCGTACCTCGAAAATTTCAGAGTAATCCTCGTATTAACTCTCTGAATACTCTTCAAAGTAATTAGCACGATATACCACCAGGGTTCGTCTAAACTTTAAGTTTTATAGTTTAACAATTTAAACTACATGAATTATTCAAAAAAGTAATTAATGTTCAGACTTAGTAATTTAAAATAAGGAATTTCATTCAAATATAATTTACGTTAAGCCTTTACCACGAAAAATTATGTTGAAATTTTCTTAGTAGAAAAGTTTTTGTTATTTAAGAAAATAAGGGATTAAATTTTTGAAACATAATATATAATACACAGAAATTAAAAATATAAAATATTGAAATTAAAAAAATAAATCTATATGTTACAAAATAATTGTTTTTGTATTTAGATTAATACCTTAATCATCAACTTAAGTTTTCAGAGGTTCAATGTCTTTCGAATACATGCCATTTTATTTATCAAATTAAAATTCAAATAAAAACAAAGAATTAAGAATTTTTGGTGTTTATAAGATGTCTCATTGGAATTATTAATATAAAAAAATGAATTCAGGAATAAAAAGCACAAAAACAAGCTCAAGAAATGTATAAAGTTTGTATTCTGTCGCATATTTTTTCTGACCTGCGCCGATATATGTACATAATCAACCACATTGTAGTTTCAAACTACCACGAGACCGAGATTGTCCTTTGAGCTTTTCTCACTCAGTGTCACACCACATCATCAAATATCTAATGCACATAAGCAATTTTTGCACGATGATCATCTGTAGGTTTTGGTAACAAACCTAAAACATTTTTAAATAAGAACGCAATGTTTTCCCTTAAGAAGTATGGTGATATATGTTATCTAATATAAAAAACTGAATTCATACGTAATTTCTTGGCTGAATACTATAAATCTTAACAATTGGATCTTCAATACTACGTTAAAATAACACAATTATCGTGATGAATTATTAGTTATGCTACAATTTTACAAAATCATAATATTTTTACCAATTTTAAGAATTTTCTAATATTACACAATTTAAAAATATTTATGCTGGAGAGCTAGCTGTATTTGATTCGTTAAGAGCTTTAGTTGTGAAAATATTCATTTCGAACATCACATTGCCTAATAATTAAATATATAAACTACAACATTGCTTGAAATTATATAATTATTATAAAATGATGTTATGATAAATGTTTTTACTAAGAGAATTTTAAATTTTTATTTATTGTGAATAAATTTTAAAAATGTTTTAAGCATAATTAAACAAGATAAATGAAAATTGTGATCTTTCTTAACATATACAGACATCATATCACATACACATTAACATTTCGTTTATGATTAATCTATTTTTTCGATCTTTATATCGAGAAATTAATCATATGCGAACATTATGAATGAAGAAAAAAATTCGTTGTTCAATGCCTGAAAATGGGTAAAATGCATTTTATATCGACAAAAAATGTATAAAATTGTGAAATACTTTTTATTAAATTTTCAGTTTTCTAGATTTTGTGTTAAATTTTACAAAAAGGTGTACTAGGTACACAATTAGAATTTGAAATCATCAGAAGATATTTTTATAAACACCTTTCTGTATTTTTTTAACTACCTGTTAAAAAATACAGAAAGGTGACAATTCTTCAATAGACAATTTTTTCCGAATTGTTTTATATTATTCTAGAAGCAAAAAATTTTATGAATTTTGAAAGCAAATAAAATTTTTTAAAGTCATTACATGTGAGAACTAGGAATGGAATTCTGAAGAACAATTTAAAAAATTAGACGATAAAAAGAAGTGAAAAAAAATCAGTATTGACGCCAAATCTTAATGTATGAAAAATGCTAGACATCAAATTTATTATCATTTCTTATTAAAATCCTCTGTAAGGATATATTTTACATCAAGCATGATGAAAAATGATGGAATGCCTTGTCAAGAGCTTGATTTATATTCTTTGGTAACGGGTGATTTTTAGAGCATTCTACGTGCTTTTGTATTCGTGTTCTATCACGATGTCATTTTAAATTCTATACATTGTGTGCTTGACGAAAACACATATTTCACTGGAAAACATGTCTATTTTAAGCAATAAGGCTTTTGAAAATTGATGCATTGTGTATTTCTTTTATGAATTTGTACATTCCATTAGATGAGTCTTTGGACAGCTTTTCCATCAACCATCTAAGAAATTGGCGTGCACTTTACTTTAGAATACTCTGGAAATTTTAGATACCGATAAAAAATTGGCATATCATTTCGCCATGATTAACGATCGGAAAGATAGTTTAAGGAAACTAGGTGATTTCAGAAAAGAGGCAAATGCACCACTAATACTTATTCCTGTGAGAAATCTTTGAGCAAATTTTAAATTTATATACCTAAGGTATGAATTTGCATTACCTTAAGTATATAAATTTCATTTTTCTCATTCAACACTTGAAAAAGCATTAATCAAACTATATAAATTTCTCATTGGGTTGATTAGTGCATTTACAAATACTGAAAAAAAATTATTTTTCTTTAAGATCAGGAGCTTAAGTTACTCAGAATTGGTTTTACAATTTTAGTGTTTAGTTTTATAGATTTAGCCTAATACTTATAATTGATGATAATAAAACAATGTGCGTAATAAGCAGCCAAATTTTATAAATTATCTTGGAAAAAAAAAAAAAAAAAAAAAAAAAAAACAATAAATTACCTGAAAAAATAAATGTACTTTTATTTTCATTCTAAGCTAAGTAAAAAGAAAAATATATATTTGGCAGTTTTTGCTTTCTGCAAAAAGGAAATTTTTTGCTTTATACATTACAAGCTTTGGATTTATATAGGAAGGATATATTTAAATTGTTTTTAACCATAAATTTGTTGTTTCTTTCGTTACAGTTGAGAATATGATTACGCTACTGTATTACTTTTCTCATTGGTTAAAACTATCCATGACGTCAAACAACGTTTCATATATGTTCATCGTTATGAGACAACACCCTTTAAAATCTCTTAATCGTCACAACCAGATGGATGACGATTGAGGCGGCGTCATAATTGTCTTGAATTTTGCTTGTCGATGGATTTGCTGCCTGGGTTAAAATCGCATTCTTCGAGTGGCAGCAAACAAAGCGAAGTTCACTATCGAATGTCTGAGTGTCGTCAGGGATGAAAAAAAATCCATTTATGATTTTTACCAGTAATAAAGAAACATTTTTAATTATAATTTTTTCCGTTTGTAAAAGTTTTCATAATCATGACAATTACATCTGTTTTAAATAATTAGTTTTCAAATCTTTAGTGATAATGCTTCCAAAATTTAATACGTTGAAAATATAAGAAAAGAAAAAATAAAACATCCACTTTATGGTTAGTTTAAAATGGCAAGGACGATTTAAAATTTTATTTATTTACTTATTTATTTTTTAAAGTTATCTTTTGTTTTCTATATTGCTCCTAATAAATAAAAAACAACAAAAATCATTTAAAGGTAATTCTTGCAAATTCATTCTACCAAGTTAATGTATGTTAAGCTACGGTGAATAATAAAAGAATATTTAAGTAGAAGTTTGATTAGACCAAAAAACAATGAAACTGAATAACCTTTAAAAGCAAGTTCTTTTTTCTACATTGAATTATTAAATTCTGAAACTGTAATGATTTTAATGGAAAATTTGCAGCTTAATTACTTTCCTCGTTTGATATTTTCTATTGCAAAATAAATGGCAATTCAAGGGTTAAAAAAAAAAAAAAAGTTCCAGATGTATATTTGTAATATGTAAGTATATAAACACTACTAGTAAACCAAGGAAAATGAATAAGGCTTTTATTATTTACAGAAATAGACTTTTCAGGAACACATTTTCATAGATTTTGGATCATAGTGTACTAGATTTTGGATCATAGTGTACTAGATTTTGGATCATAGTGTACTAGATTTTGGATCATAGTGTACTTATCATAGTGTAAGAAGGCGTCAATGTTGTACAGTATTATACACGGATTCTTTTTTCCGTACTTCACGAAGCTTATTTGTCAATTGGACACGGAATAATATGTTGAACGAATTTTCAACCAAATACAAAAATATTACACGTCATGATACTAAACTGTACATTTACCTTTGTGAATCATGCCTGAAAAAACTGAAAGATATTAAAATAGGCGTTATTGTGAAATATATGGTTTTCTGATTTTAATTCTCGTTGTCTGGTAGATGGTGTACCAAGATTGTCTCACAAAATTTGTGATTCTCAAATTTCTAAAATCAAAAGGATTTGAAGAAACAGCTTACAACTTAGTGGGTATATTCTCATTGCTTGAAGCATCATCTATATTACAGTCTCACAATGGAAGGGAATTTGCCAATAATGTGGTGACCAGTTTGAAGGAGTTTTGGCCAACAATGAAGATCGTCTTCGCGCCATTCTCGAAACCAGGATAGTGTCGAAAGTGCTTATCAAGATATCAAAAATATGCTTTGTATTTGGATGCAAGATAATAGATCTGACTGCTGGAGTGAAAGACTGCGCGTTTCGTAGAAAAATAGAGCCTTGGGGTCAAATGAACATCATACGAAGCTCTTTTTGGCTGGAAAGCTAAATAAGAGCTTACAACGTCTTTTCTATTCAAAGATTTTTTAAAGAACATAAATATAAAGGAGCAGCTAGAAAAAAGTAGTAGAAAGTGTTTGAAAAATAGAAAAATGTGAAACCTATCAGATTACGTTAGAAAAAATGAACCTGTTTTTTTTTTTTTTTTTTTTTTTTTTTTTAAAAAAAACGTATAAGATTATAGTTTATAAAGGACTAAGCCAACGTGATGAAGGCATGCTTATCTCTGTTGTGTGTGCTTAAAGAAAACGAATGATGCATTTGCTTGCAAAATATGTCGTCAAAAAATTCATACCTTCTGTAACCATGATAGTAAAAGTGATGAAAGCAATATTTTATACAATATTATTTTCGAAACTGAAAATGACATCAAAAGTAAACTAAACTCTGAAATCAATCTCGAAACATAAGCCCAAAAAATGATAATGTATTCGGAAAAGTAAATATTCGCTGAGCTTCTTTGTGAGCTACTATGAGCGTTCCTATTCCTGACATCGACAAAGGGCCAAGTGATTCGCGCAATGCATTTGCAGTTATTATAAGTGTGACAAAAAATAGTTTCTATCAGCTTGGAACTTCTGAAAATTTTTTAAAAGAAGTATATGCGAGATAACTATTCCCTTTATAGTCTAAGAATTTACTTAGAAAATATTTTTGGTCACGAAATTCCACTCTGGTCAGTTGCAATAGCACTGTCTAGTGGCGACGGAGGGTTAAGAATTCGTGAAATGCAAGTGTAAAACAAAGTGACAAAATATGAAATTGCTTGAAAAATGTAATTCAGAATATCATTCAAGTCTGACATGTTGCAACAAGTAGGTTAATTTCGTATTTTTTATTTGAAAATTTTGTTTTCCTCAATAAGAAAGACACACATTATCTTTTGTACACTTTTAATTTTTTTTACGCATTTCGCATAAATTTCTTTTAATGGCTGTCTTATTATTTTTTTCAGAATAACACTTGTATTTTTTGTGAAATGCATATCATTTGCAAAATAACTCATCAGGATTTTTTAATACTTTACTTAAATAACCTTTGTCATTTAGAATGCCCAGGGAAATATGTAATACTTCTCATATTTGATACCTTACCTAAAACTTTGGCGACATTATATATAATGTCGGCGTTTTATGCTTTGCCGGTAACATATATATTAGAATACATTTGTCGGCCGATGGCTGAGTGGTTAGAGATCCTGCGGTGTGGTCCTTGGCTCGACTCCTGGTTCGGGTATGAATGCTATTTTCTCTTTTGTTTCTTCGTCCTTTCTTCTAAGATGTTGTATGAATGTGGCCCACCCTATAAAAGGGTCTGTAGTGGTATGGCGTGGGTAATGCAACTCATCTCCGTGATTTGATTCACAGGTGTCCTCTGGGTAACGATAATGGCGCAGCATGTCCATTTTTAGACCTTGCGCCATAAAACCACACCAACCAACCAACTGGGTAATGATAAATGTGTAGCAGTTTCCGGACATTTTGTGGAGAAGGGTTAGTCACCCAAGTGCCCGCCGTTATTTAAAAAAAAAAAAAAAAAAAAAAAAACATTTATTAAATGGTTGCATAGCACACATTGCAGCTAAGAAGTTTCGTGATGACTTTGACGTTTAAAATCGTCATATTTACACCTGCACAATGTGACGCCGAGAAACAATTCTAAAACGTTATTCTGATACTTTGCCGAAGATTTGAATAATAATCAAAGCTTAGGTAATAAATAAGAATTTTGAAAATAAATGGAATGTTTTTCTTCCAAACGTACACAGAAAAGATAAAATAAGTGCTTCGTGATGAATTTTGGCCAGACGGTGACAGCCTTAGCGACAATATTTAATCCCCGAACATTCATTAAAATCGTATTTATTTTATTCAACTCCGAATGCCACAAAAGAGAAAATTAGGAAATTTGCTTATTTTGACATACATAGTTGACAGTTCCCAATTCAAACAACTTTTCTGCGATAATTTTGTCCAATATTAATTGCACCGGTGCGAGTTGACAGATGCTCTCAAAAATCAACGCTAATTGCGTACGCCAACCGCTCATGATATCAAAAGATGCCTGAAAATTAAACATTACCCAGCTCCTCCACCCCAAAACTTAATTAACGGATTTTTAAATAGGGAAATGCCGCTGTAGAAGCTGGGGAAGCAGAAACAAACAAGTAATCTGAAATTCTCATCAAAGCAGATACAGAGCACCACCACGATTTTCGTGCTGAAAAGTAGCGGGTGGGAGAGAAATATGGAGTATGGTATCCCGTGAGTTCGAATAAACCAAAATAGAAGAAACAATAGGGGTTTCTGGTGGGACGTGGGGTAATCGGGGTAATTTGGGTTCCCTTTAAGCGAGATAATAATTTATAATCAATAATCCGTTGCCAGGCGCAGGCAATTAATCAAACTGCCAGGAAAAACGTAGCTTTGGATGGTGGGAGTGTGGGGTAGAAAGCAAGGGGTGAGAGGAGAAAACAAATAGTTTTGAGATAGAAAAGAAAACTAAGGTTTTTCTTCCTTGTTTTCGTGGTAACTTTCGACATCTTTCGCCAAGCCGGTGAAGAAGAATTGCTATTTTCACATGGAATCTGAAAAGATAATCTGTTATTGATGAGTGGTTATGGGCATGATTGTTACGATTAGCGAGATTTAAAAATAATTCAAGAAAGGGGAGTGATTAGATTCAGTTATTTATCAGAGTAAGAGAGTTATCAATGAATCTATCGCCTATTAATGCTTTTATTTTTTAAAAACTTTTTTACAGATTTTAATTATGTTAGTAAAAATATTTAAATACCATGTTTTGGTATCTGTTGAATATTTTAGTTATCTGAGATGTTTATCGGAATTAACTTATAGAAAAAAATGAAGTAAATAATTGATACACTCCTTCAATAATTTACTTTTATTACATGTTATGACAAGGTTATGTGTTACACTCTCACATTCGTTTACACTCTCACATTGATGAATTAAATATTAGCTACAATCAAGGGAAATTTAATATTTAGGTCAGAAAAAGTATGTGATTTAAATTTATTTTTCTGTCTGTGGGATTAAAATTACCACAAATATATCAATAGTTTAGAATATATATATATATATATATATATATATA
Source organism: Latrodectus elegans (assembly GCA_030067965.1). NCBI lineage: Eukaryota > Metazoa > Arthropoda > Arachnida > Araneae > Theridiidae > Latrodectus > Latrodectus elegans. The sequence continues at coordinate 82,362,733 of CM057812.1, read as the reverse complement.
TATATATATATATATATATATATATATATATATATATATATATATAGCTCAAAAGTTGATGTGTTTCAAAAAAATAAATGTCCCTGTTTCGGAGATATATGAGGGTGAATTAAAATGTAATAAACACCCCTTAGACACACACACACAACATATATAGTAATAAAATCGTAATAATTATTTTTTCAAGGAAAAAGTGTTTTGAGAGACGTTTTTAGAAGTGTCAGCTATTCCAAATTAAAATCAATTTAACACAGTAGATTCAATTTAAAAAAATTTCCTTGTTGTTGCATCATCCTATTGCTTTGTATTCTTTGTACTTAGCCCACAGTTAGGCTCTACTAGTTAAACAGAAGCAAATAAAAGGAGATTTTTGTAATTTAGAACTAACTGAGCACCTTATTCCCAATATTTGATACCCCCTCCCCATTATTTCTTTAGAAGGTATTTCGCGATCACAATCTGCTTAATGTACACCCCCCCCTTTAGTGTACCAGAGTCGAGATTCGAATTCATTACCTTCCGAAAGTGAAAACCCCGCCATACCCAATCAAGCCATCATGATCCACTGGTAAATATCGTTACAAAAATTCGGAAAGGAATAATCAAATATTGTAGAAAATTTTGGGTAAATATTTGACTGCTGAAGAATGATGCTAATACTTTATGCTACTGACAAAAGGTAAATTTTTTTAAAGAAGTTCAAATGAGAGATTAATCCTCATTAACTAAAAAATCTTTAATTATTACTTAATGCTACATTCTTCACTGCATTTTCAAGCAAACAACGAACTAAAATTGGCTCTAAGATACTAGAGAATATTTTTCTATTTTGATGCAATGACAAATCGTGTAATAAGTTTTTAAATTGAATTGGAGATTACATAGAAAAATACTTATTCTTATGCAATACATTTATATTTTCATTGAAGGGTAGAATACTTTTTCCCTAGAGAAGATACATACATTGTTATTGTTGTTTTGTGAAACGAAAATATGGGGTGCTCTACTCTACTTTTCCAACTGAACCGTAATTTGGTGTGGAGTCCGCCAGTCGGACTCCGACTTCCTCAGCACACACATGCCATAGGTATCCGTTTATAGGGTAGGCAACCATTCACAACCCAATAATAGAAAGAAATGAGAGAAAGTACATTTAACTGCGATTCGATCCCAGAGCCTCCCTATCTGTTATATAGGTTATCTTACTTCCCTCCAACCACCCAACAGAAAGCTAATGGAGGCATGTAGGAATCGAAAGCAGTGATGCTACTGATAAACTTGCTGAAGAAGTAAGAGACTTAAGCAACGTCTCTAAAAGTCATGCTACACTAGACGATATAAACGCCATTAACAGATAATGACTGAAAGAGAAAACCATTAAGGTGAATCAACAAATATGTGAGAGTGATTACAACAGAAAAATCACAATCATCGTTAAGAACCCGCCGCTTGAGTGGAATGAAAATAAATGTCAACAATACAAGGACATATGTGAATTATAGAAACTTTCCGGGCGAAGAGCTCTCTCTAAGACATATTTTCAATTGCCCAGCAATACTAGCGTCTTTCCAGAATATTGGAGAATACCAACTTGATGGCGGTCTCTACATAGAACCAATATTGGCAGCCACAGATCACTTTGATTTCCTGGACAAGACATCAACCAACCTAACGAAATTGAAACAGTCAACCAAAATACAAATATCTGATTAAATCTCATGGAATTCTGTTGATACTGTGTTGGGCATTCTTTTAACAGCAATAGTTACGAGATCCATCATATTTTTAAGGATTTTTATTCTCCTAAATGTTCTCCTAAGTTCGATCAGAACCATTATTAAACAACTGCAAAAGAATGCTGCTTTTTCTACTCTCTGCATGAACATGCGTCGATATAGATGGTGGAGCGGTTTTCAAGATTCTTCCCTTGTGATAAGCAAATAAATCTACAATTTATGGAAAATTCACGTGGAAGACAATACAAAGTAAATATTTAAGTCCTACGAAGTAAATATTCAAGATTCTTCCCTTGTGATAAGCAAATAAAATCTACAATTTATGGAAAATTCACGTGGAAGACGATACGAAGTAAATATTTAAATCCTCTGATGTTAGGCTGTTGACAAAATCAATCTATTCATGTAGAGAAGTCAATTTATTTGAAGGTTTAATTCGTGTAAGATGACGAAAGCAGAATTCACATAGCATTAATAAAAAATGTGATAACAGAATTTGAGTTAATGTTATCTTTGAAAAGAAATTGAGATGACTTTAAGACATTATAAAGAACAAAATGGAGGAAATTCTAAGACATGAAAATAAAATATTGTTCTGAGTAAAGAAATCATGACGTAATTCTAAACCAAAATTGAAGATTAATGAATGTATTTTTAAAAAATTAAAAAAATGATAAGCGAGAAATTGTAATCACAATTTAAAAATTGCGATTAAAAAATTTCAAAAAAGAGATAAAACCTTGAGCGTGTAAAAGAGTAATTCATTAGAAAAAAAATTAAAAATATTATAAATATCTGCAAATCGCTTTGTTTATCAAACTTGAATGAGAAAAATCAAATAATTACCCTCAAAAGAAGAAGGCAATTATAAATGTAACATTATTGTCAATATTTGCTTAAAAATAATTATTTTATTTTTAAACATTTTGAGAATCAAGATAAAATGCAACTCATAAATGTTTTTTAAACACAGTTAAATCACAGTATGTAAAATCCTTTATTCTAGGGTTCATACAAAGTAAATAATACTAGAAATAAGAAAGGAAAAAAAAATGTAAGGTAATTACCGAGGCGCAAACATCGAAAAAAGCAGTTTTTAAAAATATTTTCCACAAGCTAGTAATATTCAGCACCAAGAGATTTAAGCACTCACTATGTAACTTGTTAGCTTCCAATATATTTCCGGATACTTAATTCTGTTGACCGAAAAGCGACGTGTCAATACCTGAGCTAGCATCATCTCTATCAAAATTTTTATCCCATATAAGATTCGATTATATTCTCTCAGAAATTCATATATTTAGGACCAGGCAAAATTTAAAAGAGATAGAAATTCTAGGATAATTCGAAATATATTAAGATATGTTTCGGTAATTTATTTATTTTTTTTCCAATAGTGGGCACTTAGGTGACGAACCCTATGCTGCAACAATGCCAATAACTGCTGTTCATTTGCCGTTACCCCGCGGGCATCTGTGAACCAAGTCACAGAAGCGAGTAGCGTTGCCCGCGCCATACCACCACAAAGCCGTTTATAGGTGGATTGTATTCATACATCATGGCAGAAGAAGGGACAGAGAAACACAAAGAGAATAGAGAAAAAAGTAACATGCATGCCCGAACCAGGATTCGAACGCGGGACTCACTGCTCAGGAGTCAGGAACACTAACCACTCAACCATTGGTCGACTTTGCAATTTATTAGATTAGATAATTCTGTTGAGTATAGATTGGGGAACTCTATGCTCGTTATATCTACTTTAAAAGTGAATGAGCCTTAAAGAGATTTCCAAAAATCTTAACTCAGAAATATTTTAAGTATTAAAATATAAAATGCCTTTCTCTAATATTTGTAATTTTGTCTTATTTTCTTTTTTATTTCCATTTTTCAAATTTCATGGTTGAGCTGCTATAATTTAATATTGAAAGTAAGTAAAATCTTCTAAAATGTATTTTGTCACGTGTATTTAATGCATCAATTTACTAATTAATTAATCGTAACTAAAAAAAGTATAACGTACAATCTTGGAGATTTTTATATTAATATATAAATGATTAATAAAGACGAAAAAAAGCTTAACAATTCCTTTGAAAAATTGAAAATGATAGGGGTTAGAATGCTTAAATGAAAGTTCTTAAAATTTAAAACCTATATTTGTAGAGATGGCTTTTTATAGGGGAGAATATTGTTTGTGTAATCTAACCGATTAAAGTTATCGCATTAAAACAATATTTTTAAATATGCTAATCAGAATTCATTCAGTTTTTTGTTAAAAGCTTTAGTATTTTTGTAATACACGATTGGGATTTATTTTTTAAGCATTTGTTGTTTACTTGCATGGTCATAAAAGTTGTTTTCAATGAAATGTTACTTTTGTAGCAGAAATCCTATTCAAGACATTATTGGCTATTTTTTTGGACCCCAAAAAATAATACATTCAAACATAGTATACGCTATTTAATATTTTAAAGTAGTGCGAGGCATTCAATAAATTCTCTCTAAGATAGAAGAAGGAGATCAAAACTTCAAAATATATTTTTAATTAAATAAAGTTAAATTTAGGGATATGTGTATCATTTCTACAATATTTTAAAGAATTATATTACTTCAAGAGTTACAAATATTATATGAAAATCTCTTGCAAAAATCTTTCTATTTCACTTTACTTTTTCTTGTAATATTCTTTTTATTAATATGCAATAAGAAATAGGTTTGCTTATTGGATTTTTTTTGTGTTAAGTCTGCAAGTTTTTAATTTAATTTTGTAAGAAATATTTGGAAAAAAATATTAAAATAAAAACCTATGATTAATAAATATAAAGAAAGATTTTCTTCGTTTAATAGTTGTTGGCACTTTGAAAAAAAAAAAGCAAGATAGAGTTATTTTATGATTCTTTCTCGTATCAGAGAAAACTTTAAAACGTTGGAAAAATATGCTTATGTACTATCTTTGAAACTAATTTAGAGGATTAGTTTTATTAGCAAAATAGCACATATGCATTTCTTTACTTTTCAATAAATTATTTTTATCATAAGCGTATAAAAAAAGAAGTTTAATTAAATTCCTTACATTCTATGCAAGAACAAAAAATGGAATTTAGTGGCAAAATTTTTAGTTCAAAAATCATAAATGACAATACCAAGAGTTTGTCTTACGCCGTTGGTTTTATTTTTAAAAAAGTTTTTTTTACAACCAAATAAAGCTGCGAGTGGTAAGTGATTACTTTTCATTTATTGAAATTCACTCGCTTCCTTGCCTCTATAATTTTTGTTTTATACTTTCCACGTTATTTAAAGAAAGTTTTAATTTTTTGGTTTGAAAGCATTGTACTTTTATCTTTAATAAAAAGTAGCATTATAGAAGCTTTACTTGAGATTTTACAACCAAAGACAGATTGTTAAGATAAAAGTACATTTTTTGAAAATAAATTTACCACACTGTTTCGTAACTTATTAATTTTATTTTACTGACAGCATTTTCTGGTGTCAATTACAAAAATAATTATTGTTCTTTTTTTTATCTAAAGTGAATTTAATTTTCAGAGGTATTAAAATTTTCTGAATATTTTATTTTTTTCTTGGTTTGTTCCATTTTAAACAAAAGGTAGAATAGAACCTGCATTTCTATTATTTTCCGGGCAGCAAGTTTTACAATTAAAAGTAGCAAAATTTTCAGGAAAAAAGTAAACCAAGGGAGATGTATAAAAAAACTTTTGTACAAAACTTTTATTTTTAAATATTTGAATATTGAAAAATATTGCAAGTTAAATATATATCTTTTATAATTTCTGTGTTTTGGCAAAAAAATGTATAGAAAAAGTCTATAAATTTTTTAACATTTTTAAACAGTAATTTTTATTATTGTATATATATGTGTGCATGCAAAATCATTAAGAAAAGTGCCTTACTCTTTTTGACTGGCGAGCTGGCAGCCGAATGGTTAGAGCTCTTCCCGGCGGTTCAACAGTTCGTAAGTTCAAATCCCATCTTGGACATGGGTGTTTGTAGTGGTTCGGAATCCACTTTAAATCGTAGGTCCCGGTCAAATTATTCCTCGTGTCTAAAAATGACCGTTGAGCGACAAACAAACAAATCATCTTTTTTACTAGCCTATCAGTTTTTACTTACACTTAAAACTTTCTAAAAGCACTTCAGCCAACGAGGCCGCAGGGGTCTGGTTGGTTAGAGCGCCATTCTCATTATCAGAATATAGTGAGTTTGAATTCTGGTTTAACTAAGGATTTTTCGTATTCACTAAAGGTTGGCTGGGGCACGTTAAATAGGTTGTGGTCACAATATCCTTCAAGTGAAATAATGGTTCTCAAGATGGAAGGTCAAGCATTAGGGAATCTTCAACTTATTTCTGCTTCTAATTTAGGACCACCCCTACACCTCTGATTCCGTTACAATTGTATTCTTAATGCAATAAGTTATTGCACTTATTAGTGCAACAACAATCATAGTTCTATAGTGGTTTTATCTCTGTTCAATGGTTTATTTAATGAATTGAATTTTTAGAGCCTTGCTAATGAAGGGGTGGTAGGTGATGCGAATTCCAGAACAAAGTCAATTTCTTGATTTGATCATAAAACAAATTTAACGGCACAATTTTAGGATAGAGTGCACTAATGTAGTTCTAACATATGTTAGTACTGAAACAAATATTACATTTTGCTATGAAAAATATCTTTTGTTGAAGTTAAAATTCTAGCTCTAGATTAGGAAGGCTGAAGAAGTAAATATTTCTATTACTGTTTCTAAATTATCTGCAGACATGTGGGTTTAAAAAAAGCGACATTTTTGGCATCGCGTAGGGATCAGCCTCATAGCCTTGGTTTGTTACAAAGAATTTTATTGTCCATTACTCATTGTCATCCAGGCGATACTTTCATGTAGAGAGAAACATATTCACATATCTGAAGAGAGAAAACCAAGAAGCACCCATTCAGGCAGATTTCAAAAATATATCCATTATCAATTGTTCAACAGTGACTGGAATGGAGCTAGGGGATTTTCCTGTAAAGAAAGCTGCCTGCCACTAAGCTATGGTGGTGGTTACGCATAGGAGGCATGGTTGACTAGGACGTCGTTTTCTTTACTGGAAGGTGTTAAGCTGAAATTACGGCTTAACAGAAGATGCGTTTGGGTACGAATGGTGGCTGAGTAATGTTAAAACATTGGGTGGTTGCAATGTCCTCCAAGTGGAATGATACCTCTGCCGCCCTGAAGGCCAACTACTGGGAGTCTTTTATTTGGTCATTTGCTATAAAATCACTAAGACTACACCAGACTGTTTCTATCTAACTGGTAGAACCTAACTCAGGGTTAGGTATACGGAAACATGCTGGTGCAACAGCAACAATTAGGTTGTGGTGAGTTCAAAAACAAGCATTTTTATCCTGATTATAAAATATCATTATATATATAGATATATATATATATATATATATATATATATATATATATATATATATATATATGTAAGCACATATTATATATATATGCATCAAAAAGGTCACATTACATGGCCCTTTTGAAAAATAGTTTTAGATTTACATAGCTGCCTATCTCCCCCTTTTATATTTAATGAAAATTTTCACTTATTTTTCAGAATTTCTTTTTAGAAAACTAAAAAAATTGGTAATTAATTAAAATGTAATTCATATCAATCAAACAAATAAAGTACACTTTTTTCCTTAAAAAATTCCTTTTTTTTATCATATTTGTTTATTATGTCGCCTTTTAATTAAAATTGCAAACATCACGATGCTTTTTTCAAGAGCAGAAAAAATATTTGCAAGAAAAAACATACATTTAATTTCTTTTTAAACCCCAAATTATTCAGAGAATGTCTTTTTAGAATTAGCTATTTAGAATTAGCTTTTTAGAATTCTAAAATGGAAGATTGTCATCATTGTTGTGCATGATTTAATTTTTTTTGGCTGTCTAAAAAATGATAAGCAAACATTTTTGTTTTATTTGAAAATTGTAATGGGTGAATAATGCTGGAAAAAATACTCGTTAGTGCATTAAATTTTATGAAGAATTATAAAATATTTTAGTTAATAATGTTTTTTTTAAAGAATCAAAAACTATGGATTTCCGTGTTTAATGATAATTAAACAATCAATCAATTTTTAAAAAAGTTAAAATACGTGAGTCAAATATTGAAATTGTACAGAGATCTAATGTTAAAATAACATATTTTCGAAATTATTATTTTTCTGATTTTGTAGATGATTTACCAAATTTAAAATTTCATTTTAAAATTCCGCATTTGTGTTTCAGGTATCAAGTTTAATTGAAACCATTTTTATTTTTGTATATAACGCTGATCATCTGTATATTACACATATTTAATAGCCTTATGTAAATGATTTAATCTCAATATAAATTTTATTGCCTATATTCCCGATTATTGTAGCTATTGCACCAGCATGCTCCTCTGTACTTAGCCTTGAGATGATCTGTAGCAGTTATATGGTAATAGCCAGGTTAGAGTCTTCGTAATTTAAAAGCAAGAATCAAGCAGAAGACCTCCCAATACTTGGATTTTCAATTCAGAGATATCATTTCGCTTCGAGGATATTGCAACCATTAAATATTCAACATGCTTCATTCACCATTAGCCGAATATGACGGACATTCATTTGTGATAGGATTCGAATCCCCTACCATCTGACAACTAGAACGAACACCCTTACCAATCAGACCATCATAGCTCTTTTGTCCTTTATTGTGAAAGAATTGAGACGAATGATAAATTTAATAACATTCTTTATCGCATGATTAGGGAATGTTTGATCACATATGTCTATTTCTTTCTTCATGTTTTTATTACAAATGTTGCTTTCAGTAAAGAGTGCTATGTATATTTGGTCTTTGTATTTAGAGAATAATTATTTTGTTCTCCGAGAAAGATAAAATCTTTAGGTAGTATGTAAATTTGCTTTATACTATAGTACTCCAGAGCAGACATTAGTGAAAATATTGACACCACATCAGCTTAAAGCTACCGTAAGTTATTTCGATATCTGTAGTGTATTGCAATAGAAAATCCATAGTAGTAAACTATAGCCACGTATCTTCAGTTTGAAAAATCGAAAATCTCCCAACACCACAGGTGGGACAACAGAACCACTTTGACCTGTATAAGCCTTATTAAAAACATTCTTTGAAAAAGTTGGGTAAGTAATTTGTTTCTTTTCTGACTCGATTATATAATTTTTGTATATAGCCTGAAAAAAAAACTTTCGCAGATTTAGTTAAGGAAAATATGCAGATATTTTATAACTAACAAAATATTTATATGTTAAGAATAGTTTTCATATAACACATGTATCCATGATTGAATTTTCATGTGATAATTTCCAGATAACTTATTTATACATAGTACCTTTTTATTTGTAGGCGGGTTGGAAGAGTTGTTTACATCTCGAAACCAATAAATAAATTAATAAAAATATTTAAATTTAATTTAAAAATTACAATTAAACAACATATTAAAAATAATAATTATACTTAATCAAGCTGTGACTGTAGCTGGTATTATTTATAATGATAAAATTTATGATGCGTGTAATAAAAACAAAATTAAATTTCATACAACACCATTGCTAAAATGTTTTAGAACAAGAAAATTTGAGTTAAAATTCTTAAAAATTAGAAACTGAAATTCAATGAAAAGCATAAAAAAAAGCGAATTATTTTTTACTGTAAATAAGAAAGCTTAAAAATGCAGCAAAAATATTAGTTGTTGTACGAAAAATGCACACTAAAAGAGAACACTTCTATATGCATATTAAAAATATATTTTCTTCATTAATGTTAGTCGCATAATACTTTTTTTAAACAAAATATGATGATCTCGACTTGTTCATTAAATATAAATTAAGCTTAAAAAATAATGTTTCTTTTTTGATGGCAGAAAGTTTTGGTTGTATAAGTATTTTTTTTTTTTTTTTTGAAACTTGAACAATTTTCTTTCATATTATACGATATAAAGGATAAAAAGTTTCAGCATTTACTATGCTGAACACATACCTATATTTTTAAGTATATTATGATCAGTGTTGTTAATCTAAATACTATGAAGTATTTTACAATGTTAATTATTCATTTTGAAGCGAAATTATTATTTTTTAGTGAGGGCACGTTCATTGTAAAGAAGCAGGTAAAATATTAAATTGCACAAGATAACGTAGCATCGGAAAAAATTTCCCGAAGATTAAAAAAGTGTGTTGTATGAATTAAATAGCAACATAATAGAAAAAAATTGGATACCGTTTCTTAAAGAATATAATTTTGATATTTTTTCTTAAGATTTTTTTTTGTTATGTCAAAAGTAATGTAAATTATAGAAACATGCTTTGTTTATATATTAATAAATATGAAAATAAAAAATTTAAAGTACAGTATGGTATTTTTTCTGTCACATTAAGTACTGCTCATAGAAAACAAAAATGTGAAGAGGAAATACGGTTTATTCTCTTAAAAGTATTTTTATAATAAAAGATATATAATAAAAGATATATAAGCATTTATATAAAAATTAGATATAAGAAATCATAATGAATATATTTCCTGCAAATGTGGTAAAAGATATTTGTTTTTTTAAAATTAAGAAGTGGGTAATTTGATAGCATATTTTTTGTGCAAAATAAAAATTACAAAGTGTAAAAATGACATTTCTATTATTTTTTTACCATTTGATCATAGTTTTAAATTAAATGAAGTAAATATTATTTTAAACTTTGCATTAAATTATTTCAACATATTTCGAATATATTCGTTTACTTCTATTTAAAATTTTAATAAATTTCTTTTCTATTTCACAAGTATTTTGATAAAGTTGGATTATACAGTACAGATTTAATTTGGATACAACAAAAGATACTATACCATTCAATATAAATATATTTATCCGGGATTTGAATCTGTATCCAGCAAAATTAGACGAAGGAAAATTTGAAGTATAAAAATAATTAGAAATATGGAAAAAAATTAGAAGTACTATCTAGTATATATACCTGAGATATAACTAGGAATATCAGTTACAGGCTCCTATAGGATAAAATAACTGTCCAGTAAGAAATGTTAGTTTTTTTTTTATCTTACTGTTATAAAACATCAGGAATATAGAAAATATGCTATATTTAATTATACTCTAATATACATAAGTTAATTAATAAGTTATGTCTAGTGTGTGTTATATGCTGTATAAGTGTAAATATAATTTGTTTTCATTAAGTACTAATATTTTACTCTAAATAAATATGTTGAAGCTGGGCGATTCTGAATTTATTAGATACCGGTTTTGTTCTCTTTATAAACACCAAAAATCACTTTATGCGTCTTTGATGACAAATGCTAAAACTTTTCATTAAAACTAACTTTTTGATATCTTTTTTACGCGGATTCAGTACCAGTTAAAAAATAATTATTATATTATTTTTATTATTATTTTTGATTTATTTTAGAGTAATTATAATCAAAAATGATTATAAATTACCTAAATGTGATTCTAAATTAGAAAGCATTAAAGTTTTATCAATAATGTCGCATTATATATGTCAGATTACAACTCTTATTGTTGTATTTATAGTAGTTATTTTATTGGGTAACTATAATGGAATTAACTATTATTTGTTACGTTTATACCTATAACTAAAATTCATTGATTTATCTGTTAAAAATAAAAATCTAGGTTTAGGAATCGTTTTCCAAATTTAGTCCCACTGAAAAAAGCTTGTTTCTCTCGAAATCAAAAAGTACATAGTGGGCATTGTCAAGGAATGTCAGGCTGGTAAATCTTATGAAAATTATATTGAAACACCTGAAGTTATACCATTTTTTTTTTCGAAAATTTCCTTTAAAGTGTTTCAAAATAAAAAAAAATAACAAATTGCAAATTTTTATTCACGATTTTTTTTTTAACATTTGCCACTGTTTTTAGTTTTCTGTATTTTCTTTTCTTTTCTTTTTTTTTTTTTGAAAAACAATGCGCATAGATTAAATTTAAAATTTAGTTGTGTTTATATAAGTCTATACTTATTGAAATTGAAAGAGTTGAAACATTCCAATTTAAGTATTACATTTGCAGTCAGTTGCTCAACTACTTTGCGAAAGAATATAATGAATCAAACATCAACACTGGAGAGAATATGCTAATAATTAATAAGATGTTTAATGCTTGAATTCATATATTGATATCAACCTTTGATACAAAAATTACATATTATTAAAATATTTATTAGAATAGTAGCATTATAATAGAAGTCTACCGAACATTTTCTCGAGGAGAGACGAATAAAATTTTTATCGCTTCTTGTTCTGTAATGTATTATGCTCCATCTAATATGATTTATGATATTAATATTTTTCTCTTTTTGAATGAAATTTCCATCATATATATTTTCTAATTTTCACTAAAGAGTGCTGTAGTGTATTTACCATAAACGGTTTGTAAATATCAAGTTTAAATTTGGATATATTTCTCCTCAATATGCTTAAAGTCTTTCATATTAATGAAAGGATCTTTTTTATTAATGAAAAAAATTACAAAATCTTATGTGGTTTTATTTTTCACCTAATTTTTTATTCCAGAAACTATTAAAAACGAAAAAAAAGATTACTTTTATATTATAAATGCAATAAAAATGCATATACGGAAAAACTATTTATGAATTCATTGTTAATTAAATATTTTTCAAAGTAGAGAATTAGTTTCATTTTAGTTTTTGCACATGGTATGCGTAAAAAATTTCAATGACCACTCTAGGTTATTGGAAGACTGGATAATAATATTGATGTCTCTTTTCACGTTGATTAAAGTTTTTAATGAGTTATCATCTCATTAAAAATTTCAGTTTTCAAAATGAAAATACGAAAGAAACAACTTACTAGAACTGCACTAAAAGAGACGCATTTCCATACTTTTTTCGCATAACTATGCAACAGCTTAGCTTGATAATAAATTTTGATCCTACAGTGCATAAAGTATAGCGGAATTTCAGTGAAATTACACTTTTATGAGTTGAAAAAAAATCCTTTAGCAGATTTCAAATTTCATCACATTGCAGTTGTTGAAACATGCTTACTATAAAGCAAGGCAAAATAATTGTTGTTTAAATCTGCAGATTTGCAACTGCTTATAAATGTTATTAATATTATCATGGCATAACAATCTTTTACGATTATTCATTTATAACAGTTTTTACAAAGAATGTGACAAATTTAACCTCTTTATAAAATGTATGTCTACTTCTTTTATATAGACATCCACTAAATTTAAGGCATCTATAATCCTGCCCACAAAAATCAGACATTTGTATACGTTATTAAGAAAAGTTCAGAATTAGTGATATTTTCGAATATCATGAATCAGTTTCCTCCTATTTATCTTCTGTAATGTATTAATAGATATAAAATGCCTTTATGTATATCTACTCATAAAATACTAATGATAAATATAGATCGAATTAAATAAGATATATTTTCAAACTTTCGGAATATAGAAATATAAAATATATAAATAAAATTTATTCAACTTTTTTTCGGAATATAGAAATATAAAAATGAAGATTCAATGGTTCTTTTGAATAATATTTTTAAATTCAAAATCTGTTCAGAAGGTTAAAAGAAATTATAAAAAGATCTATTACATAAAAACTAAAGCTGTCCTATGGCTATTTTCTCAAATATTAACCATATAGTGCTAATAATAAAAGTGTTTAAAATTAGATAGCATATTTTTTTTTGAAATATGAAATATTGAATGCTTTCTCTTAAAATTTAAGAACACTTACATTTTTGAGTTGGAGCTGCTTTCCGCAAATGTGGCCAAAATAATAAATATTGATTATCATAAATAGGGCACAAGTTTAAAATTGTTGCGTTTCAGTAAAAATTGAAAACTTTTTTTTCAAACTTTTCAAGAAAATATAAAATACTTAAACATAATATTTGCTTTATTTTAAGCCGTTAAAATTTTATTGCCATTTTAAAAATTACGAAATTGTTTTATTCTTCGTAATCTTTTTCAGCTAAAAGCACCTCTCACCAGAGGAGAACATTATTTGATATTAAGTAGAAATAAGTAATTTCTTCAAATATTCTGTAATTTTGTACTGCTGCTACCACCGAAATACTATAACTTTAACTTCTCATTGAGGTCAGGAAGAGTAATGAGGTAAATATATAAATAAAGAAAACATAGATATTAAAAATAAATTTATTCTCTTAAGTTATCTTCCTTTTGTGATAGGCTTTTATCACATGTTAAAATTTGCATTCTTTGCAGAGGTAAATTATCATAAAAATTATTTCATAAATAAGTTGAAAGAGATAAGAGTAATCCAATAAATCTTGAAAGAATTTCATATAAAAATGATTAACCAGGTAATCTTGTGAAGAAATTCGATAACTGGAATAAATTATAGAATGGATAAAATCGTTCGAATCCTATCTTGAATTAAATAGAAAAAATTTTAGAAATGTAAAATTTAGTTGAATGGTTTATTTTATTGCATATAATTAAATGATTTTCATTTGCATTGTAAATAAAAGTTTGGGGTTATGTGAAAAACTAAAAGTCTGTCTTTTGAAACAGAAGTAACGTTCGAATTATTTTGTGCCCTTTTATAGCGAATACATGCTTAGATACTTTCGAATACTAAACTTCTTATCTTTTAATGAAGAAAAAGAGCTAGTTTTTGTCGATAATTTTATTTGGAAAGGCATGGTGTAGAATCAGAGAAAATTCCACCACAAATCGATGGTGGAATGGAGTCGCAGAGGTGTGAGGGAGAAAGGAGTTACAAGCAGATGTCGCCAGCGATTAAATGCTCATCTCTGATTGGATTTTAAATGCCTTCGTGGGAACTGTATTGGAAGAAGAGAGATTTGCATATTGTTGCAGCTAGATTACAGAAGAATTCCAAGGGAAGCTAACGCTTACACTTGCATAAATGTATTGTACATCTGGTATTAATGTTTATTTAAGGATCTCAGCGAAAATTTATTTTAAAAAAGAGCAAGCGATATTTTATATTACATTGGAATTTTAGAGAAAGAAGTTGGTTACGAGAGTATGAGGATGATATGAATTTATTTTTTACATTTAGATGTTATGATATTAGAAGAATTTGAACCTTTAACTTTCTTGTAGTGTAACAAATTAATATGTTATGCGTTTATTAATATACTCTCTCTTAAGGTATATTTGTTACTATTATGCTTCTTATAAATTTGTAATGCGATAGATTAAAAAGATTGGCTTCATAATGAAATTCATATATTCTTAACTGAACGCAGTAATTTTAAGCTTTAGAGTATTAGAATAATAAGAAATAATGTGTGTAACTGCTTCCCGACCAAGTATTTGTCAGGAAAATAATGCAAGAGCAGTAATTTTTTTAAATTAATTGTTAATTAAAAGTCAAAATAATTAAAATGCTTTTAACTTCTTAAAAGTATTCATTTGTTTATAGCTAAAATATTGTTTGTATATATATATATATATATATATATATAAATATATATATATATATATATATATATATATATATATATATATATATATATAAATAGGTTTAAAAAAATAATTTTAGGAAAAATATTTCCGCTTTTTTAGTCTGACTTTTGAACTGCTAAGTGTTATTTTTGTCCAGTTAATTACTTGAATATAAATGCTAATTAATTTATGACAATATTTAACCGCAAAAATTGACTAAAGCCATATCAATTGTACATTGTCTAAGTAAAGATTAAGAACTCAAAATATTTGCAATTTTTAATTTGAAGTATTTTTATTGGATAAATTGAATTGGACGGTGAATGTCAAATTTGTCACATAAATCACATCCGTAATTTCAATCCGGGAACAAAAATCAAACATATCGGATATTTGTATACATTTCATTCAAATGCATGTATCCTATTTAAAGGAGAAAGTTAATTTCTATGAATTTGCGAGAATGTTTTCCATAAAGATTAAGTATTCGTGCTAGCATGGATTAATTTTGTTAATACAATGATTTGTTTTGAATATAGGAGTTAACGATATATATATATGACTTTGGTGCATCCTACTTCAACGGGGAAAAAGTAAATTCTCTACCGAAAAATTTAAAATTCTAGTATATATTGATGAAATTATAATGTGTATAGAGCAAATGTAAAAGAAATGAGCACTCATATGAGAAATGTCAAACACAGTAAGAAATACTTACAAAGCACAAAAAAATACTGGATTTTTTCGGTTGTATGTTTAGTATGAAACATAATGGCAACACAATGAATTTAAACGAGAGATAGGAACGAAATGTATTGATAAACAAGCTATTTAGAATACTTTAATTTAATTTATCTCTCTATTTGAGAAGGACTATTCTTAACGCATCAAGAATTGAAACTGATAATCATTTATAAGTAAATATAGTACTTGATCCTATATAAGTATACTTTTAATCCTGGTAACCGTAACGCGATTGATAAACATACAATCAGAATTAAAATTCTGATTGCATGTTTATGTATTGCCATTTTGAGATTAATAATGTTTTTTAAACTCTTGTATATACTGATGGTTATAAATCACATGAATTACGTTTTTAAACGAGAGATAATAGGAGAACGTTTTTAAATGAGAGAGATAGCGACATTTTTTAAACCGTGCCAAACGCGTTACTAAGTTTTTATCTTTCAGTGTGTTAGGATGAATTTTCTAAAAGTTTAAATTTACAAGATTTGACTGTGCAGCAGTTCTTTTTCTACAAATATCTTCTCTCTGAGGGAATATTTGATACTGGTGTTTAGTCCAAATTAAAATAAAACAGTTTAATTAAAATAAATCACAACCACACACACACAAATCTCAACATCCAAAATTATCTTTTTTTTTTTACACTGTGAAACTTAACAGCAATTTTTTCTTGATAATAATATTCTAAAAATTAACTGGTAGACATCCACCTAAGACATAAAAATCCTTTTCCGTTACCGAAATAAATTTCAATACAAAGTTGAGTTGTTTCCATTCATGTTATTAGTATTGAACATTATAAACTTGTTAGAACTTTGAAATTATTTTAGTTTAAATATATTTATTTAAAAAAAAAAACCTCTCGTGGTAATGATAAGAATAATCGTTAAAGTCACAACAGTTGGCAATCACGTGTATTAACGAACACAGGAACATAAGAAAATGTAACTTACAGCTTACGAAGCTATAAATTTACGAAACGAGAAATATTTTTTTATCTCCTTTAGCTGTAAGTGAATATTGTCTATAGATTCTATAATATCATTCGTTATTCCGATTTTATACACGTCATTTGTTTTGAAACATCTTTAAATTTTTAGCTTCCCTAATTATTATTTACTATTTCATCCATTAATCAAAATCAATTCTTTTATTACAGATGAGCATCAACTGATTGGGGTAGTGAAATGATAAAGAGAGTTTTCAACAAAAATTGAGTTAGGGTTGTTAAAAATAAACAAACAAAACTAACCACTGGTACATTAATCAGAAAACAAGTTAAGAGCACATAATATTGATAAAAAAGCTATGTCCCTGGTATTATCAGTATGCAATACTGCATCTATAATTACAATATTTATCTTACTTACTCCATCGCTCACAATTATTTAAAACCCTAAAGTTATTGTTTTTGTTTTACATCAAAGTATTGTATGTTATTTAAATTTTTTCGATTGTGTGTGCATAAGAGTATTGATAATAAGAGAAGAATTGATCAAAAAAAAAATTCTTCAAATTTTTCATGTGCCTCTATAATATAGAATTTTGTTCAACATTTGAAATTAATTATTAATATCAAAAAATGCATTTATTAAAACTGGAAAAATCGGATAAAGGTATCAAGTCTATTTTAAATACTGTTGGAAATGCAAAGATAGTTTTTGAAGCAAAAGTTATTAAATATCGTAATATTTCACAAAATGAACGATAATTTATTTTTGAAATCCAAGAAGTCACTCTAAAGTAAATATTTTAAACATACTATGCTTTATTGTAAATATTAAATATCTTTAACAAAATTGCTTATTCAGTAGTGTGTACGTAATGTTACATAGTTTTAAAATAAGACATGCAAGTTAAAAATTCTTTCAGAAAATATTGAAATCCTGTTCAACCTGACAGAAAGTATGTGGAATTCGATTTTTAGCATTTTCTAAGAATAAATAAAATTGCATGAAGTATTCTCTATCATACATCTTAGAATGTCATGTATATTAAAGAAGTGTTTCTATATAAAATCGCTTAATTATTCCGATTAATTTATGTTATAAAAATTTGAGTTAATCCTTAATTTCACTACATTTTTAAATAGGCTGATTTTGCGTTTAATTTTTATTAATATTACATATTGCGCTATTTCCTGCTAATGGAGATTTTTTATACTTTTTTTGGGAAGGGGAGGGGGAAAGGAGGAAAATAACGTTATTATTTCCCATAAATTATTATAACATTTTCTAAACTATAATATTGAACTAATTACAATCGTTTTATGTCCTTTTAAAAGTGGAAAACAAACAAATTGAACTTCAATAATAAACATGTAGATTGTAATATTCATCGAACATGCAAGAGTGAATTTTTTGTTGAGAATAAAGAAATATCATCATTTTAATTTTCCTTTAAACAACGGATATTAAATATGAAAAGAGTTCGACATAAAAGAGAAAAAATAAAAAATATTAGAAGAAACCTCGAAAAATGATTTTCTGTATGCCAAACTTACCAATTCTAATATTTGCTACATAGTAGCATATTGGCTGCGCGTTCTTGAATGAAACGCTCACCGAAGATAAGTACGGTGACTTGCTGTCTAATAACTAAGTGCTCAAGTCTCGACGCGCCTTTGTTGTAGTTTTAATGTCCTCCATTTCATCGTCAAAAAAAGGCCTCTTGGCGTCTTCTTTAATGAGCCTCTCAAAGGAAACCCCACTTTTAATCGCGAGTCTTATTGTTTCGCAAAATGGAGCCTCTTAGCCTGCTGATTGCCGCCATTAGAGATTTCCAAGTGGTTCCTAAAGTTGCTAAATGTCTCCCCTATTTCTCTTTTTTAAATCTGTCCTTTCTCCTAACCTTATTTTTTTTCCCGTTTTCACAATGGGTAAGCGTTCCGAACATTCTTTTTCAGCGTTGCAAAACTGTTTCAAACGGAGTAGCAGATGCTTAAGTTTTAGAAGGGGCTCTTAATATTCAAACTAGGAAATTAAATTTTTATCTACGTCTCGGGAGCGGCAAAAAGCCATTTGAATAAGTTCAACTGGGGCCTACTGTCAGATTTAGACGAGCTTTATTTGAAAGTACATTTTATATGTCTTTCTTCAGTAAGCTTACGATAAAGGTTTCAGCATTTCTAACATCAATTCATACAAAATTCAGAAATTTCGAGAATTTGTCATGATGAAGTGATTTTGTGTTGAACTATCATATATTATAGCAATATCCTTAAATAAAATCCTCTTTAAATAATGCGATATGTTGAACAAGATTTTAAACTTAAAATATTAGTATCAAGTTAATTAACATTGATATTTTTTTATTAATTCTTATGTACTTAACACATTTATTATTTATGGAAAATGATAATGGAATTTATTCAGGGTAGATTTGGAGACACACAAATAACGGATCTTGTATAGAAATAATAAAAAAAATATGAACGTTGTGTAAACTAGTACCATTTAAATTTATTTATATAAAAAATATATATGTTGGTTTAATTTTATTACAGAAAGCAAATAGAAATCTTAATGCACCCCTGAAAATTTTAATAATCAAATTTCAAATCCTGATCATTTTCTGAATTTTGGTTTCTTCCAATCTTTAACTTTACTAACATGTGTTTACCTTTATATTATTTTAATTTTAATATATAATAACTTTCTTATTATTTATAGAACATAACATTTATTCCATGTAATTCAACATGTAACATTGTCATTATTGTATTGTAATTTGAATTTACAATATATTTGGAGACAATCTGTTTCTAATCAGCTGATTATTAACTTAAGTGTTATCAACACTTTTTTTTATTTAGTGAAGGGGAAAGCAAATAAAAGATATAAAAAAAAGACACAAAAAGTAAAAGAAAGACCATAGTCATTTTCCCATAGTCCATGGTGTAAGCAACAGCGATAAAGATGATTACGATTTTCTAGAACAGCATAATCGACAATTTGGATAGTCATACTGCTTTACTCAGGAGTGTGGTGAACAACTTTAGAATGCGACTCCGTGGCTATACCAGACGGGATCGGAAATGAATGTATTGCAGTGTAATGCAGGCGGTATGTCACAGCCAAAGAAGGCAGTGTTATCGCTATCAAGTATATCACAATTATGATTAGTCTTGAGGGATATCTGAGCTGGCACTTTGCTTTTCACATTACCCTAGTTACGGGACAATATGCTTTGCAAATATTTGTAATGAATAAAATATCTAAACCTGATATCCACTAAAGTTTCATCAAATATGCTTTCTTTCTGCATCAATCAAGCTTCTAGAAAACCAAGCCGAAAGTTATTTAGTAAATGAGTAAATGTTCTTCCTAAAATTGCCTGCAGCTAGAATGTTGGACGCTCTGATAATTAGTAGTTATCAGTCACTATCGCTACCTTTGCGTAACTTAAGCAACAGATAGATTCATAGCAACAATGTTCTTGAGATTGTTAGCAATCATATATAAAACTCCTGAAAGTTATTAGAACCATATAGATTTCCAAAGCAAATAAAGTTTTTGCAATTATGTAAATACGGTATGTCTAGAAAAGCTCATCAAGTAATTTTCAGTGCCGTCTTCTCAAGAAACTACTATTACATGTAAAAAAAGCTTTATCATGGCATTGTTGTAGAAAAAATTAAATGTTACCACAGACAAAGTTTTTGTTAACTTATTTTATATATATGTTTCCAATGCATTTGCACAATTCTTGAAATATTAATGCCGTTTTCACATCGCTTTTTATTTTTATCTTTTAAAAAATTATAAAAAAAAACATTTTGATTCACTAGTTCATTGAACTAACCTTCTTCAAGAATATTTTAGCATTCGGATATAGCTTTGTTCTATGTCTAAAATCAAATAATTCCCTTTTTTCATCCATGTTGTGATTAGTGATTTTTAAAATTAATTAATAAATATATAAAAAGCTTTTTTCTTTGTGAAATTCCAATTTACATTGCAAGTCTTTTTTGAACGGTGAGTCTGAAACTCAATCAATTAACTAACTTATTTTTTCTTTCATAGACTTGAGTGTTTTCACATATTATGTGTCAATTGAGCTGTTGAAACTACATTGTAAGCACTATCAGTAAATGAAAAGGATTTCAAAAACTACTAATTATCAATAGAATCTATAGTAATTTCTGATTTACGGGATTTTTTAACTCTTTAATCTTTTAGATAGGATACAGATAGGATGTAAGATATGATATAGATTCATTAAAGTCACACATTCACGTACATAGTGGGTAAAAGTGTTATTTACATTCTACACTTTATGTAGACAAAAATCATTATCTTTGTGGCAATCATTAAATCTTTCTAAGAAAGTTTTATTTGATGACTGGAAAATGCACAAGGAGCCGTTGAAGCCAAATGGAAAATATGTCCTTCTCATTCGATATTTCATGTGGTCAAGATCCACCTTACACTTGGAACCCATATTAAAATTCCCTATTTCGTTCTACTTTTAGGCTGATGTGGTGCAGAAATTTGGTTTTCAAAATTTCAGTATGATACTTACAATTAGAAAAATGAACACGAATAGAAACATTCTAGAAATAATACAAATCATGATATACTAGAAATCATCAAGTAAAAATCATAATCAAGTATCTAAACTTCATATTAAAGTGTTAAAATAGAATTCCATTTGAACTGTGTATTTATAATATAGTTTTATCTTAAATTATTATTTCATTCTGCATTATACCTCTCATGTGTAATGTGGAAAACATTTTAAAATATTTTCAAAACTATATTTTTTATTCATTTCTATCTCATTGATTATATATTATTATATTTTTGGACTATATATTTTCGCGTATGGGAACATATTTTCTATTTATTCAAGTAAAAACGACTGAAGCAAAATGTTAGTTATTTTACTTCATAGAGAAAAATCCTATTTGGTTTAAAGAACTTGCCTTTTATGAAATATTTATAATCAAAAGAAAAATGCAAAAAATATATATCTAGGAAAATTAAAGTTAATGTCATTAACAATTTTTCCATCGAAAATGGGAAGAAAAATTAGATTTCCAAGTTCAGTAGAAGGAAGATGAATTATTCATGAATTACATAGGCTTCGGTTTTTGAAGAAAAAGAATTTTTTAGTTCAAACTTCGTGGGCAATTAGACTGCCTCATTTCACTTTTGACGATGATTAATTTTCCAATCTTTTTTAAAGCGTTTTTAATGAGTTTAACTCAGAGAGTGAATTTTACAGTTATGATTAAATTGATGCAAAAAATAGTTTTTCTAAATTAATAAAATATGTTTTCCTTTCCACAAAATAGAAGAATTTCAGTTTCAAACTGAAAATGAAAAGTGTGTGATTATTCTTTAATAAATACCTCTTAATTCATTAAATTATTCATATTTTTATTATAATTGTTAGTAATATAGCTATAATTTATAGATTTATTGAAATAATTTTGGTATTTGTGGATTAATACAGCCTTATTGGAAAAAACTCTGTCAAATTTTGATATTTTATTACTCTGCTTTTTCTAACAATCGCAGTTATCGGAAACAGTAATTAAGACAGTTTTCTTACGATTAGCAAATTATTATATTTTTTTAAGATTCAGACTTATTCTCATTTCTTATTTAGGATTCAATTTATTTATCTTTTTCCTAATAAAATAAGATAAAAGGTTAGAATGGAAATTATTTGTTTCTAGGTTGCTAATTATTGTAAAGATACTTTGTATCATATTATTTATGAAATTCTTTGCCTTACATTATTTTTAAGATACCTTAGTATTGAAATTATTTATTTCAGTCATGAAGAAAAAGTGAAGATGTGGCTTGAAAAGTAATTAAAATAAAAGAATTTAATAACATGTTACAAAATGAAATGAAAAATATAGGCCATTTTATTGACTTAAAATTAAATTATATATTATATTTACTTAAATATTATATTTACTTAAAATGAAAGAATACTGATTTGTAAAGCCTTTGGTTATAAATCAATATTTTTGTATTTTAAGTAAAACTATTACCATATTTCTCATTCTCAAATTTTCAAAAATTTAACAAATTGCTGAAGTTTGCTTTCTGAAATTTTTAAAAATTATATTGCTCAACAAATTTGAAAGGTCACACATTTTTCTCCTTTTCTTTTTTACTGTCGCCTATATATATATATTTTTACTATTTTATTATATTTTCACTTTGAATATTGAATAATAAGCTTCATGCTAAATATCCCTTCATTAAAAAGTCACTTAAAACCAAATTCCAATGTGGCCCACCACGTATTTTTATGATCCCGTTGAAAGTTTTCAAAAAGTATTAACATTCAAACTATTGTATCATCCAGACGTTCCAAATTTTCTACGTTTGTAGCTCATATTTATAATAAGCAGAAGACTCACAAGTACTCTCTTTTAGAAAGTTGTAGATGCAATACTGAAAACGTAGTGCCAATTTTTGTTACTTAAAAGCACATGAAATCGGGAAATTTCTGGTACCCTCATGTGGATTTGTACGAACAGGTGGTTTCATAATCAAAATACCATTGATTAATGAAATAATATTTTTCATATTTTTACAATTACATGCATAAGAACGAAGAATAAAAATGAACGTAATTTTTTGTATACTATAATATTTTTTTTAAATTCAAATTTGCTAAATTATAATTTCCTTTAGAATTTTTTACAGTATAAATAAATGAAAAATATGAAATTAAAGTTAATTATAATAAACAAGTTCTATAAGTTTCTATATGTTAACAACTTATAAATTGTCTTATTGACAAATTTCGAAGTTGAGAGGCATCCTATTAAGGTAACTCAGCAAGCTAAAGAAATACATCAAGTGTATTAATTTGTTTTGTTAATATGATTTGGGTGTCTTTTACTATTTTAGTATTTAATAAAAATGTAAATATATATGCTGCTGAAAAAAATTATTAACTTTAAAGTGGTTGTTTTTTTTTCGTTACAGTTGAGATCCTGTGTATGCAATTTTATTACAATTATCAATGGTTTAAAATATCCATGACGTCAGATAACGTTTCATCTACGTCACATAATACTGAAATGGCGTTGTAAGTCTAACTTGTTGACAAATTTGCTACCTATCTTCAAATCACATTCTTCGAGCGGCAACAAAAAAGTTCATCGAATGTCTGAGAATATTGTCGAAGTTCATTTTGGTAATAAAACAATTTACTATATTACCAAAGCATCAGAATTTGAGAAGCCGTTTTATATTGATTCAAGCTATTAACACATCGATAATAAAATAGTAGAAAAAGCAAAATGAAAAAGACAAGACATCCACTTTATAATTAATTTAAATCAGCGAGGGCGATTTTAATTTTTAAAAATTTTATAAATTAATAGAATTTTAAATTAATAACTGCAATATTTATAAACAATGTCTTTCTTAAGACTATTGGCTTGCTTACGCCAACATTAAAAATTCTCATTTAATTAATATTACTGAAATAATGAAAAGCAAATTTGTAAGACATGTTCGTTGGAATTTTTTATTCTTAATTTTATAATTAATTTTCATGTATGTTTTACATTAGGAAATTAAAAAAATGAAATTATAACGAGTAAAGAGTCTCCAAATACACTAGAAAGAATTAACATATAATAAAAAACTGAATATAGAAGAAAAGTATTTAAATTAACATTGTGAAATGGCTTCCTGAAGAACTTCGCACAGACATTAATTCGTATTCATGAGTCACAAGTAGGAAAATATGGAAAATTTCCAAGAACGTGCATTAGAGGTCGGGCATGCTGAGATTAAAAAATCAAATTTTATTTCCCAATATTCATCAATGGCTAATTTTATATATATATATATATATATATATATATATATATATATATATATATATATATATATATATATATATATATATATATATATATATATATATATATATATATTGGGATTAAGCTTGATAGACAATATTTATCGTTAATATTACTTTAATAAATTGTAACTACAGTTGAATTTAATTTTAGAAAACAAATATGTCTTAATTTTCGGTAATAAATTTTAATAAAATTTTAAATTTTTATGTAAGGGTGAAGTGTAATCCTTATACACATACAATTGATCAAATGTGTGAGTTCAACCACTTCAAGTTTGACAACAGCCCTGTATCATAAATAGCATGTTTAAGAGGTATTACTTGTTGCCTACTTCTACATATTTTAATAAAACACTCAAACTATCATGAATAACAGTTAGGCAATGCTTTTTGACAACCCTTCGTTGTTGTAAAACTGAATTTTGCCAAACAGTTTCTCTAGAAAAATAATCGAAAATTATAAACCGATTTTGTTTTTCCTCAGTTTGAATATTTGATTGGAATACGTACATGTAGGTTATATGAATATATCTATAAATTTTTAATTATTACGCAGGGGTTTTGTTTAGCTTTAAGTGGCAACATTTGGGTCATTGCTTATAGGCTTTAAGAGAAAAAATTGCATCATATAGTAATGAGTATTGTATTACCAACAGCTCTATCGATGGAGATTCTTAATATGCTATTGAAGATTAGGATTTCGAACATCACCTATAAGGATTTATTTTCGTGTATCTAATTATTCACCGTTAAGTTAATGTGCTTTTTCTACTAATTATTATTTTGTGCAGCATTCGACATGGCATCCTTTATAGGAGATTTTCGATTTTCTATGATTAATGTTTGTCAAAGACTTCGTAGCGTTTCTTATTTTGATGTTTACTGTCACTTATCTGAAATTATCACTTTAATGAAATTTCTAATAAACAAATTGCAATGATAAGGAGCGATTTAATGCAGAATGGTGCTACAGGTTGCACAAAAGTATTCCGTGATTCAAAACGAGTAAATTTTGTTGTAACCTCAATCAAGATCAGAGGCTTATTGGAAAACAAAGAATGGGATTCTTTCAAGTAAAATTTGTTTCTTTTTCACTTTCATTGATGTTAACCAAGCATTTTTTAGGAATGTCTTCATAAATATTATCATTCGCTATCACCCCAAAATGTCTTAGCAGTTCACTGGTCGATAACGGTCTCCTTAATGCCTACTTCTAGTTTAGATTATTGAAAGTATTTGCTAGAGATTAAAATTAAAGTTCTATTTGAAAAATATAATAAATTTAACCAGTAAGTATAGGCTTAATTTCAGATGGTAAAATAATGATCATAATGACCCTAATAATAATTTAGCGAAACTGTAATAATTTATATGACATAGTATTTGTTTGCTTTTAGTTCCCTAATCACTTTTTAATATAAGATATAATTCCATAAATTAAAATGTAATCCTACTTACTGTTAAAAATTGTGCTTGTGATAAGATTTGAATCTGCGAACCTTTGAATTTTAAATACGAATGTTAACCAGATCATTTGCGGGATACTGTAAATAAATTGTCAAATATGAAAATTTTGCATAAAACTGGAATTATTGAAAAAATTTTAGAGCAAAATTGATTTAAAGTTCAAGTTACTAAGAAAGTCAAGCGTACTGACAAATATAAGTGTGAAGAATCTTTTATAGAAGATATAGAGTAAGAAATGTGGAAAATCACAAAAGCAGTCGTAGAAAATTTTATTTTATTTCTAAAAACTGGATTTATAACTGTGCTCATTTGATAGCTTGAATTCCTCCTTTCCAGTTTTATTTCATGGGTATTGTTACAGATATTCTTTAAATATAGAACTATTATTATCATAGCAAATTCAAATTTTAATAATTCTCAATGGCTTTCTTTTTTTTTTTTTGAATTCTTAGAAATTCGATTTTAGTTCCACAAAAAGTTTTATTTCCATAAAGAAGATTATTAATTTTTTCTGAATTTAGCTATTAAGTTAAATATGAATTGGATCATTTTTATTCTTTAATCAAATTTCATGAAATATTTCTCATCTTATTAAAATAATTTCTTAAAGGAAAGGGATAGAATCAATTGAATTAGCCGAAGAAAGTAAAACAATAAATATTTTAAGAATTGTTCATGAAGTGGATCGTTTCTGTTTGATAAGTCTTTACCTGCCGTTTGAAGTTTATGGAGCAGAACAAAAACAAAACGCATTCAATTTTCAAAGTGAGTCCCTCGAGATAATATTTTTTTCAGTATCTTTTTTTTTTCCAAAAAATATAAAAATACAAAAGGCTTGACTTTTCAACCCTTTTTTTTCCCAGCCCGTTCTCTCTCTTCTGTTGTAGTCTTCTTTTTGTGTCGACAGATCCAATAAATATTCAGAAAGGAAGTCGCATCGACTGAGACTGTATGACGGTACAGAAAAAAAGTCGTTTCCGTCCTGTTGAATGGGTATTATCTGTATATTTGATTAATTTTATACAAAACTTTGTACTTCGGACTTTTCTTTACCTATAG
Organism: Latrodectus elegans; assembly: GCA_030067965.1. Lineage (NCBI taxonomy): Eukaryota > Metazoa > Arthropoda > Arachnida > Araneae > Theridiidae > Latrodectus > Latrodectus elegans. Next base: position 82,335,361 of record CM057812.1, on the reverse strand, counting down.
AAGGTCTTTTTTAAGGAAATATATTTATTTTTGTATTCTTCTTTTAGTCAAAAACTGTGCTTTTTTTCTGATTTTTGAAGCATTCTAAAGTAATAAAAGAAACGGAGATAAATAAAAATTTAAATTATTGGAAGGATTCTCGCTTTGTTTTTTCTTTCCTTCACTAACATTACAAGTTTCCTATTGTTATAAAAATATATTTGCAGTTTTTATCCCAGAAAGCCTATATTATTATTGCAACCTATGAAGAATATTTCCAACAGATCAAACCTCTCTGGATTGCTTATATTTTAGAATAAAATATTTAAATGATATTTCACATTAAAAACTGATATCAAAGTTTGTTATTTTGTCTTTTTCTTAAAACTTTTGAAATTATTCCACAAAATTCATGTTAATCTACCAGAAGAATAAATGAAATATAGAAAATGGATATTCATCATATTGAATCTTAAAGTAAAACTATGCTTAATTAAAAAAAATGATTACATTGTTTCTAGTGAATTTAAATCATAAATTTTGCAGGTTCAAATTTCATGTATGGTTACAATTATGTCATGACATAATTTAGGTACTGCAGCATTCCTCTCTGGACCCCTTCTCATTTCAAGAAAAGTCTTGTTCTGTTACTCCTTTTAAAATTGTCTTTCACGTGCTCTGGGAGGAGTGAAAAAACATTCGCTGCATTGGATTTGACCTATATCGACATTCTGATTAATTATTTTTTAAAAAAGTTTTATTTTTAGTTTGTTATTATTTAATTAAAAAAAATAATTGTTTTTACACTGTTAAGCATATTTGCTTACGCAGTTTCTAGCCTGCATCCAACTGGAAATACTTAGAAGGCCGATGGATAGTATCCTGAAATTAATATTCAAGAACTCTGTAACAAAAACGAAATTTCTCGTGTTCCACAACTTATCTATTTTGTTTCCACCTGATCTGATCTAGGAATGGGGCTTAATTTCATCGAATACAAAAGTATTAAATCAGTGTTTCTCAACCTTTTAGTATTCACGGCCAAATTTTCAATCATAATTTTCATTGCGTCCCCACCCCCACCGCATATAATAAAATGTATACAATAACAATGTATTTGGAGTATTTTAGCGCTAAACCTATACTACAACATTGATTTTAAACTTTACAAATTACCAAGAATACGGAAATTTATTGACATTTTGAAACACCGATCCTCATCATTGAAAAAGCAAGAATCCTATGCTTTTTTATTGCTCTTGCGTCTTGCCATGTCGGGCATTCTCACGATCTATCGCTATTGAATCTATTTTGAATGTGTATGTTATATATCGTGTAATTGCAAATCACCGTATTAAATATTCACAGCTGCAGATTTTTGCAGAATCATGGATAAATTTTTAAGAGGGCGTAAGCGAGCATTAGACGATAGACAAGCATCAACAAGTACACAGACAAGCATGGTTCCGAAAGTAAAATAAAGAAAATATTCTCAAGAATAATTTAATTTTTGGTACACTAGTACTGAAGCAAATGAAGAAGAAAGGCCCCTGTGCATCATTTGCTCAAAAATGTTGGTGGCAGACAGCATAAAACCTAATAAACTTAAACGACATTTGGAAACGCCTCATCGTGAGTACGTAAACAAACCCAGAGAATTCTTCGAATTAAAATTAAAATCATATGAAAGGCAAAAATCATTGTTTAAAAAAACTTTGTCTGTAAATGAAAAAGCTTTAATTTCCTCTTACAAAGTTTCATATAAAATAGCCAGATGTAAAAAGCCTCACACCATTGGTGAAGATCTTATTTTGCTGGCCGCGATTGAGATTGTAGAAATTATGTTTGGAGTTCATTTTGCAAAACAATTGCAGTCTATACCTCTTTCAAATGATACTGTTGCCCGTCGAATTGCTGATATAGATGAAGATGTAAAGTGTCAGCTTTTGTCGAAGTTGCGTGACAAATTATTTTCAATACAACTCGATGAGGCAACAGATAGAAAGAAAGATGCTCATTTCATTGCCTATGTTAGATTTTGTGATAATTTGTCAGTAGTTGAAGAATTACTTTTCTGCAAATCAATGGAACTCAAAGCAACAGCACAAGCATTATTTGCTATCCTAAATGATTTTATGAACGATGCAAACATAGAATGGAAAAATTGCTTCGGAATATGCATCGATGGTGCTCGTTCTATATCCGGAAGATTCCAAAGTATTCATTCACTTGTGAAACAAAAATCGCCATAGTGCGTCTAGACACATTGCATGATCCACAGAGAAGCTTTGGCTTCAAAAGAAATGAGTCCTGGTTAGAAAATTGTGTTAACTACGGGTGTAACCGTAGTAAATTATATAAAAATGATACCCCTGAAATCAAGAATCTTTTCCGCACATTGTAAAGACATGGGCGCTGTACATTCAGCGTTACTATTTTATTGAGAGGTAAGATGGTTATCACGAAGGAAATTTTTTCAACCTGTTTATGAATTAAGAGAAGAAATCGTCCTTTTCCTAGAAGAGGAATCCAGGGCAGAAGCTGAGAATTTTCGAGAGAGTATATTTGGGATCAAATTGAGCTACATGGTCGATATATTCGAGAAATTAAATAACTGAATATTCAACTGCAAGGAGCAAATACACATATATTGGATACGAGTGATAAAGTTAATGCTTTTTGTAGGAAATTGGAATTGTGGGGCAGAAATTTAAAGCAAGAAAACTTAACAATGTTTGCAAATTTGAATGACTGTATTGAAACTTACAAGGCTGAAGAACAACATGTAAAAGTTGTTTTTGTAGCTGTTGAAAATCATTTAGCAATGCTAGCAAGGAATTTTAAAAAGTACTTTCTTGCTGACGACAAACTGATATCAAGTTACGAGTGGGTGAAGGATCCATTTAAAAATACTCCCGAAGTACTCTCAATTGAAGAAGAAGGAACCTCCATAGACTTCACGGCAAGCGGCGAAATCAAAAGACAATTGAATAATAAATCACTTTTTGAATTTTAGGCAGGAGTGGATGATGAGTTTTCTGCACTGAAAACAAGGTTAATTTTGCATTCTACTACCATTTTCAATATCTTACCTTTGTGAAACTGGATTTTCTGCGGTGGCTTCTTTGAAGACAAGATATAGATCTCAGCTAAATATAGAAAATGAACTGAGAGTGTCGATTTCTAATATTAAACCCTCCTTCGAAAAATTTTGCTCTGAAAGATAGGCCCAAGAAAGTCACTAATAATTATTAAATTTGTTTTTAATTTAGTAAGTTGTTTTAATTTAATAAGTTAATTATTAAATATATCGAAATGTATTTTGTTTTGTTTGTATGTGTGTGTTCTTTCCCTTCAGCCACTTAATCAATTTTTTTTTAATAACATTTTCTCTTGGATATGCTCACGCCCCCATAGGGGGCGCACCCCACAGGTTGAGAATCACTGTATTAAACGTATTTTAGGTGTGTGCTAGATACCTAGCACCACCTAGGTGTGTGCTTATAATGTGCTAGGTAAATAGTAAATATCTTTTATCGTTACTTACAAATCGTTAATTTTTCTAAAAGCTACCTATACATATATATATATATATACTTTTAATACATAGCTTTTTTTCCAAGCAGCCCATATTTCCTATTGTTTATCTAGCTGCAACAGTATCTAATAAATTTAACTAATGATATTTTCCACCAATTAAAATGTTAATATCAAGTAATTTTATTTCGAATATGTCGATCAATTAAATTCTGATGAATTTAGGAATATACTAAATGTGTTAGAAATATTAAAATGTTCAAATTTTTAGAATTTCCTGTTATCAGAATTATCAAAAACACAATCTATACAGAATTTCCCAAATCATGAAATTTAAAATGTTTATTACTTTTTCTAATGTTTATTACTTTTTCTACACACACACACACACACACACACACACACACACACACACACACACACACACACACACACACACACACACACACACACACACACACACACACACACACACACACACACACACACACACACACACACACACACACACACACACACACACACACACACACACACACACATAACTTTATAGAATGATTGATATAATTTTATTATTTGCCTATTTTATTCAACTGTATTTCAAACTCAGATATCTAGTATTTAGAAGAATTATCCATGTATGATTTGTTCATTATCCGCCTTACGGTCACTTTTTCTTTAAAGCTTGACAGATTTTTACTACCACTTTTTCTCAACACTCACGCACTATATAAAAGAAAAAGATGCATTAAATAACGTTATTTAAAGGAAATTATGTGATAAAGTTGATAAAAATACCAAGCCTTTAGAGATTTTCAAAAGATGAGATTGGGTTATATCAGATAACATTTCACACTTGGGGGAAGAATTTCCAAACCTATTTCTTCAAGCAAAGAAAATAAATCAGATTTAATGAAGTAAGAAAACAACTTAACCTCTCTTGTAGAAACTCTGACAGTGACTGCAAATTATGAGCGATTCTTTTTTTTATAAGCAACTTCACATTCCGAAGCTTTATAAAAGGGGATTAACATCTCGAAGCTAAACTATCAGTAGTTTTACCTTCACTTCAGTTATTCCAAGATTCGACTTCTGCAATGATATCTGTAATAATTTTAAATCTCTTTCAACGTGAATTTTAACCGAAATGTAAGAATGGATTGTGGTATAGGCAAATTCCGGACTATACATAAGATTAACGAATTTAGAAAATTCATCTATGACAAAGCATCTCATAATTTTGAATCACAATCCGGTGACGAGGAAGGAAAACTTTAATATATTTATAGTGTAAAAAGTACAATTATGAATAGCGGGCAATATTGGTTTTCCTATGAGTTCTTAGAAAGTTCTTGTCTCAACAAAAATCTTTTTAACATTAGAATGCAGCGAGCAGTAATTTTAAAAATAAATATCGAAGCTATGATCTAAAAAGCAACACAAATTTCAGAAGTTAATGATCTTATATATAGAGCTAAATAAATTACGAGAAAAAAGTTATTTACAAAGCTGTAAATAAGCAGTGTCTATGAAGAAATGTATTAATTTAAGTATTAATTTAAATGCGAGCCATAATATGTCTTTAAATAATTATTTTTGTGCCTGCCGAGAAATAGTACTTTTATAATTTGTACCGAACAAAATGAGCACCATTCAGATACCATATAATGTGCGATGTACAAGATTTATCTCTTTTTGTCCGAGTATTGTTTCGCGTTAAATCATTGTTACTATTCATTTTTGTTATGGACATTCTTCAATATTTCGTTTTTCTTAACTCTTTTCTGAATATTATCAATAGGTGAACTGAATGTATTCTTGTTATTTAGTACATAACTACTTTTTGATTACCCAAATTTTCTTCTAAATGGAAAACTAATTGGCCTATTAATGTTTAGGTGGGAAGATGAAGAAGGTTTTGTGAAGCATTCTGCATATTTCTAGGTGTAGCTTATTCATATAAATTAAATTCTTTTCCATTTTATACTTGTGTGTGTTTGCGTGAATAAGTATTTGATTTACTTATTTAGTATATTTTACAATTACTTTTTTTTCATTCTTTGGTGTTCCTTTTTCATTCTCTGGTTGAGAGAAAGGACTATAATTTGAAATATTCGTTATTCTTTATTGTCAGAAAAATTCTTTCGCTTTTAAGTAATGTATAAAAAGCATGAATTTTTCGTCCTTTAATGTTGAGATATTCATGTTGAGAAATTCACGTAAAAATAATGATAACTTTAAAAATCATGTTGATGATAAACATAATTGATCACTTTAGTTGTTTTTGTATTAGTAGAACTTTTAATTTTTTAAGAGATTTCTCTTTTCTCTCTCCTGATGAATATTCCGCATTTAATTTTATCCCATTTGGTCAGTTTAAGAATTTTATACTCAATCATATTTATCGTTTCGTTTAATTTTTTCGTTTTGAGAAAAGTATTATAATTTTTATAAAAACAATATATTTTACGGAACATCAAATATTTTAAAGGGGCTTTGCTAAAGTAAAGTTAATTTTATTCTAGCCCCACCGAAGGGAATAGCTAAAATGCATAACCTGTAACCAAATATAAAGGAAAATCCATTCTTACACGAGGACAATGGAATACTTAACAACTTGTTACACAAGGCATAGAGTAACTCACTCCAGCACAATGATGCTGATGAAAAACTTATTCCTATGAATATGAAGTAACTTAAAAGAGGGTGATTAAGAGACATCCAGGGGATCGGGCTAGAACATAAATATCATAATCTCAAGTTCAAATTCACACAAAGCCTGAAACTTAAGAAACAGTGGGTTCCAGTAACTACCTAAGGCAATGGTTTCCAACCTGTGTGGCGCACCCCCCAGGGGGACGCGAGACAGTTGCAAGGGGGGCATGCAGCTTTTTCCAAAATATCATTTTCGAATACGAACCAAAAAAGTCGAATAGGTATCAAAAAATGAATCTGCAGTATACATAGTCAACAATCCTCGCCGCGAATATTTCGGGTACAAATGCTAAAATATCCCATCCATATTCTTCTTGGAACGAAATATCTCGCTTTCGCGTTTGGAGCCGAGCACCGGTGGGGTGTGGAATCAAAAGTTAAGCACTCACAACATCCCGGGTATTTTCGTGCTTACTCACGCCAAACTTCAGTAAACAGAACATCTGATTGTTTCTGTTTTCTATGAACAGAATTAGTTCGTTAGTAGTGCTTGGGATAACCACGTTGATATATACAGGGCCGGCTCCAGGGTAGGGCGATCCGGGCGCAATGATCTAGAGGCACCAAAATCATGGAAAATGAAAATAAACTGGTAAAAAAAATAATTAAGTTACAGGCTTTTTTAAAATGCACTAAAAAGTAAAGAATATTTTTTATCATTGTAATATCATATCAATAAATTATTTTTCATAATATTGCGTTGTCATCGAACCAATATGTATACCAAATATCTTTGAAATCGGTTCAAGGGAATTTTCACAAAAACGCGTTGGAAGATTTGACCGATAGTTTTGATTTCGAAACAAGATCAATTTTTTAACTGCATATGAAAAGGAAGTAGACTTAATGCATTATTTGCCACTAATTAAAAACAATGCATTATTTGCATCTAATTAAAAACAATGCATTATTTGCCACAGGGGGGTGGGCGCACCAATTTTTTTTAAAAGGGGGGCGCCCGTACAAAAAGGTTGGAAACCACTGACCTATGGCTTTATGCCAAATAATTTTAGTAACATAATTTTATCCTCGTTAAATGAGATACAGCAGAAAAGAGAGTTTAGTTATTACTAAGCTGGTTCCTAAAGTTAAAATTTTTACTATTCTAATGAATGGATTACATCTATGAAGGTTGGATCTATTTAAAAATCAACATTTAATTATTTTTGTAAGCAAATAAAATTTTTTTTAAATTTTAATTTTTTAAATGGAGGAAGAAAGTATTTTTTTTTACAAATAATTGTTTTTGCTTTTTTATAAAGCCTAAATATTTTCGGAATTATTATCTAGACTTTAGAAATTCAAAATTGCATAGGTAGAGTGGGAGTGGAGTTTGAAAAGAAATATTATCTGTATATGAAAAATAACTAATAATGAAATTATGTTAAATAGCTCATAGTTAATGAATAACGTATCAAAAAATTATAGAAATATCGTTATATTATGAAATTATTCGAAAAATAAAAAAAAGCAAACTTTCTTTTAATATAATAAATGGTAAATATATAATTCATTGTTAAAAAAATTTAAATTCGAATATTTCTTATGAAAGAAATTTGTTTGTTAATCTTTGATATTTTCATTAAATAAAAATTTTATCTAACAAAAAAAGACCGTAATTGTTATTTCATCTGTTAGTTGTAATGCGGAATTTGAAGTCTAATAAATATTTTCTTTGAAGTGTCAGTTAAAATGATCACTTAATATCTTGTAAAAAACTATATTTCATATATATATTTTTTCATAATATAGCATCAATCATTCAACCCTAAAATTTATTCAGTCACTCCTTGAAGTAATTCTTAAATATATATTTAGGAGATTTATTTCTAAAACCGTTTTTACTTCAAAATAAGGAATTTTAAGTGTCGATAGTTCTCTTTTCTCATAATAGATGGCTCTGGGAAGTAACAAATATCTCATTTAGATTTTAAAAGTATATCATATAAATCTAAAATAATTATAAAAATGCGTGATTAATCTAAACATAAAAATATATTGCAACAATTTCAAATGCGCTTTATAAGAATAATTTAGCTTGAACTAATCAATATGAAATCATTTACTAAATATATTAATAGAAACAAAAATTATCTTGCGCTAAGTATACAAGAAAACATTAGATTACTAAAGAAATTCTTTATATTGGTATGCTTATCGATAATTCACTGCAAAAATTGCACAAGATTACAGTTTTTCTCTAAGTGTTTCATTTAATCTAGTTTATTAATTAGGACAACTTTTTTTATTCTAGTTATTATAATCTATATATGAGGAATAATATTTGCTTACTAAAATATTAAATGAGCTCAGATAAATTGAAATACCATATTTTGTTGAAAAATTACTAATTGTTGTTAAAGTATTATCGTTATTTAATTAATATAATTAAATATCTATGTTCTTAAGAATATGCGCTTTAATAACTATTATAAATCACAATAACAATACTACCTAAAAAAATTATAAGTTTTCCAATGCTAATGTGAGAAATATACGAAGCATGGAAAAATATATCGAAAGTTTGATGATAATATATTTATTTATTTGAATATAGAAAAAAGACATTTTTATTTGTGGAAAACTGTCTATATTCATTAATGGAGTATTTGCTTATATTGCGCTTATATAAAATTCATATTTATCTAAATTATTTTGTTTGTAAGTCTATATAATTTAAAGCATTTATATAAAATTTTAAAAATTTACATACACACAAGCAACGTAAATATTGCAACAATACCAATCAGTGCATTTATCTTGAAACATTTTGAAAGTATTTTTCTATGATAATTTACTTGGCATACTCTACAGTTAATAAAAGTTAACTTGAATTATACCTTAAATTATTATAAATTTTTTTTATATTAATAAACTCTTCAGAATATTATAACAATATGCTAATTTTTCATAATTTCTATTGTGATATGTTTCTTTTGGTACGAAATCAAGATTCTAAAAAATTTATTTAGAAAGTTAATAGCACACATATATAATGTATTTATGTAGATAGTATTTATATAATTTAATGCAAACATCAAAACTCCGTTAAGAGATTATAAATTAAATAATATACAAAGTTTCCTTGTAAATAATAATAGCAATATTTTATTTAAAATACAGAATTATTTTCCATGTATTTCAGTAAAAAATGCAGACATTGATAGATAGATTAAAGAAGAGGCTTATTTCATTTACTTTTAAGGTTCCGGGTTCAGTTCTTCGTCAAGAACGGTCATAATATTTAGAGAGACACGTAGAAAAAAAATATTTTTAATTCTCTTCTTACAGTCTCACTGAAAAAAACTTTAAATCTTGGTAGGTGAGTTGTGTTAAGAGTTTATTCTATTAGCCGGAAAGTATTGGGTTCGATCCTGAATCAACAAAAGTTCATCATGTTCACAAAACATATACGTGTGAACTTGAAAAAAAAAAAAAAAAAAACTAGCAACTTGCTTTTATAAGCAAAATAGGTGAAATCAAAAGTAAATTAAATTAAAAGACGTATTTTTTTTTTCCGTTTCAACCTGAATAGTCATTTCTGTGTTTATAATGTGATGTAAATTTAAAGATTATGAAGAGTGGCCCTATTGCTTAACATTACATTTCAACTTACAAAAATTATCTTTTGAGCATTTCTTCAAGACTAGGCCACAAAAAGTCAGTTATATTTTTAACGGATCATAAGTATATTGATAAGAAAGGACAATTTTCAGAATATGCTTCGTTTTCTTAATAACCAACATATGCTTTGATTTAATAATCGATATCTTAAAATAAAAATATCCTGCTAAAGAAACGCACCCATCTCTGAATGTGAAGTTGCAAGTTCTTTATCTGTTGCAGTCGAAGAGCCGACTTGCTGATAGGTCATACGCATGTTTTAAGTTGTATAATTTTCCTTCTATATTGAAGCGTAGAGTGATGAGATGTTGGTGGCAACCAGCTGTAGACTTTATCTCTTCAGTGTGGTCTAAGATATGAGTAATTAAGCATGTTTAAAGTTAATTTAGACAGAAAAAATAAATAGCCTTAAATAATAGTGCGTACAATTTAAGAAATCAACAACTTAATACCTAGCTTAATAATAGGCAAATATTCGTTCTTACAGATGTTTAACAGGTCTAGTTTTTCCCCTGGTTAAAGCTGAAGATTTAAATCAAAACCAAATACAAACAAAAATTATGAAAATGTTAAAAAAATTCAGCATTCTAATTTAGAAATATGGCAAATTCCTATCTGAAGGAAAGCTGGTTCTAAATCTGATCCAGATGAAGATTCAGTGATAAGAAGTCCTGTACACGTTTAACCATAGTAAGGTCGAAGTTTCTCCATAGTATGGATGGAGAGAAAGGTGTCAAGTAATAACTTACTTATTTGAGATAGTTCGAATTTATGATCGGTTGTCAACGTTTTCAGTCTGAAAAAATTTATAATGATAACTCATATTTATCACAGTGACTTCTCAACAAATTTATTAACAATATATATGTATATATATATATATATATATATATATATATATATATATATGTATATATATATATATATATATTATTGTCTATTTTTAATTTATTTGTTTTTAGCAACTTAATTATTAAGAAAAAATATTATTAATTATTTCTAATCTTAGAGCTAAATAACTTAAAAATGGAAAAATATTTTGAAACTGTTTACAAAATCACCAGCCAGTAATAAGTATTAAATCTGTAATAAATTATTTAATAATTATGTATATTTTTGTTGAAACATCTCTTTTATTTTAGTATTTGATTTATTACTCAGAAAAGAATCTAATTACATTAAGTTCTCTTGAAGATTGCTCAAATTAGTTAGCATTTTCAAAGATCAAAAATTAGAATTCCTGAATTATTTACCACCATTCACAAATCTTAAAAGTAACGAAAAAAAAATTAAAATAGTTTCCCAATGGGGATATGATCATTGATTAAAGAAGACATGCTTGTATGTAAACGGAAAAACATTTTTAAAGAAAATGTATACCATTTTTTATCCCTTGGAACATTCGACAAAATATAATGCGAAAGTTAATTACATATTTTCCTACTTCGCAATAAATCTTAATCTATAAGAGTTTTTTTTTGTCCTACAGTATAAATAAATCCCGAAGATAAATGGATTGCGGTATTTTTCCCGCAAATATCTTAAGCGACGTGAAATTTCTCCCTCACACTCCCACGCACTCCTCCGAGATGTTATCTCGGACGGGCTTCGAGCTCCCGGTTCCATCCACCTCGAGGTTCCGAAGCCGTGGCATAAACTCATTAAGGACGAACAAGGGAGTGCGGATGAAGTATTCGAAATCCAATTACCCAACTGTCAAGTAAAGTTAAATATGTGAAACCCTGTATTGATGCAGCAGCGAGGGTGAGTCGTAAAGTTTTTGACAAAAAAAAGTGGCCAGCGAACCTTGCCTTCTATAAAAGAAGAAGGCAGGATCGCGACGTTATCAACGACATTGTCCAACTTAATGGAGATTAATACCTAACACAACCCCAGATACGTGGCTTAGGGATAATTAATTAGCATAGATACTAGATGTAATATTAATTAATGTTGGGGGCTTCTCCCCTCACTTAATTAAGCAGTTGACATTTGAAGGCCTCTTATGTACTTTTCAGGATAAATAGCTGGTGAGCTTAATTTCTTTTGGGAGGGGGGCATTAAAAAATGTAATTTATTTCTAATCTTTTGAGCATTTCCAAACTTAATCTGAGAACACGGAATATTTGATTACGTTATACCAAAATTTAAATCGAAACGGTTTGATTGAAAGGGAAATTTGATATCTATTTCGAGTCTAGTTGGTAACTTTGGTCCAGTCTTATCTAAATATGAAGTTTTTATTACTGTTATTTAAAATTTTATCGATGGAGAAAAACTGAGTTTTTAAACTAATTTTAATATTTTGTTATGTCATTAACCACCATAGTTGCATAAAGTATGTTTCTAATTGCCTTTCTACAAACGCCTCATCAATAAATGATGGTAATTAAATTGGCAATTTGTAAATGTGTCAGAATTTCTATAAATTATGAACGAATTGCAGCTGTAGATGCTATAAAGCTTACGAAGCATACATATTATCCCCCGTTTTGACTTTTAAGGAAAATGGGATTTATCTTAGATAATAGACTGTAATAAGAAACAGGAAACCGAGAGAACACCCAAGATCCCTCTTGGAATTAAAACTGGAGACTTCCACCAGAAGTGAGAGCCGTTCTTACCCTCCCCCGCCCCAACACCCGCATGCACTTTAGTTAGAAACAGTTTCTGCGAAGACACATGCACTATATATGCGATTTAATTAATTGCAGTTTCCCCGCGTTATGATGTGGTAGGTAGTCCATGATCAGGAATACAAATTAAATTTTCTTGATAAACTGTTCAGTTGATTTTGGTTAAAGTTATAAAGAAAAGTTTACTAATGTGTTTCAAAACCCAAAAATCTCATGTTTAAAAGACCATTTAACATATATTTGATAATATATAATGTGTAGAAAATTTTATAAAAACACCTGTTACGCTAATAACCTAATCCTCAAAAATTGCTTGTTTAGAACACAATAAATAAACATTTGAAGATTAGATAAAATTTAAAGTATAATAGGGGAATAAAAATATGCATGGAGTTAAATGTTTCGAACATATTTTATTCGCTTAAACTAATGATTAATCTACTTCCTGTTTTAAGTAAGTCCGATCTTAAGTTTTTTTCTCCTAATTTTCGTAGCCGTAGTAATTGATTCACTTTATGAAAATGTCTTATTTATCATTACAATTTTTTCTCGGTAAAAAATTTCATAGTCTTAAGTATAGCATTTTTCATAATATTAAGGATAACCTATTTTAGATTAATTAATTAAGGAAGGCCAATGTTGCCAGTATAAAAACAGTTATTACACTTTATCTTTTAAGAATAACTACGTCCTAAAGAGGGTCGTATTTTCCTATCATAAGGGAATAAACTTAGAATATTTCCAAGCACCCATTTCAATATGCTGTCTAAGAAAAGCAGAAATGTGATGTGCACTTTTTGTCTATCAACTGTAACTGGAATAAATTATGAACATTGCACATCGTGCAGCTCATTCTACCCTTACATAACAGTGAGACCTGATGACTCATCCGAAAACTCCATTATAATAAGTTAACAAATTCGATTTATAAAGTCTAATTTGTTGAAGTGCTCTAACATTTGATTCAATATCTTCGACGTGGATGTGTTTGTAGTAGTCTGAAAGTAAGCTTTAAATGTAGATGTCGGTTTGAACAGCACTCTGCATAAAAAGTAATTATAGAGTAGTCAACGAACCTAATTATATTAATTGGCCTTCAAAATAACTCTGCCGAAATTTGAAAAAAGAGGATGCAAAGCTGCTATTTATTTAAATTATATTTTATTTAACATATGAAATATTGTCTCTAAGCATATTATAGAATATATTATGCACCATAAATAATATCACATAATGTGCTTTAGGTGGCAGTGATCTATTTAGCTAAAGAGCTGTGCTCATTATTAGAAGGTAATGAGTTCGAATCTCGACTGAAACAATTTGTCGTGTTCAATGAAGATGGTTGAGATGCGTTAAGTAGCTGGACGTCACAATGCCTCTGAGTGAAATGATACCTTTGAAGAGAGCATGTCAAATAATGAGGGGTCTTCGGCTTGATCCCTGATTGTAAATTAAAAGATTTCTATTTAGCAATTTCCACCTTACTGGTAGAGCCTACTTACTTACTACTACTTAGTAGTTAGGTGGGGGGAAGAATGCTAAAGAACACTCATCTCATCGAATTTAATTCTGTTGTGTTGTTGTTGTTGCATGCCCCTGAGGTCAGCAGCGCTAGACCAGTTCCATGAGCGCGTACACCTTCAAAACGTTCAGCACCATAAGTGGATTCTCCATCAGATCTCTCCCTGAGAGACCAAAGCATTGAAGAATACATTCTGCTGTAATAATCCTTTTTAAGATAAGACTTTGATATCCAAAAGAAAACTTTATTTCATTTAACAATATTCTCATTTTTCAATAGCTATTTCAGGAACTTTTTACTTTATATATATATATATTTTGCATTTTGTTTTCATATCTGAAAAGTAGTAGTTTCAATATCCGACTCAGTGGAAGATTATTGTGCTAAAAGGAACTATGCAACTTGAAAGTTGCGTAAGATCAAACGTTCTTTTACTGGAAGGAGATGAATCATAGAGCTTTACTCCCAAATGTTGACCCCCTCATTTGATTATGGTTTAAAATTAATTAGTAATTGACTATCTTAATGACTTTATTGTAGAATCAGTTTTTAGAAAGGGTATCTTATCAAAAAAAAAAAAAATAGAATATGTGCTTATGTATTAATAATGGGAGTTGAAATACATTTTAAATGAACATATAAAAAAGCTAAAGGAATAATTTTTTTGATTCATTTAACTTCACTGATTATAGAAAAATAAATTAGTATTGAATAAAAAGGTAACTCAACACAATGCAAACTGAGTACAAAAATCTAAAAATAAAAAAAAATCTTTCCTTAATGACTTTAAAAATTTACTATCAGATAATAATGAACTTTTTTAATCTAATAATCATATGAATTTAAAGTTTTAAATTTATTACATTTATGAAGAAAAAAAATCCTTCTGATGTAACATCTTTATTTTGAACATGAGTATTTGTTCATTTTTAAATTATTATTTATAAGTCAATGAATTTGATGGAATTAACGAAGTAAAAACAAATCTTGGGAAATGAGAAAATAATTCCTTTTATTTCAGTTCCTAGCTCCGTAAATTTTTTTTCTTCCGGTCTGCAAGATCAGATATCAGTGATGGACTAAGTACCATGAAGCAAAGACACTCTTAAGATATTAAGAGAGAGTCCAGGGGTTAAAAAATGTCAACAGTCCATGGGTAAATGTTGATAAATGACCTTCTTTATTTTATTTAGTTTTCACGTTTCCAACCATGTAACATTGATAAAAGCCGAAAAAACGGGGAAGTTGCAGTTGGCCATAAAAAATTCACCAATATGTTTCTCCCGCAATCTCTGAAAGACTCTGGTAAAAATTTACTCTGATTTTTCGCTTTCTGGTGTCTCTTAAAACGATTCATCATAGTTTAGATCGTTCTCAACAGAAAGCCGTTTGATCTCTTGTTGATGCGTAGAAGTGGGAGCACCCTACAAAAGTGAAAAAAAAAATAATAATAAAACGGATAACAAGGGCAGAACAACATAAAACGGAACTTGTTCCATTCCCCTCTAAGCCCAGATACTAAATTCCCGACATGTTTCATGTATTTCCACCTCCATTGCACATATTGCGTTTCGAAACAAATTGTTTCGCAACTATGTTAACTCTTTTATTCCTCTGGAATCTCTGAAAAATGGATTGTTTTCTATTTCCCTTGCGTCAACGGCTGTTTTAAAGAAATTCGAACGTCGATCCGTCGTCAATTTCTCCTAAGGATTCCATGGTAGGGATATTTGTAAATCTTTGGGGATTTAAGGAAGAAAAAATGTATCATAAACCGATATTGGATTTGCGAAACAATTTTACATCACTTGTGTAAACATATAAAGCGAAAAGTGAGCACAAAATGCTTCGAGAATTTAAAATAAGCATTTGTTTATATTAAATGCTTGTATTCCAGAAGTCTTCATTTTAAGCGATTTTTAAAAAAATATTTCTGTCTAATGAGAGATTATTTAAAATAAAAAATATGCATTCTGAATGCAAATATGAAATATTTTAATTTCATATTGGCATTTAAAATCGAAGTATGACAGATAAACTGATCATATATACATGCAACATGTGTTTTCCTCTTGTATATATATATATGGTCTATCTTATATATATATATATATATATATATATATATATATATATATATATATATATATATATATATATATATATATATATATATATATATATAGATATAGATATAGATATAGATATATATATATATAAGCTCATTTAGAGATATTTAGTTTTTGAGAGAACACATTGCATGTATGACATAATATACAAAAAGACGTGTATCTTATTGCAGTTAATGCTACAAACGATACTCTCATATAAAATATAATATTTTTGCTACATTCGCAGTTAATTTTATTAATAAAATGCATGTTAATCTACTACAGTTGTAAAATATATCTCTGTTAACCTTTAGGTCATGATGACTGTACTTGGGTACAGTTGAATTAAAATTTAAATTAATGGAAATAAGATTTAAAATTGAATTCAAAGATATGTATTAATTTCCCTCATGTAAACACATTTTTCTCATACGTAACTAAAGTTAGCGGTTATGCCATAGTTTAGATACAAAGCTGACCAATCGAATTTCAACACCAAGAAATACAAGTAATATCACTATAAAATTTATTTTGTGGATAATGGGTTGAGACCTAGTATCAAATCATTAAATTTATAGACTTTTGCGAAGTGTGGCTCTGGTCAAAATCAGTAGCCAGAGTAGCCGCCATTGTTCGAGATCACGCTGCGACACGCCCCGGCATTGATTCAAAGAGATTTTGGATGTGTTCTTGGATATAGCAGACCAAGCAGCTTTCACACTTTGCCAAAACTAATCTAGTGTGGTAGCTGGGGAAGTAATTTAAGTCAAACTTTGAGCAACTATGGACCACATGTTTTCTATCGAAGAAAGATCCGGAGAGCGAGCCGGCCAAGGAAGCAATTCAATCTGGCGATTGATATTTTACAATGCGTGCAGTGAGGGATAGCTCATTATCCTGTTGAAATATGGCTGTGGGCAAGCCTTAAATCCCAGAGCAGTACCAGAGTAATATCCAGTACCACCAAATACCATAACAACTGGTGCAGGACCAGTGTGGGTTTATCCTCTCTCCGCAGTTGTTCAGCATCCTCTCTCCTCGGTGTCTCCAGACTCAAGTGCGACCATTGTGGTGTTGCAGACAGAAGCGTGATTCGTCTGTAAAGACAATTTCCTTCTATTCTACCATCTACATCCTTCTTTCATGTCACCCTTGGCGTCTGTTGGTTCTGCGTCAAGGGTAGACGAAACAATGGACATCAATACTCTAGTACGATGCCGACATTGATTGTATGCACCTGCATACTACCTTTGTACCCAATCCAGAGTTGGGTTCCGTCAGTTAGAGTGCAGATGCTGAATTGAGTCCTCGTTATTTAAAAGCAGTGATCAAATAGAAAACCTCACACTATTTGATCTCCATAGGCATCATTTCACTGTGATACAATGAATCTGGGACCTGAATTTTGATAAAGAGTGCGACTTCTTTAACAACTAGAATACAGCGTAGTATCCATACATTTCTTGCGGTGAACATACAACAAAGCAATGTTTTTTAAATTCTGTTTTCCGGCAAAATAGCGCTGCGTCATTTATCTTATGATTAATGAGTGTTTGTTGAAGCCTGTTTCTGTATATTTGATTACTCTTTAGTCCATAACCATTACGTTTTCCTGATCTAAATTCTTATAATTCTGCTTATAGGTTCTTATTTTTCAATAAATATAAATAAATTTTGATGAATATAATCTATTGTCAACTTTTTCAATTTTATTTAACATGCAAAATACGAACAAATTTCTTGTATAAGACATCACTTCGTATTAGTTATGATCTGTTGTTAAATACATCATTCTCAATGTCTTAAAATTCTACAATATTCTATGAGACCACTTACGTAACAATCATCTTACTTTTGACATTAGATAATAATCTCTACCCTTTTCTGTAAGATGAATCGTGCATTTTTTTAAAATTCAGTATAACATAGAGAGATTATATATACTTATAGATTTTTATTCCTTTATTTAATTCCTTTCCATGACTTGGGAGTTAAAAAGATGAAAATAAAATATATAGAACTGCTTACATTTTAACGTCACTCCTTTTTTTTAAGTTTATCGTTAGAGATACCTAATGAATATATTGTTAGAGATATCTAAGGAATATATTGTTAAGAGACATTTTATGAATACATTGTTAAGAGATATTTGATGAATATATTGTTAAGAGATATCTAATAAACATTTTAGAGCTAAAATGCCTTAAGAAATTTTTTTTTTTTGGAATATTTACGTTTAGTTCACATTCTTGATATTTAATGGTGTTTCTCTCCTTTGTTATATATATATATATATATATATATATATATATATATATATATGTATATATATATATATATATATATATATATATTTATATATATATATATATATATATATATATATATATATATATATATATATCACATGATTATAACTCCTATATTTATAGTATTTGCATTGAAAAGTGTGAAATAAATCTTATACATGCAAAGTTTTGTCATTGCTTAGCAAACTTTTTTTATTTAAGATTTACTACCAAATGATATAAATTATAAGGAAAACATTTGTACAAATATATATATATATATATATATATATATATATATATATATATATATATATATATATATATATATATATATATATATATATATATATAACTTAAAATTTGATAATTCCATCTTCATTGACATTATATTTCATATTTAAAGCTACATCATCTAACATAACCAGTATTTAAATTACAAGTTCTGAAACTTCTATTGACATGAAACTACTATTTTGTTTCTGAAATAGATACATTCAATAATTTCTAAACTATACTTATTTGAAACATTAAAAAAACTAATAACATTAATTCATTCTGAACATTTTGTAGATAGCTTTAAATTTTTTAACTCGTCAAGAATAAAAAACTAACTGCAGCTTAAGTACATTTAAAAGAGAGTGGCCTAATAATAGATTTGTTGGTCAGAACAACTCGCAAGAATTTTTCGTACTTATTTCGAATTTGAGCAATTCTATTTTAGTTTGAGGGGATCCTTAATTTCGTGATGAATAATTCTTTCATGTTAGCGCAGATGCGGTGTGCAGTTATCACGTGGAAACAGTGGAGGAAATATAACAAGAAAAGAGGTGGGCATGATAAGAAAGGGAAAAGGAAAGGGATAAAAGGGGAAACGTAGCGGAAAAGGGAGTTTTCCCAGGCATCATCCATCACGCACCTGTCAACCCTTCTTCCGTGACTTAGAAAAGGGGAGACTTTGTTTGTTTAGGCAAGGGAAATTATGGCACACACACGCTACAATGTAACTAGGTGAAAGCTTTCGCTCCGCTCAGATAAAATGCATTTCTGTGTTCTGCGAGGGAAGTAAACAAATTAAATCAATTGTTTGGACCTGTGGGTGGCAGATTATGTTTATCACCAATAGATAAGAATCAGCACTAAGTTTTCTCACAAATTAAAAGCTGTTTTCAGGAACATCGTCCACCAGGTAATTGAATGTAAGTAGTAAATATCCAGAAAATAAAAAAAAATTCTTCATTGTTGCAGAATGTTTTATTTTTTGTAAATAGCATTTAATGTTTTGATACATTATAAACGATAAATCAACAAATCTCTGTACTTCAGAAATTTTTTCATGTGTAAAGTAATTACTTTGTAATAACAGTAAATCAAATAATTAGAGTTACTTATTAGTTATTAATAAAGAACTACTAATTAATTTACTAGACACAAAGTTTTATCATTAAATTTCTTAGTTCTACAAAAGTAAAAATCTCACCTATCCGTTTCAATTTATGTATTATAATTTAATAATATGTTCTTTAAAGGCAACACAGTTCCTAAAATTCCCTCTTATTTATTTACTTTGATGAGGTGCCATCAGTATGCACATTTTTTGGGTATGTACATGACGTGTAACAGAAGACTTTTATAGTTTCATATGACTTCCGGTGATATTGTTTTCTGGAAAGGAATGCCTCGGACCCTATCCCACAAGAAAATAATGAAAAGATCGATTGAAAGATGGAAGATGAGTGTTGTTTTTTTGTGTTTTATATAAATACCTATCAAGATAGGACAGACCTCGCAGCTAAATGGCTTACGCTCTGAATTCCTGTTCAGCAATTTATGTTTTGGATTTTCGCCTTTGATGGGGATGTTTCTAATGGATCAGAATCATTAGTAAATCTCTCTCAAATTAGCCCTGAGGAATAAAAAAGTTGTTGATATAAACAAATTAAACCATACTTCTAACTATGTCTAGATTGATATTTATGGAGTTGCTTTTCTCGTAACCTGCAACCGTGGACATATATTTATGAAAGGTTTACCTGAAATTCAGTTCGTGGCAAATGGTCAAATAGCTCAGAAATTTTCAGCTGTTTGATTATCTGCAACCAGATGTCAGTAGACTGATAGATTAGGAAAAGGAACGAATCCATTTCACGTGCATAAATTAGCACACAATAAGGGAATTTCTTCGGGCTTCTTTGTCTAGTGGGATTTGAATGTTGTTGTTGGGTTTTTTATTTATTTTTTATTTATTTTTTATTTATTTTTTTTTATTATTTTATTTTATGAGGTAGCGTGAATTGACAAAATATACAAAATTTTCAGAAGCAAAGTAAACTGTTAGTAAGCCCGAGATCCTCAAACAAATGGTGTAAAATTCTAATTTGTCTTATAAATTCCATTAATTTTGTAAACTTCAGCAATTTTACTTTGCTATTGTTTAAGAAATTTTCTGATCTTCTTGCCCTACAAAAATGTAACAAAATAACATTTATCATGGAAAAATGACATAAGTCAATGCACGGCCGATTATGTAAAAACATTACAATCTTGTTCTTTAATCTTTCATACCAATAGATATTACAGCATAAATAAAGATTACATCATCAATTATTTATTGATCAATTATTTATGGAATGAACTTCTAATTACTCAATTCACGGGAGATTTAACCCAGAACACTGATTTAATATATAATCAATATTTAATGAATGGGAGGAGATATAAAGCTACGGATACTAGAGAAAAAATTGTTTGTAAAATTATTTTAGAATGATTTGAAAATTTGTTTAAATATGAAGAATAAGTAAAATTTGATAAACAAATTTGAATGGCCGACAATTTTAATTTAAAGTTACAAGTCTCGTATAAAGATACGTTTTCATCTGTAATTTTTCACCTCGTATATTTTCTTTTCGAGCCTGATTAGTTATATAACAGTTTCTTCCTATCTCTTTCCAGCAAAAATCATATTTGCCGAATGGACTTAAATTCCCAATGATTTTAAGCCAAGCTTAAGCAACTAAATCACTATTTATTTTTCTATTTTATAATCAGAAAATTTTATCTGCAATAATCGCAATTGATTTTTATTACGTTGTTAAAGATTAAAAAATATTTATTATTTTTATTTAAAAGGTAACAAGTTTGATACCTGACATAGCTAATTTCTTTCTTGCTGAGAAAGAGTTAACTTGAGACTACTTAAAAATAAGCTCAATTATTCTTAGAACTTAATCTCCTTTCTTTGGAATAATTTAGAAACTTAAAAATACAGGTGCCAGCTCTGGTGTCAACTTGCTATTTGATTCAAGTTTGTTGAGACTGGTTGCTGTGTTTATAGGAGATGGTAGGCAGATATTGGAAGATAAAATAGAGAAACTATGAATTAATGAATGATAAAAACAGACAATAAACACAAGAAAAGTACATACAGTTTAAGAAAAAGATATAATTCAAAACAATTAATCTGTTTCTAAACACGTGAATAACACGTGCCATACGTTGCATACTATCAATACCTTGCACAATTTTCAATAGCGAATAATTATTATTTTTAATTTCAAAAGCATGGTATTCATTTTACTGAAAACGAAGAATCGTAATATGTAAGTTTAAAAGTCAAAGCTAATTTCTGCGCTTCAAAAGAGGGTGGAAAGGAAATTCAGTTCATAGACATTCAGTAATTATTGAAATAGAAAAATTTTTTATTCCACTCAGATTGGAATAAAGTTTTTTTATGAAATAAAAAATATCACTTTATTTACAAAAAACTTATGGATTAAAAAAATTTGGAATAACATTTGACCTCTCATATCTTAACAACACAACCGAAGGAAACTTTTGTTACTCCTCGGAATCCTCCGCGTTTTTGTTTTCAAGAAGGAATTTTCACAGATAATCTGTGCACAGAGATCAGCTAAGCTACAAATGTGTATTTAGGCAGCCAAAGCTTGGCGCCCATCTCTCAATGTTAAACTGAATCTAGAATGTAGCTTAAAGCTTTGTACTCCGTAATGCACTATCAAATCATTAGCCCTTTTGAATACGAAAAATGACTTAATCAATGCAATTAGTGACGTAGCAGCCAGAAAACACTAACAGCACAAAGCTGTAGGGTATTTTAAATATTCATAAATATTACCAAAACTGATGAGTCATAATTTTCTCTAAAAATGATACCTGAAAACCCTTGTCCCAAATAATTCCCTCGATGCAGATCGTAACCGAAGGCAGTAATGGAACATTCTTTTATTATTGCTTAAAGGAGGACAATTTGAACCTATTAAAAATTAATAGACCTAATTTTAGATCATAGTAAACCTAATGTTCCAGAATTATTTTATATCAAAACAATAATCCTTATTTGTGTCCAGTGTAATTATAAACAGAAACTTATGATTTGCTAAATGTCTCAATCTGGTTCTTTTGTAATTTTGGAGAAATAATTATACCAGAGCTATCCTGAGACATTTAGAAACTGGAAGCAGAATCATAACTATGTGTTTTTAATTTTAGTCATTACATCTAGCTCAGAGTAAAATTAATCAGAAAAATTAATTAAATCAAAAAATCAGTGTTATCAGGTCATTAAATCAATCTTAGATTTATTTATTAAATCTAGGACTGACTCCTTTGATAATCCAAATTTATGTTAATGGGCTTTAAGTGAGACATATGAGAACAAACAAGAACAGCTTATAAATCAAAAGAGGATAAATTGCTGAATATAGGCTTCATTTTAAAAATTATCAAGAAAAATTCGGAAAATTAACCCAGAAATATATCTAAAATACATTAAGTTGTTGCTGCAAACTGTTTTATATACTGGTGAGATTTCTTTAAGGAATTTACTTAGCATATTCCAAAGTTTTAACTAAAATTTTAAAATTTTATTTACAAAAAAAAAAAAAAGTTATGGAAGAGAAATAAAAAAATAACATCTCTCTGAATTTTTTGTAAGATTTTTTGAAAACTTTAGAAAAACGATAGAGAAAGTATTTTATGAAAAATGTAAAGTTGTACATCTGGTTATTTATAAACCAAATATATTAATTTATTAAAAATAACTTGTACTAAATACAATTAAAAATAAAATGTAAAATCACGTGGAAATCAGCAAAAGAATAAACTGTCAAAGATCAAATATTTTGAACAAAACTCAAAACCGAAACTAATGTCAAGAATATAGCATAATGCAACTCAATATCTTTTTTTTAAATTTTTTTATTTATTTATTTTTTTTTAACAATCTACTGTCTTGAATTCCACACGAGAGCTAATCAGACATAATCAGTTTGAAGTAGATTACGAACAATTGCAAATATCCATGGCAGAGGTAGAATCGAACCCAAAGGTTAATGAGCGATAATGCACAGCCATTCAGTTGTTAAACTCATATATAACTTTGAAATTTGAGCATGTCAGTAAAAAATATAGCATAAAGTAATAATTAATTTTGGTCAACATATATGCACAACTCCTTTTAAAAAAGCGTTATATATATATATATATATATATATATATACATGTAATAGTTTTTGTTTTATATTAATTTAAAATAATTACAAACAAATCTGAAAAATGCACTTCTTATGCATTAGAAATAAGAAAAGACTTTAAAGGCATGCCAGGATAAATAAAATGAATTTAGAACAAAAAGCAAACTTCAAACGGAGTTTATTTACACTTAAGAGAGAGTAAAATAATAAAATTTATGAATTTGAAAAGCATTTTCTTAAATTAATTTTTACATTTGGAGAACTTTATGCACAACTCCTTTTAAAGAAGCGTAATATTTATTCACATTTTTGAGTGTGCTGTTTATTTTCTCAAGCATTTTCGTTTGTTCTTTGCTGAAAGTTTGGTTAAAAACAGGAAAACGTAATTAATTTTAAAATTTCCGGATAAAACTTATTTTCTTTCTGGAAAGCGATGGAATTAACTGAATAAGTAAAGGTGAAATTTTGGTTAATTAAGTTTCACATTAAAATCAATTTCATTTTTCTATTTTCCAGTTAATTTTACCATAGTTTATTTTCATAAATGAAATTTTGTAAAAAATCAAGAAAAAGTATTTTTTTATGAAAGCGTTATAAATTCTATTCTTTATTTAATTAACTGTATAATCTAAAGATTTAAATTTAATATCAAATAATGAATAAGTTCTCTGTGAAATTAAGAAATTTCTTTTCATGCACTTTTATTCAAATTACATCGGATAAAATATTCTTATCCACATAATGAACACTTCAAAATCCACATAAATATAATAAGATGTGGTAAAAGTTTCTTATTACTAAAATTCATTATAACCAACAATAATTTTTAAAACAGCAAGAATAATTCCTTTACTGAAATTATAATGCTTATAGGTGTTAATGAATTTATTATTTAAAGAAAGGAATTTTAAATTAAATAAAAATATGCTCTGAACGCAGCTTTTTCGTTGCACACCTGTCACGGAAAATCCCATGAATTATTAAGTCAGAAAGCAATTAAAAATTCATTGATTTTTTCATGTCAATCTATAATAATGTAATTATATTTTATGTATAAGGTTAAGTTTCTCAGTATTGCAGAATTCTCCATTTTGATTTAATATGTTAGTATAGTGAAGGATCGAAACATGCCATGCCATGATATCGATTAACATCTGAGTTTATCTCAGAAGAAATTGAAACCACAAATTTGGAAGGCAATTCAGCGCTACATAAAAATGAGAAGGAGTAAAGATCTCTTTTCAAAAAGCAACCCAGTTAAACTCTATAATTTTCATACTTGCAAGTTTAGGTGAGAAAGGGAATGTCTAAAATTAGAGGAGAGATTTTGAAGCAACACTCTACGTCTAGACTGTTCGATTTTCTGGTAGAATTGATAAATTTAATTAGAATACATAATGAACATTTATGAGCATAGGGGTTCAGACTGGAGTTTAAATATCTATAAATGATTAATCCTAGGATTTATCAGAAGTCCCATATTATATTATCTACACACGCTTCATATCATTACAGAAGTTCTACCAGGTTGAACAGTTTTCTTTTGATATGTATGGTCAGTGTAAATTCATGCATTCATATGTCCATCTATACGATTGGCGTATCTTGTCCTATTTGGACTTGGCTCCATAAAACCCAACCAACCATTTCTACGATGCAATTGAAAACTAAGCGATTCAGGTATGCTAGGTGTCTCCAGTTATCGAGAACCAATAGCGGTGTTGGTAGCTCCAGGACAGGTGTAAATCTATCTACTCAGCCATCAACAACGGTACTTGTGTTGGACTTATCCATCAAAAATCATATCAACAATGTTCCGCTGACTGATTCCCAGCCAAACACTTGTTGATAACCTTGCAGTGAAATCCACAGCAGTTTTAGGAAGTGTCTCTCGTAGGGGAATCCTCTTCAGTTATTAATAACCCCGTTCATTGTTAGCTTATTTCCCAGTTTCATATCATTTCAATGCTTTACCGCATAGTCAATGTATATGCGATACCCATAAAATGGTCAAAAGAGAAAATCGAATTTTCTGGCTTTTTCGAAGAGTTAATTTACATCTGTCATGGGTCAATCCTAACGCCACATTCACTTGAATTTTGATATCCTGCCATTGTTGCAGACATAACAAACCTTTAATATCTTGGCTAGAGAATAATAACACCATGTTTAAACACCTGTTGCCTTATATAGACGTTATCAACCACATAAGCATCATTCCTTAGTTACATATCTTTATTATTTGCTTTTTGGCACCTGTACTATTTTTATGTAAGAGATTTAAATAAACAAAATGGGCCTTAACGTTGATTATACTATCTAGATTAACCTGCTTCACATCGTTTCATTTAACTCATTTTGCATATGAGTTAAATAAAACGATTTATTGCTTATTGTTAATTACTCATTTATTGTGTTGATACTCAACTTACCGCTTGGTTATTTAGTTGAAATTTTACCATAAGAAAACATGTACCTAGATTTTGAAAATCCCCCCTAACTGTGAACTGAAGAGACAAACATGAATACAACGAAAATGGAAGGAGGACGCACTTCAGATATTTTTGTATATCACATAGAGAAATAAACAAAAATATTGATTTAAAATATTGATCACTTCTAACTGAAATTTCAAATTAGACGTGAAGCATTAAATTTTACACATTAGAAAATAAAATAGTATACATTTCTAAAAATAAAAGTTATCATTTAGTTTAAAATTAAAAAGACAAAAATGAAATTAAGGGCAACAGCAAAACAGCAAGATAAGTTGTATCAAATTCTTTTTAAGTACGACATACCAAAATGAAACGAAAATCCTAAGAGCTAAATAGTTATTTCTGATCTAAATTTCAGTTTAAATGTTAAAATAAGGAATTTTACAATTTAATATATATAAAAATGTAATTTATATAACAGATTCTCATACAAAACTATCTTTTAATCACGGAAGAAAGTCTTAGGTATAGAGTAGCTAAAAACAAATCGAAAATGGTATATAATATATAATGGTACGCTTGAGATTTTTCGGTAGTTACAAGGTTATTGAATATTGAAATTAGGATTCTTTTCATTCACTTTTCAATCCACTTCTAACCGATGGTGTATTAGAAAAGGTGAAAACACATTAGTTGAAAAGGGTAAAAACAACATTATTTCAAAAATTCTCAAAAACAGAAGAAAATAGTAAATATCGTTATTTCAAAAAAATTACATTTTGGAATGAAGAAGGAAACGTGCTTCCGTGGCTGCAAATGTTTTCTCTATAATTCCTGCTTTTACTCATAGATGACAATTTTAAAAGAGAAAAAAACCCCGTTCTTAGCGGGAGCAGAGTTCCGAAGTGGAATGTTATTTATTTAAAAAGAAACTTTACACACGCTGTTCAAATGAACATTCATTATGTTTTTTAAAATAGTTACAAAAGCTGTCATCAGGCTAAAAAAGAATCTTGGTTCTTATTTTAAGCAAATCAGAGATCGACATCTTTCTGTAAGTCCCACTTTATTCCGTGCAGCTGTTTTCAATTCAACCTCAGGCAAAATTTCAGCGAATGAAAAGAATAAGGATTTTGCATATGTAGATGTTTAGTCACACGTGAACATTACGTAGTATTTTGTTGCGTATTCCGCAATATTTAATAAAAAGAAACCTAATATAATTTTCTTAATGTTATCACGCAGTGAAAAATATTTCGGGAGCTATTGTAACAAATCTAATGAGGAAACCTCACATTTTAGAGCGATAGTTCTCATAATTAACCATTGTTGTACAAAAGATGTAAATTCTGTTATTTGCATATTTTTCGGGTCCTGTAGTTTTGGCACTGTGTAGGAATCGACATTTTAATATCTACAGCGCTATAGTTTCTGAGAGGATTTCTCATAAACAGTTGCCCTGTAATATGTTACAAAAGACAAAATACAGAAAACTCGTAATTTTCCCCTTGAAAGATGTACATACACGAAACAGAAGCGAAACATCTACCTTTTCTTACTCAAGAGTGGATAGTATCAATCCTGGTAAATTCCTCCTCAAAGAATTTTTAATTGTGCAACCAGTAGGTTAATGGGAGATTCTTTGAATAAGTACTTGAATTTATTCCAGGATTTCAACATTATAATTCATAAATGTATATAAGTCACTTTATAAAAAAGGAAAATTAAACTTGGTTTAAGTTTTTACACTGATTTATTTATGAAAATTTTCATATTTAAAAAAATCTTATAAAATAGTTTCTAAGAAACGAGCAAACATCAATCACCTATTCAGGTTACTCATTTAATGAGATTTACTTATATATCTGTGACACAGAGGAGCTCCATATTTGTTTAAAGAAGATATATATACTCATTCATATCATCTCTTTTGATATTCAATGTGAAAATAAATATATATCCCGGGAAATGTTTTTAAGTATTAAAGTTTTTTCCACTTTTAAATTGTACAGTATTCTGTGTTATCTTGATGCATTTTATTAGAATACGATGTATAATCAACTTAAATAATTAAATCTCGTTAACTTGTCATCCACGTAATATGAATTGCTAGTTAATGCTAGTAAACTTCCATTCACACACACATATGAAAAGTTTCAATAAAAAATTTTAATTTTTAAATATACATATACTAGATTTACCTCTTAATAAATAACGACACAAAAAATCATACATTTTTTGTGCAATATTTACTTTTTGATTTCTTTTGACTTTTTTCCATGACACAATACCTTACATTGAAAAGAGAAGCAGTTACTTCGAATTTTTTGAAAATTTTTTCCATGACGTTTCCTGTCAAACTTTTCAAACCGATAGAAATTTAAGCTGCAAACATTGAATTAACTTAGATATTAATTAGACATTAAACCAGAATCTATGCTAAAATAAGATTCCGCATTTGTCATTCATTATATTTCTCTTAAAACCCATGACCAAAAACCATTCCATTAGGTTAATTTGCATGAAAGATTGCACGGAAATCGACATATATTTAATGTTCCAAAAAAAAAAAATTACATTTGTTTTCGTATTTTATGTCATTTTTATTGAAGTATAAGTTGTCTACTAGTTTTCAGGATTTCAAATTGCAAGTTAAACAAAATTTACTTATAATAACATTAAAGTTTATACTTTCTTGTGTTATTTAAAATTTTCTTAAACGACTTCTCTTATGGTGATAAAGAAAATACGAAGTTTTTATAAGTCCATATTAATCAGGGACAATATATATCAATATATATATATATATATAGGAAAAGATGGTTATATTAAATAAAATTTGCTATAAATACATAATGGTATACCAAAAAGTAATTTTGTACATAGTAAATTGCTTTCATTAAACTTCAACAGAAGCTCTAAACTTTATATCAAATATCACATGCTGGGGAACTAAATTGTTAAGGTATACCGATTCTGTCTAAATTAATTCCATCCTGAGAAGAATTAAGATTTGATTGAGGAAAGACGAAACTCTCTCTGTGTACGGTCGTAATTTATCTTAAGTACTATATCAAATTAATTTTAATCACGTTGCTTTCGTAATTATCAAGGTCTATTGAATGTCCTTTAGATGGGGAAAGATTGTTTCTGCACTGTACTGGATTAAAGGTTAATGCTGATTTTTCTGGTTGATCATTCAGGATATTCTGACGCGATCAGAAATATTTAATTCCATTTATTCGCTCTCTAATGTTTTTAGGATATAAAAATGAATCTCTACAATAATAACATTTCCTCAAAATAATAATGAATGGATTAATGAATAAAAATAATGTATTTTTGACGCAGTTCTTGATACTAAATTTAATGGATAAAAAGTGATTTCAGACGTTTTGAAACTAATTGCAGGTTAAATTAATTATCCAGGAAAAAAATTATGTATTACATAATATTTTGAATAAAGAATATATGCATTACATATATTCTTTCAGACATAGAACTCTAGTAGATGATATGCGGCAAAATACACTTACATTTATCAAACATACATTAACCTTTTTTTAAGGTGTAACATTATATTAAATATTGTAGGCACATTGTGTGTGTGAGAGAGTGTTATTCCACATTTTATTAATTCTTTTTGACACAGTAACAATTTCAAAACTTATTTTACTTCACATTTAATTTTTTAGATTTAATGTGGAGTAAAATAACTAATTCTTCTAGAAAACCGGTGGCTAGAGAGGACCTAATTGTGAATGAACCTATCACATATCTGTCTTAATAGAGTTAAATGATTTCTTTAAATTTAATGGAAAAATATATATTAATAGTTGAAATAGTTGCAATTAATAGTTGCAAAAACTATTATTGAAATTCAAGTGAAAATAACAAATGTTAGCTACTAGAAATTTTCATTTAAAATCAATAGTAGTCATAATTTTTAATAATATTTAAAATTATGTTTAATCCTCTTTCGCATAGAAAAGAAGCAAGTTTATCTTATTTTATTTAAAAAGAATGAAAATATACATAAACAAAGTTCAGAAACCATCACTTGTATTTTATATTTAAAGGTGCATATAGATATTTATAAATACCGTTAAATACCGCTATTAATTTAAAATAAATATATATGTTATGAATACTGCAGTATTTTTTAAAGAATTTACTCCACTAAGTACAAAATAGCCCCATAAAGTATAAGATAAACCATTACTATCTCGATAATATTCAAACTCATTTAACCGAATGTTATCTATTACTTTTGTTATATTATTTTGTAACGATTATTATTATTATTTTTTTGTTGCAAGAATGCCTTTTTCGTTTATTGATTACATACATTTATTGATAAATTCTATAAATCTCAAAAATTAAGAATATGAATTTAAAAATATGCAATTTCTTTTGATTCTTTATGTAAATTAACTACGATTTTCTAGTTAACTGAAAATAATTTTTTATTATTTCTTTCTTGGAAAGAAATTAATTTTAAGAAATATCCTTATTGACATTGCTTGAAAAGAATGAATAAAATAATTATATATCCATAATTTTCTAGCCTGAACTATTAAAATGAATCGAAGAACAAAATATAAAAATAGTAATGAAATTTCTATAAATTTTAAATAAACTTTCTGGGAAATTTTGTGAAAATGATTCAAATATTATAACCTAAACATTTTTCAAAATAAACCTTTGAAAAATCACAAGATAAATATATAAATAAAAATTCTTGAAAATATATTATGTATTGGTGATATTATTTATGTTTTAATTATTTAAACTGCAATTGATAACTTTAATGATCAGTCTAAGCGGGAATGTCACAACTAGGAAATATTCCCTCAACTTAGTTTAGAAGAGATGTTAGATATTGCGACCACAATGATGACGAATAATGTTGCAAAACCCTATAAAACTTTCCAGTGGCAACAAATTAAAACTTTTAGACAGTTAAATTTGTGAGTTACATTTAAGTGTTGTCAGTTTCACAACTATTAATTTAACCAGTGCAATGCATGAAATAATGTGTGTGTTGCCAAACTTAAAAAAATAATTAGAAATTTAGATATATGCTTGCGTGTATATATATATATATATATATATATATATATATATATATATATATATATATATATATATATATATATATATATATATATATATATATATATATATATATATTTTTTTTCAGTAATTATACTCGTATTTATATATAACCAGTGTAAATTATAATAGGTAGGAATTCCTCAAGTAATAATTAGTGAATGTGGGTAACTTGAAAGTTTCTGAAGAGCTTACGGTAAATGTTACCATACGAAATAGCTTATTAATGCTTAATTACTTCGGTTTCCTGATTTAAACATTTTGTACTTTGCTAATGGAAATTTAATTACTTTCCAAGATTTTAATTTAGAAATACAAATAAAAGCTTTAAAGAACTTTTGTGTCAATCTAAATAAGACTGGAAATTTTTTCCTATTCAAAATAACTATTACTGGAAATATATTAAGTCCTTACTATATTTCCACTACATAATGTTGCACACTGTTTTGGAAGTAGTAATTTTCAAATCATTTGAATGTAATCAAGATCTATAACTTTTATAATATATAATTTGCATATATTATTTAGAACAAAATCTATATAATTAAGCGTTGATATTATAAAATATTTAATCATTAATTTATTGAATAATTTTTGGAATGCGGGCTTAACCGAAGTTCCATAGTTTTCCCTAATGGTGCCAGGACAAGCTAAATAAGTTGTGGTCATAATGCCCTTCAGATGAGATGATACCCCTGGGTTATAACAGATCAAGTGTTGAGAGGTCTTCTGCTTAGTTGTGACTCCAAATTACTCACTCAGCAGTTTCCACCAAACTGGTAGAGCCCACCTGTAGGCTGTGTACAAGGAAGTATGTCGTTGCAGACATAAACGGCTGAGATCACAGTTAAGGCCTTTTGATCTTGAAATGCACAGATGTACCTTTTTGTTTCGGTGAGTCTAATTCCAATGGGCAGGATGATAAAAGAATTTTCTTGCATAAAATTATAGAATTCAGTTTACACAATATTTAATTTATTTTCGAGCACTGTCTCCAAAAATCCGAGATCTCATAAACTTATGTTTATGTGATAAGTGTGCAACATTATTCTTAACAAGCAAAATGATGTTTGCAAATAGGCTTAATACGATCAACTATTTCTTCATAGGTATTTGCTTACATTTGTAAGAATTAAAAAGTGTCTAGTCTAACCTTAATTATATGAAAAATATCTATTATTAATTATTTTTCCAGAAATAATATTAAAAAAAATAGGAATTTAAATTTACTGTTATTTAATGAATTGTTCTTAAAATAAATTTAAATGAACTGTTAAGGATTCATTCCGAAACTGATAATTATATAGAATGTTTAAGTTATTGTAAGAAGCAAATAATTTTAAAAATAATAACTGTAAATTTTCAGATTAATGAACTATTGCTGAGTCATCTTTATTTTGTTGACTAAACATGCATAACATAACTTTTTTTATTATGTAACCTATTTATGAAAAATATAGTAGCAGATACAAATATTTCAATCATCGACATATTAATTTACGTTGAAACTGTTTTAAATATCCAATATTAACCTGATTTTTTCTTAGAAAAATGTTCAATGCAAAAAGCAACGATGTTTCATAAAAAAGATTCAATTTTCAAGAAACCATTAGAACTTTTTAAATTGTATCTGAAGATTTAATTTTTGTTTTCAGATAATGCTTTTATATGCATTTACATAAGAAAAATCAAGGTTTTTTTAGAAAATCTTTTGATAATAAATAATCAGAGTTACATTAAAGTGAAACATTATTATATTCTTGAGGATTTAGTTTATTGATGATTGGCTTAAATGATTTTAGTTAATTTTTAATTCAGATTGAATGAGAAAAATATTCACCAGAAAATTTTCCAAGCATTTAATGGGATCTTTATAAATAAAATGCAGTCATTGTAGTAAATTTGCTCAAGGACATAATCCATAATTTCAGATGTTGTAAGTCACATGTTCCATTATGTTAGAACAAAAATGAAAATATAATTTTCATTGTTTTAAAAACAGAATCGTTTTTTTTTATATTAACTTTATTTGTTACTGAAAGTGTTTTATGTTACAATGAATGGTTTGGAAAAATGAAATACTCATTTAAGTTTTTAAATATTGATTTGTAAATAATACTTAATTTGAGAGTGATTAGGAAAAAAAAGAATCAAGAATCAACAATATCAATGCGCCTGACAATAAGATCTTGCACAAAGATGCACTTAATGTGATCAATTGAATCATAAATTTGCTTAATATATTTTATTTTAAAAATCACATAAATTAATACTCTAAACATTTATTTAAAACATTATTTGATTACATACACATATCAAAGTCTAAAAATTTCAATAATATTTTGATATATTTAAATTTTTAGGCATGAATGCTTTCACAAATATACCTTACCACTAAAATTTTATTACTTATTATAAAATAAAGAATAATTGGTTTAAAGTAAAGAGAATAAAAAAGTCTCAACATACTCTTCATTTCTCTAGATTACTAGATTTGGTGTTATATATTAGGCGAAGTTCAAAATCACAAGCTAGTATCGAAAAAAATATCAAGATTGTCACTTTGAATAATACTTAGACTAGTGTTCTAGCTGTCAAGAAAGCAATAACGGATGTCCTTCATAACAAGTCAACAACTCTCAAACAGTGCTGTTCGGTTCCCACGCAATTCATCAAGTTTCAAATTTACTGTTTTTTTTCCACACTCAAGCAATGAGAAAGTTTTATAATAATAAAAAAAATTCCACGGATGTCCGGCAAAGCAGGCCGCAAATTGCACTGCCAAGACCTTCGGACCTACGCCCAAAACTACAATTGTCAGCAAAAAACAATGACATAAACCCTGATCTGGAATTGCTTGAAATGGAAGTAATTTTCTGCATCAAAGGACGAGGAAACTGACACGAGGGGTCCTCCTACACCTGAGTTACCATGGGTTGCCACCCTCAACGTATCCGTCACGCACGTGTCACGCGTGACGTGTGACATAGATCGCGTGACGTGCCACGTGCACTCTTTTGTTCCCACGTCTGTCTCCGCTCCTGCTCTGAGTGAAAGGTGAGTTGTTAGGGAGGACTTGATAGACCTACTCCGTTCTCATGCAACTTAGCCGAAATCACGTGATTGTTCAGGGGGGAGTAAATTGAACAGGGTCAAATTATTTTGCTGCAATAAACTATGAAATTAGCAGATGATATTTATGTATGCTATGTAGAAAACAACTATCGTAAATGCTCTTAAAATGTCAGTGTTAGAACATATTTCTTAAATCTTGAAACCCTGATAACATGCATTATTTTTCTAAAAATTATAATTAAACATGTCTTGTAAAGAAATTATAACACATAACTTAGTATGGGATAGAATTATTGTGCTGCTAAAACTAAGCTTTATAGCTAGTAATAATCTTTAAAACATTTTGTTGAAAGTACTGCATAATCATTCTGCTATATACTGCATTAATGTTTTCCAGGAAAACATTAATGTAATATATAGGAGAATGATTGAGTTAATGATTTAACAACAATCCTTATTAAAACAATTAAGTTATTAATTACTAATTATGCGCAATATTCGTAAATGTGACCATTTGTTCCTTTAATTAGCTATTTTCAATTCATTGCTACAACATTAATTGATAAAGAATTTTGTTTGACTGTCTTTGATAAAAAGGAAACATAGGTTACTTTGAAGTTCTAGGCACATTGAATATTAACTATGTTCATTGTTTCTTGATGTAAAGAAGAAAGGGTAGCAGATCAAGTGTTGTCGTTGTCATAAATATGATTTAAAATTATGAGTCATTTAATGACGGTGAAATCTTATTCCCCACCCACTCAGTATTTTTTATAATACTTTCACTTTGATAAGAACAACAAATATCTTAGTAAATAAAACTTCTCATCTAATATTTTGAATATCTACTGTGCTTCCTATTCTAATAAAACATTTCAATGTTTATCATTTCTGTTGAGGAAGAGTGAGTTTTCTGAGTTCGTTCGTCTCTGACATGAAATTACATCTTACCATCTAAAAAAACTTTTTCCAAAATTTAAAATGGTGATTTCGTTTAAAATATCTTTCAAGATCTTTAAGCTTATAAATTCCCGATACTTAGAAACTTTCAGCTGTTTAATGTGTTTCTTAGTCCATCAATGTTTCCTTGTCTGTTAAAAGATCATTAGTTGCTGACAAGAAAAGGTTTGAATTTTGATCTAATCACCATCACTGAGACAATAACAATGACATATTGTGTATGTAGTTTATATAAGTGTAACTTAAACTTGACTATATAATGACGATATTTTTTCGGCAACTTATTTCTGCCAGCTGAACGTTCTCAACAGTTCTCTTCTTTGAGTTTTTAACTCTGGCCAAGCGATAAGCGTAATTCTTAAATTGGAACTCTTTTTCCATACTAATATAAAGATATTGGGCATCTAACGTCATAAGCTCTTTCAACACGATGGTCATAAATCATAAACTTTCTGACGAAAGTATGACGCATTTCATTCACAAGGCTGTACCAATCAAACATAAGGAGATTATAATTTCAACAAAAATCGGATATAAAATTAAATCCACACAAAATTATTTTTAATGATTATATATTTTTATTAACACCATAAAATGATAGTAATATTAACAAGGTATATTTATTACTTGAAAAAAAAAAGTGATGCATAAGCGCTTCCAAAAAGAATCGCTTGTTCATATTTTTATCACTTTAAATTTTACTGGGAAATTTTCAATCATTTTTATAAGAAATAAAATAAATGAATTTTTCTTGATTTGGTTGTGTGTTATAAGATCTGATATTAAATTAAGATTTAGAATTTTCTTCTATGATCATATATTTTTGATAAATGATGGTAATATTAACAAGGCATATTTTTATTACTTGAAAAAAAAATGATACATAGGCGCTTCCAAAAAGAATCACTTGTTTATGTTTTTATCTTTTCAATTCCTACTGGAAAATTTTCAATCATTTTTATTAGAAATAAAATAAATGAATTGTTCTTGAATTCGTTGTGTTCAAGGCTCATACCAACTCTTAACTGCACATTACAGTAAAACTTATTTTACAATAATTGGAAATGTGTGTGAAATAACTATTGAGAAACAAATTTTAAAAAATAAAATCAATTTATATTTTTTTTGTAAAGAGAATAATATTTTTTAAGTGAGTTGGTATGATAAAACAACTTTTTAAAATAGTTTTATTATAAAAAAATATTTAACTAGTTTTATGATACTCACAATTTACCTTATTCTTTTGTATCCTTTGCATCTTGATTTTGAGTTAAAAGAAATTTTTCTGATAAAATACCTTAGTTATGAAACAAGGGCACGTAAAATATTAAATTCTCTCTCGATAAATTATAATCAAAAATTCCTTTTAACGTACATTGCAATTTCGTATGGTCCCCCCCTGTGAATGTTAAAATTCGTGTTGTTACGAAAGAAGACATTTCCAAGTTAAAGCCTTGAAGGCTTCAGAATGTTCTTTAGGGAACAATTCATTACAAAATCCCCTCATTATTTATGATATCAGACAATGCTGCCTACAAGATACGAGTCTTTTTATCACTGCTATTCCTATTTATTCATCCCTTTTTACCTCCAGGAGGGATTATTATCCCTTCGCCAAGAATCATGGAAAGGCAATTTCATCGCAAACAAAAGACGTAATCGATGCATTAATGCCGATATTTCGATGGCAAAAAATGTCATTTCCGGAAAGAGCAATAGTTCTAGCGTAACAATCCCTCCATTTGGGAAAACGTGCTTCAAACTTTAAATGGTAAGAAAAGCGTAGAATTCACTGCTTCTTTCTTACGTTGGGTTTTGTAAAACGTGATCTTTCGTCTCACGAATGGAACACAAATGCTGCTTCTACACAGATTGAAATCACCAATTATAGCTCCAGAAAGAAAAGATAAACACAAAAACAAACTCTAGAAAATTTTCCAATTTTGAACTCTTGATTTATGAAGCAAATAATCAAACCATTTTTGTCCATCTGTTTTGCTTTGATTTTCATATGTGTCAGCATGAAAAAAGCTGCCCATTCAAGGTAGAGCAGAAAATAAAATGTGAAAACGCAACATTTTATTGGTATATGCCAATTGAAAATATGTGCATGAAATGGGCCAATTAAAAATGTCATTGAAAGGAGAATAAGATTAAATATTTAAATTGCAGATGGTATTTTCTGATGATGTACCATATTATAGCAGATTGATAGAAGCATTAAGGAAGATTGATAGAAGCTGAAATTTATTTCAAGCGTTGCATAAATAATTTCAATAAACTGATAAACATGAATGAGTTATTTGAAATTACTAACATTGATGTTGCAGATATGTAATTTTAGCTCTTCAGTAATTTACAACAGAAATATATTTTATAAGATTTAGAATTGCTCACACTCTCTTCAGTTATCATTATTTCAATTTTTGAATTGAGTTTTGGCTAAAGATGATAAATGACTGAATCCTAATGCTCAAATGAGAGAATAGCATTATCCTGTCAGTTTTGTTATTTATGATCTTTTAGGAGAGAAAGGTATTTTAAAATTGATAAATCCTTAATTTCTTATCCCGTCATTCTTCTTGTCAAAATTCATTTTAATATTTAAGAGATGTCTTAATTTTTAATTGATTTACTAAATTTCTTACACTTGATTTTGCAATGATCCATTTTATAGTGCATTCAAATTCTCACAACCAATACATGAAAACTGAATGGATTATTTTTTGTATCGTGAAGTCAATTGACAGAATCATTTGCTATGAATGGGTTCCACTAATCGTTGTAGCAGGTTTCTGTGAACTGGGATGCCATGTCAGTCTCTTCAAGTATTCTGGCCACCAAAATTTCAGGAACAACATGTTTTTCAAAGAACATCATAAAAAATATCAATAAAATTTTTTAAAAATTAAAACATGTGGCTCAGCAGCCCTTGGGAGCCCAGACATACAGTGCTCATATCTATTTTCCTGATTCTAGAACCCTGGGATGCGAAGGATATTCCCCGGTTAGGTGGTTAGACTAACTCGAAACTCCTAGTGCTTAGTTCCAAAGGATGTTTGGTACTTAGTTTAATGATCCATTGTAGGGTTGAAAGGGTTGTAGGCTGAGGAAAATGTGCTATCAGATTGTGAGAAAACTGAAAAGTTTGTTAAAATATCCTTATAATCAATGTTTCAATTGCTGAGAGAGCTAAGAAAGAAATTCTTTCTTCTTCCATTCTTTTTCTCAGATAAATTTACACTCTTCAGAGACATGAAAAAGATGGCTGAAATCATTGCCACCTTTAAACATATTAAACAGTAATATTATTAGAGCAAAATTTATTTTGTAGATGTTTTTTTTTCCTAAAAAATCTAGTTGATTTTAAATCTGCAATTTGTGTTTTCAATTTTAAAAATATTTTTAAAATTGGCAATGTATTTTTGCAGATTTTATCATTTAATAAAACAGCTGTATGGTTCTCTCTGCAAATCTTTTTTCTGCAAGTTATAAAAAGTACATACAGTTGAAACATTTTGTTCATCTTGGTATATATATATCTGCTGGAGCATACAGTATTGAGTATTGTTAGAATTTATTTTTCATCATGTCCTCTCAAAGCAATTGCTTGATTTGCATAAAAACTAGTTTTAAAATTTTCTGTTTTCATTAATTTCTTTAGAATACTGCTTATCTAATTTATAATAGATGGAATCTGATGAGAAACTTCTAGTAAACTTTCCAAATTTTTTTGAGTTTTTTATAGAATTGCAGGATTTATGACAAGTTCTAAGCTGGAATAGTTCAGTTACTCAACCTGTTGGTTGTAAATACAGATTCAATACATTCTTTGTTAGTATATGATAATTCTCTGCACTAAAAACAAACTTTATTTGCTGAAAGATCATCTGTTCACCACCTGCACGTATTTTACCATTAATTTCTA
Organism: Latrodectus elegans; assembly: GCA_030067965.1. Classification (NCBI taxonomy): domain Eukaryota; kingdom Metazoa; phylum Arthropoda; class Arachnida; order Araneae; family Theridiidae; genus Latrodectus; species Latrodectus elegans. The sequence goes on along the minus strand of CM057812.1, from coordinate 82,295,938 downwards.
AAATTCAAGATTTTTTTTTTGAACGAGAAAAAAGAAAGTTCAGGCTGATCAGTACCTAAAGTTACATTGCACTTGGTACTAGGCTATTAGCAGGGTTTCTTATATAAATTACAGGCAAAATTACAGTACTTACTTGAGAATATTGGCTGCCACAGTCTTAAATCTTTTATCATTCATTGTTTCTCTAGTGAACTCCTTATTGATTTCTTCCAGAATCAAAAGTCATATTAACATTTTCAACTGCAGCATGAGATTTTGCACAAAAAATCCCTAATTATCAAACGAAGCTATTTTAGAATTCATGATTAGTAATGAAAAAAAATCCTTTTTAAAATGAATGAGTAATTGCAGCAAATTTATATTCAAAAACAACTTTTCTTGCCAATGCGGAAATTAAACCGCTTTCGAGAAATAAAGATCAAGAGCCAGTTCATTCTCTTTCAGAATTGTAGCTTGGTGACATCGTGTACTGTGATGTCACTTTAAATAATGAAAGAAAACGTCTCCATATGATGTAATCGTCAAACAGCTGTGCATTCCTTGACTGATCAAGAAAAGTATGATAAACCAAGAAGAAAAGTTATTGAGATTGACATATCAAACTTAATTTTTCATCTCTTATTTCAAATCAATCACTTCTTCATTTTAATCCCGCAAAAGTTTGAAAATGCAAGCATTCCTTATTTTTAACATATAGATAATGCATTGTCGATAAATTAAACATTGAAAGCTCTAGTGAGAAATTTAAGTATTAATTATATGTATTTAAAGACGAGAGTTATTTATAGATGATGGACTGCATTCAAGAGTAGTAGGAAAAAAACATGGAAAATTTCGAGGTCCTACATAGGAGACGTTCAGGAAGAAAACAAAATTGTCCTTGAATTATTGAATGCACTGCCTCCTCTAATTGTTGAATAAAGAATAATGTTTGTGTGAGAATTTTCATGCCAAAGATCTTACTTTTTGGGCTAACTCCCTTTGAGTACTACAGCTTTTATGTTGATATTACGTTGAGTAGAAATTCACAACTTTTCTAGGATCAAATGTGGTCTACCGAAGCATTTTATTGACCTAACTTGACAATCTTATAGAATTCTTAATTCAAATTGAGATATATCAATGGGACAAATATAAATTCAGTAGTCAATCAAAAAGTATCGCATGAGTTACAATACTTGCGAATACAGAATATCTCCTGCAAAATTATATACTCTTCTTGTGCAGTTGATAAGTTTTTGGACATTGCTCAACTGCTTTTGTTGCTCTTTTGGTAGTTGAAGAAATGTTTGGAGGATGTGAATGAAAAACTGGTCAACTGAGACCATATTTTATCCTTCATCTTCAATTTTTGTTACGCACATTAAATTTCGGTGTTGACAAATTAGCCAGCATCTTATCAAATGAGACACCAACGAATCTAGTAGTCTATGAACAATGTGCTAAAATTAATTAGGGTGGTCGAAGAAAAAATATTTAATCCATAGGTTAAAGTTGCATTATTTGACAGAAATGATTGGTAGGGAAATGAAAAAACTTGCGCTTGGAGTATGTTTGAAATTAACAGAATATGTCTTAACTCCTCTGATGGTAGTAGAAGTAAGCCCAATAAGGGTTGATGATTATCTCCTTCTGACACCAATTTTTTTGGCATTTAGCAGAATACCTCATTTATAACTACTTATATATTTATGAAATTTAATATGAAATGATAACGTTTTATGGATTTTAATGATACATATCAATTAGCAAAATCTTTTCATTTTCCTTGGTTTGGCTTGTAGGTAATTTTTAAAGTGATTATGCAATGTGAACATAATATCATGTTATCGTCTTATGCTAACATAATCTTATGCATCGTATGTTAACATAATAAGTCGAACATTCAGGTATGTGGTACGAGAATTTCTGAAATTCGTATAATTCGCAGTATTTAATGTTTGTGATTGTTTCAAAATTTGAAAGTTAGGTAATTGGTATGCTGGTAGGATGCATACTGATATAACTAAGAATGGCTGAGATGGAATATGGGTTCTTTCAATCCATACAGAATTATGAAATTGATAGTTCATGGTGATAAATAATCCTATTACGACCCTGTGTATTGTATAGCATAAGAGCTGAATCTCTTCGTATATTTTGATAGTAATACAACATGTAATGTCTTACGAGAAGATATCTTATATACAGTGAGTTGCACACATGTTTTACAGAGTTAATATCTAGGAAAAATTTCAAATTATGTTCTGATGTAATGATTGATTGTTTGGATGGGTATTATTATCTCTCTTATAAAATAATTAGAATCCCTCTGTATCAGCTATTAAGAAATTTTACATTTGTAATTCAAAATCCTATTGAATAAACATAATAGGGATACATTATCTTCATAAAAAGTAAAGTTTGAAGATAAACACTCATAACTTGCTTTCAACGGAGCGTTTCGGCAATTATCGTGTATTTGTCATGGGGTAGGAAGCCAAACATCAGATCTCTTTTCTGGAAGCATTAGTAAACGAAGTGTCGTAAAATGTGTCTGGATATGATCCCAGAAGACCAATTTACAAGCGTTTTCAAATAAATGCATCAATAGTGTTAACGGTTTTGAGTTCATAAGCATATTTGTTAGACTCTTGATGACTGGGAAAGCTTAGTTTAGTCCGATGATTTATAATTCCCTTTGGTATGTTTTGAGGTCAAATTTGGAATGCGGCATAGAGTCTACAAGAGCATGAATCATAATTTTTAATGATAAAAAGGGATCCTTTTGACCTAAAATCATTCGCGATTGTTTTAAGAACATTTGGAGTAATTAAAAGAAATGGTTTGGAAAACTAAGTCATAAGACATTGTTTCTTCCAAAAGTATATAAAATCTAATTGGAAGGTAAATTTGTGAAAAAATCTTAAAATGTCAAATGCTCTCGATTTTGAATGATATTGTAACCGGATGGATATATGGTTCTTTAAGGAAATTCTATAATGACTCGCATAAAGTTTAAAATTATTCTAGTTACTGCATTGCTTTTTAAAAATATATGTTACACTTGATTCTAAATATCAATTTATTTTAGTATTTGATTTATTTTACTTGACTATATTTAATTTCCCAATAATATCTGTATTACATTTAAAAATAATATATACATTGGAAGAACAAATTACATTTAAGGAATTATATTTCAACCACACATTTTATAACATTTCTTTGCCTAAAATTTTGAAACCCAAAGTAAGATAATTTTAGCGTTTCAATTTGCAATAATTAAAAAGAAATTCATCTTAAATATCTAAAAACTTTCTTAAATCTCACGTAGTATGCGTTTTTTTGATTTAATGTATTTTATTTTTCTTTCGTAATCCCTGTTATAGTTACGCATATTTTATTATTACCGTTTTTTTAAAATTATGATGATTTCTGAAAACTATACCCGGAATAAAATTGTTTTAGATAAATAAAAGAAAAAGTAAAAAAAAAAAATTAATTAATCCTGAAGAAAAAAATTTATTTTGAATTTTGTATATGATTTCATGTAAATGTAAAAAATATGCATATTTATATATAATCCAAATCAACCAATAACAAAAAACAGTGAGGAGATTACTTCGTCTTTTTGAATAGAAAACATGTTAGAAAATTGAAGCTTTGGAAGAAATATAAATATATTACAACTCCCAAGCGCCTCCCGAAAATGCATAACGCAAAATATTTTTCAATATTTTTTCGTTAGATGTGGGTTTACAAGAAAATATTACTGTTGAAATTGGATTGTGGAATATGATAGTTAGATTTTTTTATAAATAATGATTGTTTTTCCGATATCCTATTTGGAAATGTTGTTTGCATTTTATTCTATAAAAGCAAATGTTTCCATGTGCGTTGATTTTTAAATTGTATGGTTTACAAGATAGTTTTTTTTCATAAATATCCATTTTGTTTGTAGCCATGTATATTTTATAGGTATACGCACTAAAAATTTTAAATTACGATTATTTTCAGAATGGTAAAAAATACACAATTTTGGTGGAATGCAATAAGACACATTTACAATCTACATAAATTAAATTCTTATTCTGTTTGTCATCTAAAAAAAAAAAAAAAAAGTCTGGGGTTGAATGGACAATGGCTACACAAAATGGAGTAAAACTTCAATCAAGATGTCGTTTGTTTCCTGTGTTTAGAATAAAAACTATATTTTACTTTGAAATTTCTCTTAAAGAATTTTTTTAATAATTTAAACATAATTAATGCTGATTGAAACACCTTGTAAAGCTACTTATTCCGGAAAGCAGTTAATTTAAGCTATGCAACATTCCGTTTTGGAATTTCTCTCTGCTTAATGAAAAAAAAATGCAGTTCTACTTTTCCTTTTAAAAAATATAAAATATGTAATTGCTGAGAATTTGCTCCACTTTCTTTCTATATTCACATACAATTTTCTTTAAAATAAAGATAGTTACTAAGTTATTTATTTATTTTTTTTTGAAAAAGTCCTGTTTTTGACTTCTTCAGTTATATAACGTTATCTTTTTCCAATATATTACTTGTTTGTAATGGATTGGAAAGCAGAGGAAAAGACATCGGACTCCAGTACTTAATAAAACACATCGTAATTAATGAGAGCTTTCAAGTTTTTTGCACTTTATTTGATTTGTTTTCATCTAATCTTTTCACGGAGCTACATTATGTGATGTAAAACTTTGTTTTAATAATTTATAAATATGTTTTTTTTTTCAAATTCAAACTGAGGTTTCAGTTAGAATGGATTATTACTTTTATTTTTTGGGAATTTGTTTATGTCGGTAGGTCGGACATGAAAATATTAATGAAGCTCTGTTTAAGTTGTAGCACGTTAATTTAATGTTTATTTTTTCAGTTCTTAATTATATTAGTATTCAAAACATGATTTGTAATACATGTATATGCCTGCCGATGGCTCAGTGGTTAGAATTCTTGACTTCTAAACTATTTGTCCCTGGTTCAAATCCCAGTACGGGCGTGGATATTCCTTTCTTTCCGTATTTCCTCTACCTATTATCACGTGGAAGCCACTGTGCAGCCCTGTGCTGGGTGGCGTTCGTTCTGTTGATGTAACCTGTTAACCAATTGGTATAGAGCAGAGTTCCTTCCCATATTTATGCATACTTTTTCTGCCGAGATGACAAGGCCCTCCCTATATGCGGGCTTATGGCGAAATGACGTGGGTAATACTATTATTCTACTTGACTTGGTTCACAGGAACTCCTAAGTTAACAACAAATGAGAAGCAGTTTCCAGGCTTTGTTGCTATGTAGGGTTAGTCACCCAGGGTCCATCATTAATATATATATATATTAAACTGAATAATCTTATGTTTTCACTCAAGTTAAAATTTATGATTGAAGAGTTTTATTAATTCTTTGAGTTTTCGTTTGTTTCGGTATACCATATACAAAAAATTCTAGAGTGGCAACAAGCAGAAGCCCAAACTTTTGAGTCTCCGACGAAGAGCTTTCTCCAACTCATAGTTTGAATAGTCCATCAATACTACACTCTTTCGAGAACATAAGAGTATATTCTTATGACAATCGTTAATGGTAGTCCTAAAATCGTCAATGATAGTCACGGATCGATATTACTTCTTGAACACGACACCACCCGATCAAATATATAGCAAACTTATCTAATGTTTGTTTAGCCCTTGTTTTCATATATTGTTTGTTAACATATATGCAGAATCCATGAAATGTTTATACGTATTTTTTGCTGGTAACATGAATATCATCTCAACATATTTCCATTTCGAACAAAATATGGGTTAATATCAGATTTTGTGAAAATCAGTTTTTGGATTGCATATACTTAAGAAACAAAAAATTAAATTTTCAGTAGAATCCAAAACATCGCTAACTGAATGGAATCTGAGAAATATACTAGAAAATTCTAAGCAGATTATCGAAGACTATGTGAGGAATTATTGTAGCGATATTAATTTAACTCATACCATATGTATAATTTTGATTGAAAATCTAGACAAACGATGATAAAAAGTGATAAATCTTTAAAATTGCTACTGTTCAATTATTCATATTTAGAGAGATTATATTAACATAAAGATAATTTTTTAAAAAAAACCTTCGTATATTTCCACGAAATACAATACTTCATGCCATCATAATTATTTTGGTAATGTTGATATAAAATAATGAAACATAAAACTCATTTTCATAATGAAATTAATTCAAAAATTTAAAATATTTTGTCTCACAATATGCAAAAAGCTTTTGTTTATTATAAATAATATTGATTTGTCAAGAAGTTAGTAAAATTGAATTATTTATTAATTTGCGAAATGTTTTCAAATATACTGTTTAATCAATAAGAAAAATCGTATACATTTTTTTTCTAGTTGAGCAACACACACTTTCTTAAATTTTAAAATTGTGCTTAATGTTATTTTCAAAGATGTAATTGAATATAAGATTCACGATAGACGCTTCGTAGCAGAGCCAGGAAATAAAGTAAAATACTTTTTGAAATCAATTTAAAACTGTTTTAAAGAATACTTTGAGTAAAAACTATATTTAGTGATTGAAATACATGCATTACTGAGACACATATGGATATTTATTATTCATTTTGAATTCTCAAAATTAAGATAACATTTTCATAAATCCCCATATCATAAATAAAATATTTATTATCGTTAGTGACTTGTAATTTTGCCTGATAAAAAATCTTATTAATAAAGTTACATTTAAAATTTTTGTTAGCAGGCAAATATAAATAAACAAAATTTCATTTTATGTTTCAGCTGATAAAATCAAATCAATAGTTTTCTATTTTTCTTTCTTACAAACAACTAATTTCTAATAGAAAATAATTAGGACCCTTGGATTCTTAAAGAGAGTTGCAGCTCAATGAAACTTGTCAATATTTGAATCCAAATTAGAGATAAAACAAATAACTCTCTTCTACTCTAGTTAATGGTTATTTCCCTTCCCATGAAATTTGCTTACATTGGATTTCCTCCCATTTTAAACTCCATAGTAACTAAATCGTAGATTATCTTTTTTAAGGAGAGTTGTAGACATACTAAACTTTCTCCTGTAGAACTTATCTACCTTAAAATTAAAAAAAAAAAAAAAAAAAAAAAAAGGAAGGACTGGCTGGTACACTGTACTTCCATCTGGTATAGGTGTAGTAAACCAGGACTAGTTCTAACACAAAACAACTACACCAGCCTTTCGCAGCTTGCTACAGGCCACCTAAAATGTCTTACATTTTCTGAGTGTGTGAAATCCTCTCTACCCTCTTTGGCGTTGCGAGTCGCCTTAGTTGTGTCGTACAACGTACTGGAGATCATATTGAACAACTGTTATTATCAGAATAAATGAATGCAGCGTACTGCTGTCCTTTTCATTGTGTTTTGGACAGTCAGCGCCATCTATAGGCGACTTTTTAACTAAAACCTTTTTTGCTGCAAAAATAAATCCGACTACCTTGTGAGCCCTTTCTTGCAAACCGCATTTCTTTATCTTACTTTCTTCTTTTTTTTATGAATTTTTAAAATTGTAACGAACTTTTGGCTCACCCGGTATATATATGTTACAGTTAAAGTTTGAAAACCTTTAATGTGCACCTTAAATAGTTAATATGCAGTTTAATTAATTCGTTTCGCTGAGGAGTAAAGTAAAAAAAAGGTATCAAAGAATACGTGATATTATACGCTTCCTAAAATATAATAATATTTTATTAAAGTATTTGATTCTTTGTATTAGTCTATAATTGATAAATTGTATGCATAATTTATTGACTGCATTAAATTGATTTTTTAGATATCGAAATATAAACATTATCTTCCTTTAAGAGTACGGTTATGTTGTTTTTCAAAAGATTCTATTAGTTTTTGTTTTAACTTGCTTATAGCAGGTAACGCATAAGTTATCCATATAATTTGTAAATAACCTTCGTAATCTCTTAAATGAAATAATTTTAAGCAGTTAAATAGAATGTCCCATTTAATATATGCATTACTTAAGTATTCTACACTATAACTGATTTTTCTGGACTTAGCTAAAAAACACACATACATATATACGAATATTGATATATATATATGTGTTTATATATATTCCACTATAATTTATATATATATATAGTAAGAGACAGAGAGTTATTCAGAAAAAATAAAGTAAGTAGTAATAAAATGTACAAAAATAAAAAAATAATCAAGAAATTTTATGTACACCTGTATTGGTTTGAAATGTGGTGAAAAATATACTGCATAATTTTATTATTCGTGAAACATAAAAAAATTAAATACGGATTTAAAAACTATATTTAATTTTACTTGAAAAAGATGAATTCTTTGAAAATCTTCATGTTCCAAACATGGACATACTTTTTAAAATCAAAAAGGGATTAATAATATATAGAATCCCTATTCCCCTATACAAAATGCTTACAGAATTTAATCATGACACGATGACATCAATGGAATGATTAATCATCAAGTGCAAATTGGTGGGGAGAAACTCCGAAATGTGTAACGTGGTTAGTAGGATATGTTTCTTCATCACACATATTTATTGTATAATGGATTTCAATTCAACGGGGGCTGAAAGAAAATCTGCAGTCATCTATCACAGTCACTTGCATCACAATTCAGAATATATATATATATATATATATATATATATATATATATATATATATATATATATATATATATATATATATATATTACAATGTTTTGACAAGATAGTAATACTAGTAATAAATATAAATTTAGATACATAAATACAAAATATAAAATAATGTTACTAGATATATAGATATATATATTAATTAAACAAATTGAATTATTTGCATTGAATTATTTTTAAAATTTAAAAGCTCAATGTATATGATTGAACAAATTATCTTCCTTTTGTCCAGAATACAATAAGTTCCATTATATAAATTTACTATACACATACAAGCAACAATATTCATTTTATGCATGTCTTTTCTCTTCTTCTCTCACAATTCTACATTGATAGCAACAGTATTTTATTTTAGAATAAACTGCTAAAATAAAATAGAAAATGAATCTTTATCTTCTCTTTAAAACTAATCTATTCAATGATTTAATCAATTGTAATATATCTTTATAAAATAATGACATTTTCGTTTTTCAGAAGCAAATTGAGCAACGATGAAATGCCGTTTTTTTCATGTAGCGCTTCTTTGTCACTTTGTGATTAATTTGTTTATCGTATTAGCCACTTCTTGCACCGACGGTTTATTCAACCATTTAGTATGTATTTCAAACATCACAAGTGCGACGCTTGAAATAAATTTTGAATCATACATACATCAGCATGTGACTGGAATTGAACCCAAGAAACTCTTGAATTAAAGACCAGAGTGCTAATGTTTTAGCCTCCTACTCCACATCTTTAAATATTCATTAGCATTTGAAATATAACTATAAGTTTAATATTTTATAATTACATAAAAACAATTTAGGTTTATCAATTATAAAAAACATTGAATAAAATATTTTTAATGGTCATAACTAAAATCACAAGTGTTTTAATTTTAATTTCTGTTTGCAAGATATTACATACAATGTTCAAATATCGTGGTTCCTTTTCAATTAAATCGAAAGAATTTATTTTTAAACTATGATTGAGACTTTCTAATGTATTGATTGATTTATTTTTTTCTACTTACAGGATCTTCCACTTAATCTAGGTAGTTTTGGGAAACTTGTACTTAAAGCATTACAAGTATATCTTCCATATCATGTCTACTTCCGACAGACCAATTAATTTGTTACTAACAACGTATTTTTACACTATGATATCATTTATGCATATAATTTTTAAGCACCTTAATCATAAATTTATAGGAAAAATTAAAATATTTGTTGCATTTTATTTTTATTTACTTATGTCTCCATATTTTATATCTTTTGAGTAGAGATAATAAATTCTTCTAATAAAATTACGTTGTCAATAATTATATAATCTAAAATATATATTATTAAATACTATAAAATATTTATCAATTTGTTGATAAATATATTCATACAAATGTGATCAAATATGTTTATTAAAAAAAAAAAAATCATAGGATAGAGCTCAATTGTTTTTATTATAATATCATCTTAAAGAATTTTAGTCTTGACGAGTTTATGTAGGATTATTTTTTGCCATATTAACTTTAAATAAGCTGCAGCATGAAATAAAAAAATAAAAAATACAAAAGAAAAAAGAAAAACAAAACCTGACATATACTTATTGTTTTGAAATGTAACAAAAAGCACTGTAAAAATTAAAATCTCATTTAAAGGTTGCGTTTAAATGAGATTTTAATTTTTACAGTGCTTTGTGTTATATATATATATATATATATATATATATATATATATATATATATATATATATATATATATATATACATATATATATATATATATATATATATATATATATATATATATATATATATATATATATATATATATATATATATATATATACATATATATATATATATATATATATATATATATATATATATAATTATTTAGAAGATATTAGGTAATGAGAAAGAACTTTTCTATCACGCAAAAAATTTTAGATTAATTGAATTCTGTGAACATGGCATTTTATCCTTGAGAAACAGCAAATGAAATCATAAGTGTAAATAAATCCTAAATAGGAAATTTGGTCAAGAAGAGAAATCTACAAAATTGTACATTTTAATAAATTACTTTAAGAAATTTTAATCATAAAGTTATATGCTAAATCATCAGCTGATATATACTTGGTATTTTTAAAAAAATGATAAAAATACTTGTATTTATTTGAAGCTTTTTTTTAAGCTTTATAATTAAAAAAATTACTAAATAAATATAATCATAAAAATATATAAGTTTACAAATAAGTTTAAAAATTATATAAATAAACTTACTTACATAGGCATATATAAGATAATTTCTTTTATGCATCATATTAGATAATTTTTCTTTAAGGAATGCAAACATTCCTTAAAAAAATTATTTAAAAAAAAAATCTAAATTATAAAAATGCCTTGAAAAAAATATAGACTACTTTAGAATACTTTGAGTTTAAAATTAAGATTGACTACCCACCTTATATTGTTGACAAGGCAAGTTTAAATTTCCAAAGGTTTGTTAATGGAAATATTTATGGAGAAAATAATTTTAATTTCAAATGTCTTTGCATATGAATGACATGATGGAGCTGGATAAATTCAAACCATTTCTTTGATTAATCAGTGGATTAATTTTGATTAAAATCTTTGCTTTTAAAGCTGGAGACAGAGAAACGACACCCTTCTGACCATTACTTAAATTACGTTCACTGTGAGTTATGAACTTTTGTCGCCAACCACGACGTGCCAATAAATCATTTACAGCCCTATTCCTGAACTTGAAAGTTTTAGAAGTAAGAGAACTATCATATCTTAATTTGGTGCAAAGTTTATGAAGCTTGTGAAAAATAATTAATCTTCATTTAGCATTTAAAATGCCTTCGCTTGTTCGTCATAATCTGTCTTTCGGAGCCCTTTTTGAACTATTCTCTCATCTATAGAAAGCGACAGACCATTTTTTACTTTTAAGTTTATCACGATTTGTTAGGCGAATAGATAGAGAAGAGACACAGCATTATCTTCTGGAATTATTCTAAGGTTTATCTCGGAGAACTTTTGTCTCCGAACTTGAATTAACGTCAGTTACAGTTATAGTTAACACTTTCTTAAGAACTAGATTTTGTTGACAGCCATTATGAAGGATTATTCTTACAGAGCATTAAAAGGAAAAGATTTCGAAAGGTATATTTTTAAATTCATCACTCATGAATAATTCATCCTTCCGCATTTGATGCATAGAATTAAAGGCATTTTTTCCAAACTCCAATTTGGAATCTTCTTTTCGAATTCTTATTTAAAGTAATTGTATTTCTCAATTTTAAATAAAACCTTTCAGCAAAATCCAATAAATACTTTTTTTCAAGAAAAAGCGAAATTTAAATATGATTACTTAATTCAATTGAAAAAAAAAAAAAAAGCGGCAGCTTTTACAAGTTAGGAGAAAGTAGCGGCATGAATATAAAGCTATACTCACATGATACAAAATGTGTTTAAAAATAAGTTTCTTGCAGTTAAGCTCATGAAAAATTACTTGTAAATGTCTGGCAAAAATTCTATTTGCATTTTAAATTATGTCTCCATTTTTTTTTTTTTTTTTTTTTTTTTTACAAAATGGCTCAAGTAAATATCCTGAAAAACTCGGTGCATATTATTATTCATATTTGATATTATATATTCAATAATGTTTCATACTTTCAAATACTTGAATATTGATAGAAAAATGTATTCGTTACTTATATTTTCATAAATACTGCAAATGGTTGTAAAACGTTATTTTTTATTCTTGTCAAAGAAATAAATTTTTTTAGGTACTGTTGTATTAATCCTCATCCATTGGTTCACTTTTCGGTTGCTCCATTTTATAACCCAAGAAAAAACTTTAGGATTGGTGATAAGAAATTTTCGATACTTTCTAAATATTTACAGAAATATTTGTGTAGTAGGTTTTACTTTAATTCTGTATACAAAGCTAAGCTCACGATTTTAATAAATCATTTTTACTGCAACATACTAATTAACAACCTTATGGGAATTTTGCTATTGCGCAATTATCTTGTAGGTTACTTAACTCCAAAATTTTAATTTCAAGTTTTGAATTTGAATCCCTCAGATCAATATTTTGCATCCTTTGCTGTTTGTTTATTGTTTGGAACCTCTGTTTGTTAAATTTAAGTGACACTTTCGTTAAAATATACAAATATGTAGTAACTCTCTTTTATGTAAATTTATTACAAAAAATTAGCCTTTCCTTAAAAGTCTCATATACCGTTCACACGAATACCAACACAGAAAATTATCTTATATACACACAGGACATATATATACCTACCTATATATATATAAATATATAATATATATATATACATAACACTATGTGTTATGAAAGCTTCTATCACTAGTATTGCAAGAGAAATTAATAATTCAAAAGCTTTAAAATCCTTCGTATTCTTTTAATCTTTTTGAAATAGAATTTTTGCAGTATAAAACTTATCTGGCAATATCTTATTATGCAGTCACATAATTCATGAGGGTAATCACGGTAAGTCACGGTTCTACCTTTCTTACTTTTAGATATAAAAAATGAAGGTTTTTATTGGGAGATAATTGAAACATTGCAATCATAATTTAACTCCCCTATTTCTCTATATTTAATAAGTATAAAATTTTCCCCTATTTTCTTGCACTACGCATAAAAGTAGAAGTATTAAAGCACATCTAATATAGAAATATTGCCAGCTAACTTGTCTAGTGGTCAGCGTGCCTGACTACGGATAGGCAGGTCCTGGGTTCGATACCCGCTTCAGTATGGATGTACTTTCTCTCTCTCTATCTTGTCTTTGTCCTTTCCTTGTGTGTGTGAATGAAGTATGAATGATGCCTATCCTTTAAACGGGTCCCTATGGAATTGTGAGTGTGAGGGTGCAATGGTGGCCCGCCCACTGTGGTGCACCCGGGGCAACGCCTCGGCGGCAAAGAGGTCGCTGTGTCTGGCCAGTTCCTTGGTATCAGGGAACAATAGATTAATAGACCCTGTTGCAGTTGTGTAACTGCTTACAATCTGCCATTGGAAAAAAAAGTATAGAAATATTTGTATCTATTACTTTTTGTGACTTTTTTCATATTTCTATCCGGAAATATGTTCAGCCCCCTTAGAAATCTTTAAAGTTCTGAAAAAAAATTTGTACGACAGTATTTAAACCTCCACAAAATTATTAGGAATTTTCATAAAGAATAGGTGGTAGAGAAATATAATAAATTTTAAGTCAAAAGAATGTGAAGATTTAAAAAAATCTAAGAAAATAAGTCTTTTTGTTAACAAACGTTGGCGAAGTATAACGTTTATCAAAAGTTGCGATGTAATACACTATCTATGTAAATCTTTTGGACTATCCGCGCAGTAGATCTTAATGAGGAAACATGATAATTAACAGTAAGGGTAGGATAAGTGTAGGAATCTCTTGTTTGCCAATATGTAAGTGAAATTCATGTAGACAAAATTCACAAAACCAAACAATATGTTTTCGCAATCTAATTTAAAATTCCTAATTGGATAGAAAATGTAGTCATACAAATGAAAATTGAAAATTAAAAAGATAATTACATAAAAAGTGGAGTTTATAAACTACAAAATGTATGAAAAGCTTTTGAAAAGGTAAGGTTTTTTTGAAAAACAAAAATCATATAATATATAAATTTATTTTATTTATTCTTTTTCAACTAGAATTTCTTTTCATTTCAGATATTGAATACTTTTATGCTATTTAATTAAAACTAACATTTTTTAAATTTTAAAAATAAACGTTTAATATTTGCCTGCCATTTCACAATAATCATTTAATTTCTATGAATATTATTGATATTCTTTAAATATTTACATTATATTTATTTAATTTAACTATTTGAAAACAATTCTTATCATTAAAATTTTTTAAAATTATTTATGTGTTGTTATTGAATAAAATTAAATGAAAATTCTATATCTAAATTATTTATTTTTTAAAATAATTTTTTGTGAAGATCTCACAAAGTTTTAAATTTCTGGATGATTTAATTTTCGAATTTAAAAACAAATTTAATTAAAAAGTTACATTGATATTTGAATAAAATCCGAAAAGATCGCTTTTCAAAAAATAACAGAGTAATTAAATGAGAAAAATGTGAAATATAATAGTTTTTTTAGATGTAAAATATATAAAATTCTTTATTATGACAATTTTCCTGTAGTTTTGTTTTTGTAACCACTTTATAAACGAACCTATTTTTGTGTCTTTTTTTGTATACGATTTGTGTGGTATTTTTTGCATTATTTCTTGTGTGGTATTTTTTTTTTCGATACTGTGTGTGAATACTAATGATGTTGAAACTATGACACATTATTGTAATGTTTTTTATCAGTGTGTATATGTACACCGTAAGATTCTATTCGTGTTTCGGCATTTTGTTAATATTTTATAAAGTCACCCGATAGTGCATTTTCAATAGTTTTTGTTCGATGCTCTAACAGCGCACATTTTTTTCCCAAGACTCTCATGGATTAGATTAATTTTATAGTAAAATTAAAATCAAATTTTTTGTTTGATAGCATTTCCCTAAAATTTGGTGCATCTTTTATATAACTAGTAACTATTAATTTCTATTAAGTTCAAACTGCACTGCATAAAAATTTTTTCTAAAATATGTTACAAATAATTAAATTTCGTAAATGTATATGCAATTTCTGAAAAGTTATATGTGAAGATTTATATGATCTACATATATATTGCATAAAAGCTGATTTGATTCTATTATGGTCTTGAAAGCCAGGCAATGTAGCTACATTTCGAACCCATGCATGTACTGATATTTATTGATTCATGAGTATTACGGAATACAGTGCAGGATTAATATAGACCCCATCGCTAACAATCAAGGAAGCAAAGATGTTGTTTGTAAAAATTATATAGCTACAATATCAAACCTAAAGTATGAACGGAAACTGTTTCACACATAGATAATTACTGGCACGATAAATTCGACAACTGCAGTAATATGAACTGTCAGCACAACGTACATGTCTTCGAAAAGTTTTGGCACTTTATTGAATTTTAATCTAATTAAACATTTGAAATGTGAATTATATATCACATTTCGATATATCTATGCAGTAAATTCATAAATTCATTTTATTTTTAATTTTCACACAAATGAGGAAAGTAAATTTATTCAATATCTTTTCCTTTTTTGTATTAAGTAAGTATACTTCATAAGTATTCTCGTAGATGTGTGTTACTGTATTATGGATGCTACACCTATAATTTAGAAATACGACGCGTATTCCAATGAATAAAAGAATGTGTTATTATAACAAAAAGAAGAATAATTTAAGTAGCAGAATCTATAGTCTGCCAGGTGTATTGCAAAAGGTATGACAACTCAGATATGGAAATCATATCATTTTGTTAATTTTAAAAATGAGTTTAGTTTATTAGCAATCTCACACATTTCTGGCCATTTATTTCTCCCCCCGATGAAGTTACACGTACTCCATGTAATTCTGAGTCACAATTAAAGAAAAAGATTGACATATAAAATGAGTATCCTTCAAGCTTGATTCATTTGACAGATATTAGATCTCAAGGAATTCTAAACATTTACGATTCCTCTCTGCACATTAATATTCGGTTAGATTAGGAATCGGATTTGATATATTCCAGACAAGAGAAACATTTTTCGAACCAGTCACCAACTGTCCCAAAAAATTCCTTTTGTGGAAAATGCTAAATAATTATTTTTTGCCAATTTTTCTTCTTAACTGTTGTACTGTCGATGATTTAAAATCATTTTATTATACCAATGTGCTTTCTTATTAACTTATCTCGAGATAAAATAAATGGACCATCTCAAAATTAAAGATAAAATATTTTTCAATTGTACATTTGTGTATATGTTAAATAATAATGAGAGGGCTTAAAACATCTGAAACAAGGCTGCAGAAAATAATTTTTTTATTTCTAGAAAATTATTAAAAGTGATTCTCGCCATGCTGTATGTGAAAACTATTATATTCATTAATATTTTCCTTAACCTTGTAAATACTTTTCTAATATAGATTTTTCTGATCTTATTAATTTTTGTAATGAAGCTATTTCCGATTTCTAAATTTGATCGAAAAATTGCTTGGGAAATTTTATAGAACCACAAGTTTTTAAATGACAGTTTTATATATGCATTCTTGAAAAACCAAACGTAACTAAAAATGCATATTTATCGTTATGAATTTTCAATTTTGTTTTCCTGCTGGCTTTGGGTTCAATTCCAAGTAAAAGCAAAATTTTGAGAAGTGGTTTAAAATTAATATTAAATGATATGTTTGGTCTAAATTATCATAGCCTTTGTATGATCAAAGAGCGATTAATCAACTATCGTAATTAAATATCAAAATATAATTAGCTATTTTAGTACAGATTTTATTATTGATGAATGATGTATTTAGTTAAACAACTAGGAAAATCCATTTAAATTAGATATAACATGCTTTAATTTTGATTGAATACCTTTAAATATCTTTGACAAGTACTGTTAAATAATATATATTTATGAAGTACACAAAGCAAGCTTTAGAGATAATATTTATTTTGTCGAATGATATATTTAATTTCAATTATGTATCAATTATTATTTAATTTCAATTATGCAATTATTGAATGAAAAATCATGGGTAGTTTTTTTGTAAATGGAAAATGCTATTGATTGCGTTAAAGATATGACATGTATATTATAATTAGCATGTATTAACGTAAAAAGCAGTAATTATTTTACTGGAATCTTAAAAGCTAAAGTAAATTTTAAGGTATTCAGTAACGTTTAATTTGGATGTTCCATTTTACTAATTAATCTAAGCAAAAAACACTCTCTGTTCGAATCTTTTTTCCTATGTAGATGTAGAAATTCTACTACGATCTCAGGACAGAACATTGATGTTGGTGAAAAAAAAAAAAACTGCGCATCGCCTTCACGTCTTTTCCTGTTGTAATAGTCTCCAGAGGACAGATTCCTAACCTTATCGAAGAATTTTTTTCTTACCTACATCAAGGGAAGAGGATGGACTTTTCTTGATTATGTTAGGACTCAAGCTGATGAGAAAATGACAGAGATTTTGAGGTCCGTGATTAAGTTTGTTGTTGGGGAATCACGAATGGCTGCCTTCATCAATCAAGATCAAGATTTGGTGACGTCACGGCTGCAAAAGGGCGGAGCTACCATGAGGTGGACAAATAAAATGTTCGTGAGTAAAAGATTTCTATTTTGTTTAATTTTTTGCTAACAATTGGATAAATTCTTTTTTTTTTTCTTAAGTTTTGTAATTTTCAAATTCTAAAAGCATTTCATTGTTACTTTTAACTATGATATTTATTTTCGTTATGATAATCATGTTTTGTAAGTTTGATATTAAGAAAATTTTTAAGTATAATTATATTAAATTTCTCTTGTAGCTTTTTTTTTCCCTATACTATTAAAAAAATCAAAATATATGATGTCACGTTAAGTTAAAGATTATTCCCTACTTTTAAATGTATAACTGAATAAGTTGTATTAACACGTAACAGAAATTTTGTCATTTACTCATTAGGTTATACAATAGATTATAATTTTTGACTGAAATTGATAATTAAAATAGAATGCTGTAAAAGAATGATGAAATAAAAAATATAAAAGTCTTTCTTAATTATTATTTTGACTTGCTTAGCTAATCATCTATATTACTGCATGAAAATTAATGTTACTAAAAACAGCACAAAATTCATTCCAAATATATTATTAAATTTAGATGATTAAATTAGAAAAAAAATGGTGTTTTAAGAATAAGGAGTGAGAAATTTTACTTTCCATATTAAAAAGTTAAGAAATATTTAAAATCATGTGACACTCATTTTTCTATAAGTACATGCATATATATTAAATACATACGTTCAGTCGTAAAGTTAATTCCAATCAAAAGTTTTTTAATGAAATTAATAAATAAAGTAATTAAGTTATCCATTGAAGGATAAATAATTGATATACTTCGAATATATCGCTATCGTTTTTGTTGCTATTTATATAATTTTTAGGGTAGTTTCTTAAATAGAATAAAAATTCATTAACTTTCAATTGCTAATAATGAAATATTTTATTTCTGAATGACTAATAATTGATTCACTATGACAATAGAGATTTTACCTTAATAAACGATTTTTTCGTCAAAAAAGTTTTAAATTTTTGAAAAATTTGTTCGTGAAATAATGATAATAAATTTTATAATAGTTTTTATATGCAAAAGTATTTTTATCTGTAGAAATAGTAAATTGAATACTTCTTAATTCAAAACTGGTTTAAGATATAATTATCAGAACTTCTCACCATTTTCTTTCATTAAGAAGTTTTTAAATCAATATTTAACGTGTTCAATATTTCTCTGGAACACTTAACAACATTTTAAAACCTTTTAAACAAAATATTATTTATGACGGCTAAATGTTTTATTTATTAATTGCCATTATTTAATAATTAGTAAATCGATAAGTTAGAAATTAATCTTATTTAAGGATATTCGTATAGTATTAACACTGTTTAGTTTTTAATTTAACTACAAACTTCATTCGGACTATTTTCGATTAATTGTTTAATTATTTCTATTAAAAAATGTTAATTCTTTATATAAAATAAATTAATTATTCAAAAACGTAAATTAATTATTTCTATTAAAAATTGTTCTATTAAAAAGGTAAAATATTAGTAAATATTTTTTTTCGTGTGGATTTAAACCCGAATTCACTTGTTAGGAAAACAAAATTTTAAATTTGAGTCACATGAATTTCTTTGTTGTTTGGATACATGAATAATAATGACTGCAAAACAAAAAAACTTAATTGCTTTAGTAATTATATTCAGTTTTATTAAGTTATAAAATAGATATAATTATTCTTCTATAGATTAAAATTTGTGCATTTGTAATTCCATTCGTTAACTACCAGCTTATCTTTTATAATTATTGAAGTATAACTGTACAAAAAGTATTGTTTGTTTAAATATATCAATGTTTTTTAAAAATATTTATTATGATTAAACATAAATTAATAAGCAGTTTAATCACAAATAAAGAGTAAAATAAATTTAAAAGTTTATTTTATGAAGTAAAAGCCACAAGGATTTGTTATTTAATTGGGAGGACAGCTTAATGTACTTTTGTTAGTATGGGATGAGAATTTGATTATAGGATTAGTATAAAAATTTTTGCTATGGTTTTGAATTATAAAAAATATTTGGTATGACTACAAATTGTAAGAACTTAGATTTTAGAAGTGCTTAATGTTGAAAATGAAACTACTCAATGATAATCTTGCTGTTGTAAGAACCACAGAAGTAATTTAAAACTCGCATGATATACAAAATATGGCTTAAGAAAATAAGGAAATTTTGTGTTTAAAATAAAGTTAATAGCTTCATTATATATAGTGTAACACAGTTGATGACATATTTAATTCCCATTAATCAATCTATATTCAATATCATTATGATGGAAATCAAATACTTTTTCCTTATCAATATCATGCATTAAAAGCATTGATTTATTGTATACATATTGAGATTTTTTATTCAGGGTTATAACATGCAATTTTAAGTCACGTGGTTGACATCTCAAATACTTTCCAGTTCTAATAACCAAATATCCTTAAAAAAGGAAAAAAATTACACTATTATTCAAAATAGCAGGATAATTTACATGTGTTACTCATACATGTTAATAATCACATAGTAAATGCAATTAAGTAAATGTTAATTATCAGGGCCAGAAATGAACCCATATTGCTTTAAGAAACGATCAACAAAAGAGAGAAATTACAAAGAAATCAAGGAATTTTCTGTTGTTGTTGATACTATTCTCCATATCTAAGAGTATGCTAGACGAGGTCCACGAATCCACTTACTCTTAGAAAATCAAAAACAAGTGTAGAAGCTTGTATACCTCCTGAAGAGACAACTCCAGGCGCTTAAGAATATTTGCTTGTGATGCATGGTCATTTTGGCATTTAGGACGATTTTGATACATTTTGAGACCTCTTTCGAAAGTAAGTTCCTTCAGGTAGCCACTGAAAAAACGAGAAAGTGTAGTCTGAACACATCTATCGCAACCACTATCAAAAGATCTTCCAGGACAATTATCTTGATACCAAAGATGACTCGGAAGAATCAGCCAAATTTATTTGTCAGCATATCTTCTAATGGAATACAATTTAGAATATGTCAGTGAATTAGTAATTGGAAAAGGTTCTTCAGAGCCTTCTTTCACCAGTATGTCTGCCATTTTATTGCCCCCTATGTCAACATCCGAAGGTATCCATTGGAAGTGCATTTCATAAAATGACGAGATCTGCTTAAGTTTGCTGAGAATTGCGATTTCGGCCCTATCTCCAACTCTTCGTCAATCAAGAAAGATATTGGATGGATCTATGACTGTCAGACAAAAACCACTCTGCCTTAATATCTGTATAAGACAAAATAGCTCTCAGTCCCTCTTCCATCGATACGGGCTTACTCTTGAAAACCGAACTGAAGTCAGGATTTCTTCTCTTTTTTATTTTGACAATTCCATTCGTGGATTGAAGAACACGACTACTGGAAGGAGTGTCTTCAATTTTACTCCCATGAATATAAATAAGGGTAGCTTCAGCTGGAATTGAGTTTATATTAGGAATTCTTGTAGCAAAATGTCAGACTGACACAGCGTTGTGGATAGTTAAAAATTGAAAGCTTCTGTGAGGCTGTTTCATAAACCTTGTTTATACTGCCATCATAAATTTTCATCGATAGTCACCCACATTCACGTGTTATAAAGCAGAATATATAGGAAATCTATCACTTCACCTCAACAAACGGGCACAGAATAAGCAGAAATATATAATCTATTTGTTACAAAATTAAAATCTAATACTTTCCTCGCAGTCTAAATGACATAGTCACGGTAAGCTCGATCTACTTGGCATCACATACAGGACCGCTTAAGAGGTGAAAATTATTGTCAGAACTGGATGTTGTAGAATTGTATGAATCGTATATTACCTCCCTAGAACTTATTACTGACAGTGGGTCATATTCCTCATTCGCAATGGAAATAGCAAAAGAAATTCCAAAGTTTCCACTTCCGCAGATATAGAGGCAGGAAATTGAAACTTAGCACCTATTTTGGCACAAATGGCGTGTAATCCAGGATGCTAAATTCAGAATTTTTTTGGTGATGAAGAATTGTTGCCAAGATGATGCATTGTGACGTGCGTCATAACGTAAATACTATGATTGTCAAAATGAAATTTTGCGCATAATTCTTATTAGTCTCCATATCTATAACATAATAAAAACCAGGTTTTCAGATACATAAGAAAATTCCCTAAAAATAACACCAAGCTCAGAATTTTGAATCCCGAACTATATATTCCAATTTTCCCTTATTCACCAGTGATTAGGATCACATTTAGGTCTTTTACTCCAAAGATCTATGTCCTACATATACCTTATAATTAAACACTTTTGACATAACTTAGAAGGCAACCTAAACACTACGGAAAATTTCAAAGCAACATTTCCGATGAAGACATCAATGGTTAGGATCACACATCGGGCTGAACACCAGTAAGAGTTCTGTCCTATCTCTAAGCTACAATGTACATTATACGATAATACATTAGACATAGCTGCAGTGACTGTAGCATTTTTATGGGGAACTTTGTCGTTTATGCTTATAGTGGATTATGAGTTTGATACCTAATTGTACTAAAAGCTATCTTTTTGAGACGATGATAAACAGTTGTTGAGTATAATATACTCCACCAATTTCATTTTGTGGATGTTTACTTAAATATTAACCAGCTCATGTGTCAGCCTCGTCACTCAATCACGTTTAACTAATTACTATATAATTTGCTGCGTTTAGTGACTCTAATATAAAAATTGGGTAAGAAATGAATTAAGATAAATAAAATATAAAATTTAAAATTGTGAATATATATTTTTATAATATATTACTTTTATGCTAAATTGCTAGAATTAAATTTATCAATACCTAAAATACATTATTGTTGGATTAAATCCGGTATCATTTCCGGGGAGTCTTATTTCCGTTTAGTAGCAAAGTTCATTTCTCGGTATTTCATAAGGACGTGTAGTAGCAACAGAGGTACTCGTAGTGAGCATCCAAGTCACATCAAGGTATCTTCTTTTCTTTGGTATTTCCAGGTAATTCTATTAGTGCCAATCTTTGATGGCAGTGAGGAAACTGAGAAGTCTTCCCTTTGATTGGCTAATACATTTAAGGGTAAGGGGTTAGTAATAAAATTATGTTGTTCGTCCATCTCCAGAAATTACCGATGGAATTGCTGCTCTTCCTAACAATGCATTTCGAAATTTACGTAGAAGACCATTATTTCCTATGTCATCTCCGTAGTCGAAATTGGTAATTTTACTGCCTTAGGCTGAATAAATGATTTTGTTTTACCATTTATTTATATTTTATTCTTTTACATAATATTATCGAATATTTTTTCATAAACAATGCATATTATTTTTATTCTTAAGCAATGGATATTCATATGCGATTTTCAAAAAGGAGTTTTTTTTACTCATTCTTAATCATACGTTATATAAGTAATATCTATTAGCGTTTTGACTGATTATTTATTGATTAGATAAGGATTGCAGAAAAATAGAGGAGATATGAAATACAATTATTATCTGCTTATGCTATTTAACAATTCTTTACTCGTTAGAGTCTTAGCAACATGAACACAATGTAGGTTCAATTTTGAGTATTGTTAGATATTTAGATGCAGGTTGTTTTTCTGATTTTTGCATGCAAAAATCAGTAAAGTGAGAGATTGGAAGTTTACCGTATTTCATCCGCTCTGGCAGGCTTACATGCATGTACTAATTATTAAAAATAATGCCTAAAATTCCTAATACCCTTATAACCTAAATTTAAGGTATGGCATTATTAACATCATCTCATTTTGTAAGATGGCTCCTAATAATTACGTAAAATAAATTTTCCCTGCTACTGGATACATTATAGACAATCAAATTAATTTTTAAAATTATAATTTTAATATATATATATATATATATATATATATATATATATATATATATATATATATATATATATATATATATATATATAATATTTTGGAGAGATAGTTTTATAATTTATACTTTGATAAATTAGTTTTAACATTTGTTCTAATATCTATACAGATATGTAGTGAATAGTTATTCGCTAGAAGTTGAAGAATAAATTTGTATCTGATATTAATAATTATAATCAGTGAAACCTTCAAATTAAATTAACAGTTCGGAATATTATGTGATTAAAATAGGAGAAATTAGTATTAACAATATTTTTAATAAGTCATGTTAGTTCTCAAATTATGTATTCTGATTATAAGTAGTTAGATTAAAAGGGTTGCTTTCATGTCTGGAAGGTAATGGATTCGAAACCAGTTGAAAACATTTCTCTTCAGATACTTGTTCTAGATAATTTATATAAACAAGTTAATATTTTCATTTTACCCAATATCATGTCTTATTATGGAGAAATGGATGCCAGCTCAGCACTTGATTTCGTCTATTTATCACGATTCTAAATGGCGAAATAGATTTAAGTTGTTTAGGATGAAACAAGCAACCAGAAATAAACTGTAATTTGAAAATAAAAATATACATTTGCTTATGCTGTAATATTATTTTACATTACATTTAAAATATAAAAAAATAGAAAATCAACTTTTTTTTCACATATTTAATAGCATTTAAAAATATTTCCGTTTCTTGATTTTTTCATTTCTATCTTAAAATTTAAAATTGTACAAACTATTTATGATAGAAATTCAACATCATTTCTAAATTAAGGTTGTTACATTTTCTTTTACTTTTTAGTTATTTTTATTAACAATATTGTGGGTATATTTTAGTTCTTGTATCTGAAAAGTTGCTTTGTGGAAAACTTTATATTTTGAACTTAAGACTCTTAAGTTTTAAGTTTTCAGTTAAAAATATTCATTGAAAATAAATTATTGAAGTTATACGTATAAATGGATTAGTTTATCAAGAGAAAAAATTGAAACTGAAACATAATATAAATACATTTATATAAATAGTATAAAAATGTGAATTTGGAACATTGCAAAAATATCAGATAACAAAGGTAAGAATTTGCATCTAGTTAAAATTAGGAGTTGAAACTTAACTAATGTAATTAAGAATTTTGCGTCACACAAAATTTAAAAAGTTACGGAGACAGAGAAAATCAAAAATGATAATTTAATTAATTTCTTAAAGGAAAATTCTTCACTAAAACATAAATATTCTGTGTAAGATAATTAGATAATTTATAAAATGAAAAATTTTACTTAATTATTACTAGAATAATTTATTAAACTTTTTTAGAGAATAATTTAAAAATGCCAAATTATTCGAAGGAAATTAAAATGAGATATTCCAATTAAAAAAAAAAATTACCGGAGTGAATTTCATTACACTTAATAAAATTTATTTTGTTAATACTTATTACATAATTAAATTTTAAAAGTAAATAACGTCTATTTTTTAAGTTGTTTTTGTTGATTTATTTGCACTTTCTTGTATTTGAAATTACTGTAAGTCTTAATTTTCAGTGTACTCTGTTGCTTTTCAGAAATTTTTTTGGTGAATTTATCACATTTTTAATTAAATACTTACTCAACAGTAGATAAAAAAAGAAAAGGATTTTGTTCATATTCACTGTTCTACTGCTCTGGGAAAGAATACATTTTTTTGCTACATTAGTTGAGTTTTTGAATATTTAAATTTCATATTGTATTTCAAGTTTTTCCTTTACATTTTCTGTGTCTTTTTAATGTGTTAAGTTGTTATTACTAATGACACTTGAACAAGTTAAGGACAGTTGGCATTGGCTATGCGAATTTAAGTCAGTAGGTGCCTCTTTTGTTTAACGAGAGCACCACAAAATTTGAAAGTACGACTTTGCTCAAACCTACTCCGATAGAAGCCAGTTTGAATTGATTCAAGCCATTAATACATGAACAATAAAACAGCATAAAAAGCAAAATGAAAAAGACATGACAAAACATGCATTTTATGGTTAGTTTAAAGCATCAAGGACGAGTTAATTTTGAAAAACTTCATTAATTAACAGATTTTTAAAATAATAATTGCAATATTTGTAAACAATCTCTTTTAAATCTTAAGTCTATTGCTTTGAATACGTAAACGTTAAAAATTTTCTTTTAATTAATATTGTTAAAATAGTATAAAGCAGATTTGTAAAAGATGGGCTCAAGAAGTTCGTTAAATTTCTTAAAATTGCTTTTTTATTTAATTTTTTTTAATTTTATTATTTTGTTCTCATAAAATAATATAAACAAAATTTTAAAGTTTAACATTATAAAATTAAAATAATTAAATTATATAATAAATTATATGAGGAAATAATGCTGAATGTGAAATTTATTCATTGTAATCATATCTTATTAAAATGAATAATTAGTAATTACTTGAAGTATTTTATGTAACATTTATGATATTTATGCTCAAGTATACAGCATTCTGTCATAGGGAAAAAATTAACAATTTTCGTATTTTTATTTTATTAGAAAGAAAAGCATAATTCATATTAAATAGAAAATCTAGGAAATAGCTTATTTTTCTACGTGATATTATCATTAAAATCATTGTTTTGTGGGACATACGTGGATTAAAAAGAGTAGAGATAAAATTTAAGTAATATGCAATGAAAATGTTTACATGAATTTGAAATAATGTCATGAAAGTCTAGATCTTTTAATTCTTTTTAAGTCCTATCAGTAAAAACATAATTAACAATTTTTTCTGCGATATATTGCAACAATTGTTTTGCATATAATTAAAATAATATTCATTGGATTATTATATACTTTTTACATTTTCATTTGCAAATATATAATTCTATATTATAATTCTCTTAAATATTAATGTTTAACTATCGTTGCAGTTTATAGATGAAAAATAAAATTGCATTTCATTTTTATTTTCATTAGTTTTAATTTTCTTACATTTTAATAAAATTTTATGAAAAGAAATTGTATACGAAATAATATCTCTTATAAGTCATTTATCTTAATAATCTTTATTAAAAGATAATTGCGTAAATTTGGAGAACATTCAAAATATTTAAAATATCTTTAGGAAAAATTTTTCATAAATAAAGCAATGAAATACATAACATTAATAATATTCTAAATATATAATCTTCTACATTTATCCTTCAAAATTATCAAAACACAATGAAAATAATTGTAACACATATAATTGTTATTTCAAAATATATTTTTTTCTGAATATATTGAAAATGTATTAAAAAATAATTGTTAATTTGAAAAATGTAAAATAACTTTTAGCGATCCAGAAAGTGGAGAATTTCGTTGTTTTCCTTATTCTTAATGCATAAAACATTAATGAATGCAAAATATAAATGGTTTATAATTTCACTATTTTAAAATTAAAATTAACAATTCAAACTTTCAAAATGTTCGAGAAACTAATTTAATATGAATACCTTTCTGGCATTAAAGGTTATTTTTCGATATATTTTTACAAAAACTTGACTAATAATAGAAATGTCACTTAGTAGTAGTAATAATAATATAAAATCAAATATTATAGCTTGAATGCTATTAGAATTCATATTTATACAAAAATTTATCAAATTAAAGTAAAAATATTTTTCTCCTTACAAAAGATTTATAATATAGCAAATATATAAAAAAGTAAAATATCTAAGCCTAAATATATTTTTTATTAACTAAGAACTGGTTTATATTTTAAGAAATATTTCATGGTAGTTTTCAAGAGTCTGATAACCAAGCTATTACCATGCATGGATAATTCCCGGAACGAATGAATTCACTAACTGAGCAAATTTTAATAATTTTTAAGCATTAAAATTATTTAATGATCTTTGCTTTTCTGGTATTGTATTACACAGTTAACTTTTGGTAATCACCCAATCAATTTTCATACATTCTGCCTAATTATTCGTATATGGAGATCTTTGTAAACACAAAGAAGTAAGTCGTCAAATCTATCTGCCATTAGCATTCAAAATTTTAACAAAAATGTACGTGATGTGTAAATGAATAATAATAATAATAATAATAATAATAATAATAATAATAATATATATATATATATATATATATATATATATATATATATATATATATATATATATATATATATATATATATATATATATATATTACTAAATTCAATACAAAACACAAAATTCAATTATTTGCTATACAAATAAGTAATATGTACTTTAATATAAATAAAAAACACAGTTATGAAATGGTTTGTAATGCCCCATCACTTTTCTGGCCAATCACTGTTCTTATTCTGAGAACAAAACAAACGTTAGTAACTGCCAGTAGAAGCTGACACCATGTTTACACTTGAAACAATTCATTATTTTGCTTTGCTCTGTAGAAGTAGGACCTGTTTCTTATACATTGCAATTACAAGTAGGAATGTTTGTAAAATTTTAATATTTAGTCAAGAAGCAATGACATCAAATAAAAGAGTAGATTGGACATCTAGAAATAGATGTAATATTATTGTGTTACGAGAAAGTGGTCTTTCTTATGCTGAAATTGCAAAACATGTGGATGGTTCAGTGACTACATCTGGAGTCCGAAAGTTTTGTTTACGATATCAGGAGACAAATTCAATAAAAAACAAAGAAGGAAAAAGCCGAAAAAGGTGCACCGCATCTATTGATGTCAGAAGAATGAAAACACCATGTTTCCATGCCATGATAGAAAAATGTCATCAGCGGCCATCAGAAGTGATCTGAATGATGCTGGTGTTTCTGTCAGTTCAAGAACAATCGAGAGGAGATTAACAGATGTTGGACTGAGAGGTAGAATTCCTCCAAAAAAAAAAGAAACCTTATCTTCATTATCAGAAAAAAAAACTACAGTGGGCAAAAGAACACATTAATTGGACTGATGATCAGTGGTTACAAGTTATATGGAGTGATGAAACGAAGCTATCATTATTCGGTAGTGATAAGCGAAATATGTAAGACGTAGAATAGGAGAAGAGCTACATCCTGACTGCATTCAAGCAATTGTGAAGAACCCAGTTAGTGTTATGATTTAGTCATGCATGTCAGCAGATGGTATTGGTCACCTTCATGTCATCGATGGAACACTGAATGCCAAAAAATACATTGACACTATTCTAGAACCGAAACTTCTACCTTCCATCAGAGATCTCTATCCCAACAATGCTTCGTTTATTTTTCAGTAGGATTCTACTCCTTGCCCCACGGCCAAAATATCGAAAGAGTGGCTTCGTAGAAAGAGCATTAAACTGTTGTCATGGCCAGGAAACAATCCTGACCTCAATCCTTTAGCAAAATTGTGCCACCGTTTGAAAGAATGAGCCTCCCATCAAATAAAAGGTAACTAATTGAGGCTATAATTGTTTCCTGGCATCATGTAATAAGGAAAGAAGAGCTTAAAACTCTTGTCAGCTCAATGAAACGTCGATGTGAAGCTGTAATCAAAAATAAAGGGTACTCTACTAAGTACTGATAACTCACTGCAATCATCACTATCAAGTGTATATCGATAAGTATTATCGTTTAATTTTTTTTGTATTGCAAATAATTGAATTTTGTGTTTTGTATTGAATTTAGTTATAAATTCTCTTTAATATCATTTAAACAAGTTTGCATTTTGCGAAACGTAACGCTTTCAATAAGCATACAAAGTTAAAAAACATAAAAATTTCCGAAAGTGTGCACAATTTGGAGTGAAAATTATCATTCACATTTCCAATTTCATTTTATAAACACAGTACTTTTTTATTTATCTCTGTCATAGTGATTTCCAGGTTTTTGCTTAAAACTATAGTACTAATGTGATGGTCGTGGTTAAAAAAAGTTGGGTAATTGAAAATTTAGAATATAAAACACATATTTATAGTGTGGTCTCACTTACTGCGTTTAAAGTTTTAAGCAATCTATAGCCGATTTTGGTTTTCATCGTCTTAATGGTAATGTTCCTTTTAGCATAAAGCTCTGCATTAAAGCGTAATTAAATTTTTTACGGACTAGGGCAGTTATACAAAGTTTTAGCATTAACCAGACATAATAGCCTTAAACTCCACCAAATTATTAAAAAAAAAGAAAACCAATTTATTGGCAAAACTGTTTATAAAATTTTATTAATATTTTTGGAGCAACTTCTGGAATAAATATTAAACGGAAAGAACATAATATTTGCGTAAGTAAAACTATATATGTATAATAATTTATCCATATAAGTACTAATAAAATTTTGAACTGCACTTAATGATGTTTCTTGAATGTGTGTGATTTAATAACATAAATTTAACTTATAAAAATTTTTCAGCTTAAATTAATACATAGACATTACTCCAGTATTTGGAAAATAAATGATAAATATTTCATTTGTTATATTTTCCCTGATTTATTGCACATATTTTTGCACAGCTATATTTAAACAGAATAGCGATTTTGATGCAGAAGTTATTTTTTTTAACATATTTGAATAAATACTGATTCATTGAAATCCTAATTTAAGATTTTTTTTATCGTTAATCTTCTGGGATCGTAGAACATTAAGAAGCGATTTTACGATGGATTAAGGGAATGAAAATACCATTAAATAATCACAAAGCTGATTTACTTATTCTAAAATAATTATCTGTGGGAGTTATTGGTTCCTAATGTATTAATGCCATCAAAAAAAGTTGAAAAAAATATGAGAAGCAAAAGTTCTGGGGTACTTTTTTTAAACGCATTAATTCTCTCTAATGCAGCTGATTATTGGGAGAATAAATGTATTTAAACCTACTGTGTGTGTGTGTGTGTGTGGTTGATTCGTTGTCTGAAGAAGAATCGGAAAACTAATTAAATGGAATGCAGATTGCTCATTGGTAGTGAGATTCAAAAACTGTTACTTGCAAGGGAGAAATTGGAAAGAAAAAAATATTTTTAAATCATCATCTTCATCAGCATAAAAATATGGAAATCACCATTGCATCTGTTCAGCAACTATTTTTTTTTTTTTTTTTTTTTTTTTGCTGAGTTTGGCGAGGAATGAAATAAAAGAATAAAAACTTTTAATTTAATGTATTTTTTTGACATGGAAGTTAATGAACAGTTATTTTTTTCGCTTCATTTTGTTATGGCATATGAATAATTTATTTTCTTTCCCTGGGTAAGAAAATTAATTTGCTTGTTTACCGAGGCACCTACTTCATCAGAACTTTTTTAATTTGCATTGTTATTCTACTGATAATGACTGTTAAATACAAACAAAAATAACAGTATTTTTAGTCATATGTATGAATCAAATATATATATTTTGATTGTGGACTTAAAATAAATATATGATTTGTTTACATAGAAAAATTTTAAGTCGATATCTATTACTTTTATTTAAGTAAACAAATTTGAAAAGACCTGAAAAAATGTAAATAAAATTTCTAAAGCTTCTATTTCGATTCTTATGAAACATTTTATTCAATTCTTATATTTTCCTACAATATTTTATACCTTATGTAAATATTTTGTAAAGTATACTTTCGTTGCGTTAGAAAAAAAATTGAATTGAAATTTGGTATGGAATTAAGTATGCTTTCTAAAAAAGAGGAAAAATGTGAATGCAAATATTTAAATTAAATTACATTTAAAATATTATTCAAGTCCTTTATTAACGTATTTATTTTACAAAAATTGTTATTATGTTTGCATTAAGAGGAACATAGACAATTTAATTCTTTTACATGATAAATTAGTTTTTAACAATTCCTGCAAAGATATTTATTTAGAAAAATCATTTGAATCAATTTTTAAAAATTAAAAATATATTTTCTATATGAATAAATATTTGCGTACATAGTGAATTGAGGTTAGAAGTTCAACAAATTCACATTTTTTTGTAAGTTTGGAAGCAAAGGACTTTTCCTATTAACATGTTAAAAAGATATTTCTAATTCATTAAAACTTTTCGACTTGTATGTTTTTATAATAAAAAATCTATTTTTGAGTGATATTTGATGTAGAAAAATTATCATTTTTATGGTTTCTTATTAATAATTATAAGTTACATTTGAAGATTTTTTTCATAACAACTGAAAGATATAAATCTCTGATGGTGAACAATTTGTAATTATATTCCAGATTTCATTTGCAAGTTATAAATAAATGCATTGTTATGCTTTCAATCTCAATACAAACATGATAAAATAAGAATCAGCTGTAAATATGTTAAAATTAAAGAAATAAATTTTTATTCATCAAATGATTATTTTACGTGTCACTGCAAATCATACTAGTTTTAAATTTAAAAGAGGAATCTACTGCTGAACAGGAAAAATTCCAATTAATATTATTTTGAAAAACAAAATTTTTGTTAGAGAATAATGTTTTTAAATTTAATACATTACTTCCCTTAATAAATATTACTTCTCTTATTGTGTCACTAATACTAATTATGTCCAGAGTATATATCTTTATTTGATAAACGCAGGTATATAATGGTTGAAAGTTGTCCAAATTAGAGTAATCCAAGACATCAAAAATTGCTAAAATCTAATGTTCTTATGTACGAATAGTTACTTTCCATATGATTCCCTGGTTCGATAATTTACATTTGATGAAAATGTTAGTTTTGATATTAATTTTCAATTATCTAAATATGAAAGATGTTTTAACCAAAAAATTCTTTCTTAACTTAAAGCTGTAAAAAACTGATTGATTTTGTTTTCTGTGATATAGGAATATTAAATAAAATATTTCATAGTAATTTAATTGTTGATTAAATAATATAAATTGACATTAAATAATATAAGCTTACTATTCTTTAAAAGAAAACTTTGAAAACTCAACATTTATTTATGATAGCGAAAGGAAAATTAATTGCGAAAATAAGAAAACAAAGCATATTTCCCCTTACAATTTTAATATGACTCCAGAAAAAAATATAAAGATCAGAAAATTCAGTATTCTAGTTCTTAGTCAATTTTATTTGAAAACTAATAACATTTTTAGCTATTTTTAGTCAAGATTAATTAGATTCTTTAATATAACTAATTATATCGGAGAATAGTAAAAACATTAATATCGTTAGTTTCTTAGGATAAATTTATTTATTTCAAAATTTTTAAGATAATATTTTATTTCTTCTCTAACCATTTTTATAATTAGAACTAAACAATAATGGGACAAAAAATTCATGGAAATACAAACAATAATAAAAAAATTTAATTTTTACATTTAAAAATTGATAAATTTGAAAAATATTATGCATTTTAACATGATTTCGCATAACTTTGGCAAAGTTGTCTTAAACTAGCGTATCAAAGAAAATATTCAGTAGTCAAAATTAATTACACATATTTAAAAATTGTAATAGAAAAATCAGTGTTTAAGGTAGTCATCGTATCAGAAAAAACAGAAAACAATAAAACTAAATTTGGCATCTAAATTTAGAATGGATGCTTTTTATTATTTTTTAAAATATTTATAAAAAGAACAGAGAGAATGTGGCTCATTATGAGATCAAAAAATAACAAATTATCCAGTTCTGACTACAAAACTATTCTTACTATAATGGTTTACTGTTCCAATCAAAAATTCTTTGGATTAAATCACTCCTGTCTCGTTATTCACGAAATTATAAGCACATCATAACCACAAAGGCTGAATTTACTTTCATTAGCTTAGTTTCTTTCTTTGGTCTTGTTTAGCATTAATTTTACAAAAGAACATGTAAGTCTCGCATAGTTTTTTGTTACGTAAAATTTTTGGAGCAGAACTACGCTGCTAGCCTACGTTAATGCAAC
Source organism: Latrodectus elegans (assembly GCA_030067965.1). NCBI lineage: Eukaryota > Metazoa > Arthropoda > Arachnida > Araneae > Theridiidae > Latrodectus > Latrodectus elegans. Next base: position 82,262,365 of record CM057812.1, on the reverse strand, counting down.
ACACTGAAGGAAACAAGCAAATAACATGAAATTTACAACATGCATTAGCGGAGGTGAGATATGCAAATGACTAGAATTTCAGGGCTGACGCACATCATGCGCGCCTGTGTTACCACTTCAAAACGCTATTTAAGGCTTAGAGATTTTGACAATTTCAAATTAAGCAATATTTTTTTTCAAAAAAAAAAAAAAAAAAAGGCTTGAAAACCGTAATTATTTTTGGAGCAAGTATCCTATTTCAACAGAGGAAGGAATTAGCTTTCTGGGAAATCGGTAATCGTGTTAGACGAAACCAAACAATTGAAATGCACGTTTGTGATTGTTGCATTCAGGAGGGTACGACGGACTTTCGTGTTAGATCGCATCTACCTCAGTGCACCAATTCACCTGCTGACAGGGAAATTGTGCGAAACGGACGCATGGCAGAAACGGATCGCTCAGCCCCATAACAAATCATAGTACAACACATTCAGTCTGCGCGTACCATTCGACGAAGCTTACAGAAGAGTGGTCTGTCTGTAAGACGCCCATTGCTTTGTCTACCCTTGACACAGAACCACAGACATTTCCTCCGCCAATGATGTAATGAAAGAAGGATGTGGGTGACAGAATGGAATAAAATTGTCTTTATTGACTAGTCACTATTCTTTATGCAACACCACGATGTTCGCATTCCAGTTTGGAAACACCATGGAGAGAGGATACTGAAGAGTTGCGTTATGCACCGCCACACTGGTCCAGCACCGAGTATTATGGTATGGGGCAGTATTGGATTTCAATCTCGCACTCCTTTAGTACTCATTGCTGGTACTTTAAACAGCTAGCACTACATCTCCGAGGTGTTGGCTCCAGTTGTCTTTCCTTACCTTCAGGGTTTGCCAACAACCATATTTCAACAGGATAATGCTCGAGCATACGTGGCATGCATTGTCCAAGGGTTCTTCGTCAATCGCCAGATTGAATTGCTTCCTTGGCCGGCTTACTCTCCAGATCTTTGGCCGATAGAAAACATGTGGTCTATATTTGCTCAAAGATTGATCGAGATTATATCCCCAGCTGACATATCAGACCAATTTTGGCAACGTGTGAAAGCTACTTGGTCAGAATGTACCCCAAGAATACATCCGAATTCTCTTTGAATCAATGCCGAGGAGTGTGGAAGCGGTGATCTTCATCAATGGTGGCCTCTCTGGCTATTTGCAGAAACCACACTTCACACAAGTTTATAAATTTAATAATTTTATGCTTGGTCAACATTTTATCTACAACACAAATTTTGTTGTGACATCTCTTGTCTTTCTTGGTATTGCAATTTGGATGACCAGCTGCGTACTAGGTATATCAGTCAATTTGAATATTCATCATAGAATTTCAAGTGAAACATAAAGGAAAATATTTTCATAAAATAACGAAAAAATTTTTTCTTCATATAAATTGAATTTTTTACCAATATTTTGACACTGCATGTATAGACACTATATTTTTGACAATACATGTTTGGGACGATGTTTCTAATTGAATTTCTATAATTGTAACGGAAAATGATTTTTACAAATCTATAAGTTAATTCTCTCCTTTTGCATGTCATATTAAAAATGCAAATATCTAAAAAAATTAATTAAATACAAGATTTTTATTTACTTAGTTGTTTTATATATTATTACACACACACTTATTAGTGTGTATGTAATAGTATATAAAATATATTTTCATGTCTAAAATTAATATGATGGAATAATATATTTTCATGTAATAATATTAATGTAATATATTTTCATGTCTAAAATTATATATCATATTTGAAGTTATAGGTTACAAAGGGAGCAAATATTACTAAAATTGTATTTTCTTTCTACCACATTTAATGTCATAAATTGAGTACATTGTTTACTCTACAAGTGTATTTTAATATTATCTTTTTTTCATAAATGCATGATTCAGGATAATATTTTTACGTATGACTCAGAAAATAAAGTTCAGTGAATTGTTAGAAAAATGTTCTAAAGTATAATGTAATCGCAACAATTTTCCATACCTCGAAAGTAGATTAGAAACCAATTTTCTGAATTGAATTTGGGCACAATTCGGTCTTGAAAACGATTTAATACTCAACGCTGCAGCGCTAAAATCATCCGCAGCAGTTAAAAGTTGCTAAATTGCAGGAGCATAATGAGAAGATTAGAAGGGAAAGAGAGAAGTTGAGTTGTTAAAATAATCAAAAGCGAGATCGTTTTCGTTCAATGAAGATAATCGTTTTATGACCTGGAGGTCATTTCAGAAATGTATTTTCTGATTAATTAATAATATTTAATAAGTGTGAAATGCTAAAGATAAGAATAGTAGATACTTTTGGAAATATTGCTTTTAAGTGTAATACGATTTCTTTGAAGATAAATTCATGAATAAATGCGTGAATATTTCATGAAGTTTCACGAGAATTCGTAATTAACTTACTTAATGAAATACATTTTCATATTTCAATGGAATAATTTCTTTTCGAATGACTATATATTTCTAAATTAAACTCATTGAATAATATAAATAATTTATATAATTTTCTATAGATTCATGTTTATTGATGGTATATATTTGTCTTATTTGATATTAAAATAGGGTGTTATAAATATTTATGAAATCTTCTAGTAATTTCACATCATTTATACATTTATTATATGAATAATACTCTTAACAGTCGAAAATTAAGTTCAGTTATGAAGACACGACTCCTAAAATGGTTAATATTAAACATTTTTTATGTTAAAAGCAATATTTACTAATTTAAGCGTCAAAATGTTTTCATTTTATTTAAAAAAAAATAGATAACAAGTGCAATTTTCAAGAATAAATAATATAATCTACTTTAGTATTAAACTTTGACATTTTATTATTTGAAACAGAATAAGTTTTTGAAAAGAGAAATTTTGATTAACATGTAAGGTGTTAACAACAACTAATGCATCAAAATTTTGCCTTAATAATTTAGAAATATCTGCCTTTAATTTACATTAAGTATTCCATCCAATGAACCACTTGCATGAATTTTTAATGCAATGATTTTTCTTATTTATTATCAAGCTTTGACTTACACAAATTTGATTAAAAGATATATCTTTAGAAATATTCTACAATTTTTTAAATAAATTTTTAAAATTTTTACACATTTTTTTTTGATTTGGAAGTATGTCAATTATTTTTGCATTCTTCTATAAATAAAATGTGACGAAAATTAAAAGAAAAAACATATAGTGTGACTATCTAACTATCTATATCTATCTATCTAAATATATATATATATATATATATATATATATATATGTATGTATGTATATATATATATATATATATATATATATATATATATATATATATATATATATATATATATATATATATATATATATATATATATATATATATATATATGTATGTATGTATATATATATATATAAAATTTCGAATTTAATTTTTGAATATTATATGTTAATTATTGATTATGAAAATGTTTTTTTCACCGTCTCATTAGCAGACTGAATTGTAAAATGATGATAAAGATAGTTTTGCAAAAATATTTATATATTATTTAAATTTAATTTGTAATTTTACAGACAATTTTGTTTATCAGTGAAAATTCCATTATGGCATTTGTTTAAGAGAAGTTCAAACAACTCTACAAAAATGTTTTGTCTTTATTAAAGTCAAACAAACGAGTAAGTTCATATAAGCGATTCTATAATAATATTGCTTGTTATGATCTTATTGTGTAGAGTACTGGTTACAGCAAATATCATTTCATACAGATGAAAATTATTTTTGCAGTTATGTAAGTGACATGAAAAATGTGCTTGTAGCTTTTATTTTTATTACAGGGTAAAAAAGTTCTTATAGTTTATAAGGACCCAAAAGAGCATGGCATACAGAAAGTGTGACCTATTGTTAATTATTGTAGTAATCACTATCGGCATCAAGTTCATTCTGCCAACGTGTCTCCAGTTCAATACCCTTTGAGTAAAAACTCGGGTGTTTTGGACGTAAAGAAGTCCATGCGTGCTTGGTGCAAGTCTGCTCCATTGGTGAAGGATTTTTCAAGAAAATGATTGTCATGAACAAAATGATTGTGTCAAGGAATGGTAGAGCTAGTCATTTGATGGCGCAAGGTCACGTGAGTAAAGAGGAGGGCAATAAAACTCCCAAAGAATTCACTGCATGGTATTCCTGATCATCAGCGTGACATGCGGCCTCGCGTTATCGGCCAATAAATGTATACCCTTGTGATTAACCATTGCTGACTCCTTCTGTTGCAATGGCAGTTGCATACGTTTAAATTACAGCGATTACAGCTCCATAGTGACCGTTTGGTTCTTGGTTAGCCGCTTAGAGTGAACCACTTGATGACTAGACCAGCTTCATCTCAGAGGGTGAAATCAACTGATCTGAATACCAATGGTTTACTGTACGTTCATTCCCAGCACTATCCCCAAATGCTTGATATATTTGCCAACTTCATGTAGTAGCTTGAAGATGCTTGAATCGCAGCAAAATGAAATCCTAAGTTTAATAAACAATGCTAAACCGTATATTAAAGACATATTAATTAGGAGGAATATGACAATGCCAACCGTAAGAGATTACATCAAATACTTAGCATTCAGATTTTATGAAAAATTACTAATAATAAACAATTCGGAAATTCAAAATATTGAGAGCTACGACCCATATGGTCTTCAAAGCTTTAACAGGCAAAGATCGGCCCTAAAATTATACCCATCAACCAATGATTAAATTAGTTTTTCTAATTATCATTTTTATAATTATAATATTTTATAATTTTATTATTAGTATTATGAATATCATTATTGTTATATCTTAACTCATTTTTAAAAGTCTGATTTTACTAATGCCTGTAGTACAAGGGTTGTGATATTTCAATATTAATACATGGTGTTCCAGTAAAATAAAAAGTTAAATATTTGATGACCAATAGTATAACTATGTTAACAAAATATATTGCTTGTTAAATAAAAGCATTTATTCTCTTATAAGAAATTAATATCATGTTAAATAATGTTTCAGACAATTAAAATTTTCAATTTTTTTTTTCATTTTGATTTTTAATTAATAAATAATGATATCCAATACGAAGAGATAATGATGTATTTATCAGTTGAAGTATTATTATATTCTTTATTTTGGATAGAAAAAAAAACGATTTATCTGATGAATCAATAACCTTTCATGGGCATTTAACTTGGCTTAGATACCGGTAAAAAATTAGGATTCGTTAAAAGAGTATGAATCTTGCTGAATTCAACACACCACATGTGAAGGCAATATATTATATCTCATGAACTTACCTTTTGGGAATCTCCATGACTTAATGATTCTTAAATCAGGATACATAACACCAATATAATTTGCTAAATAACTTTAAACTAAAACAGAAAACATCACAAAATATATAAAGATGTATAAATCTAAAAATGTTTGTTGATTTATTCATTCTTTTTGTTAAATTTATTCTTTTTGCATTAATGGTTATATACATTTCATTTAACTTAACTTACAGTTTTTATTATCATTTGGCAGTATTTTGTAAATTACTAGTGACTAATTTAAATGGATAAATTGTCTAACTATGGCTTATAAAAACATCTTTAATGAATTTGAAATGCATAGTAAACATTTGTAAGCCATTTGTTGAAAGTATATAAAGTGTTTCGATTTGTTTATCATAATTTTTACTTACATAAAGCATTTTTCAACCTTATACTATCACAAAATAAAAAGTTGATTAAGTTTCGTAATTCTGAAGTAAAAAACATAAATGTGCTTTTTTCTTCTTAATTTCTGTGATTTATATTGCTTTTCTGCCTCTAAAATATTGATTAGTGTTGTTCATCTCTAACATTTTTATTAGCTAAGACTCAGGAAATATTATTTAACAGTTAAAATAGTTTTGAATTAGGCGTAATTTTCCATTTGCATTATGATAAAGCTTTCATGTATTGTGACAGAAAAAATGGAAAATCACACATCAATATTTTTAAAAAATATTAATTAATTCTAGAAATAATGTACTGTTTCGAAACAATTCATTAATTTACTCAGCTCAATAAAAATGTCGAGTTTATAAACAGTAGTTATTGTGGTATATAATATCAAGGAAAGAATGATGTGATTTTTGAGGGAAAGCGATTCTTTCATAAATTGAGAAACTTTAAAAGGGGGTTTCACTTTAAGAAAAAATATCCAGAACCTATTCTATGACAATTTATATTTATTATGTTGCAATCTTTCTGTTATAACATTTGGAATTTTTTAAACTCATATATTTACATTTTATCATAATTATTTTATTCAATTACACAAGTCTCTTTTGGAATTTGAAAATTTATTTTTCATTATTTTTCATTTGTTAAAAATTTTTATTTCTATATTTTTGTTATTAAATGACATTAATTTGCTCAAAAATAAACATTGCGTACAAGTATTTCAGTTTGATTGTGGGCAACGATATCTCTAGAAAAGAATTTTCTGACATTTGAGCTTTTTTTAATTGATGAGGTATGAGAGACTAACTAGAATAATTTTCATAGAATTTGAACAATCAGTGTTAAGAAAATAACATAAAATTATCAAGAAACATTTAATTACATTTGTATATAGACATGAAATACACGCAAATCTGCATTACTGAAGTCAGAATTACCATTCACATTTACATACCATTGCCATTTATACATATTTTACCAGTGTTGGTGTTTTGATGATGCAATTAACAAAACGTACTGCGATGATGAAACCAACTCCAAGTGTCGATTACTTGCTTAAAATAAACTTTTCTCCTCTTCTTTTGTTAATATGTTCTTATTGTAGACTGAGCTTTGTACAAATCTAACAGAATATGTCATTGAGAATTAATTTAAGTAGAACCTTGTTTTGTTTTGTTTAAAACATATTTACAAACTTAGATGTTGAAATTAATTTTATGTTAGCTTTATTAATCCTGTATTTTATGAACAAACTTGGTCAAAATAACAAGCTGGCAGTCCACAAATGGTATTCAAACGAGCGACCTTGAAACTAATGTATGAGAAAGGGACATGGACTTTATAAGTAGTATAAAATACTGATGTGTTTGAGATAAGGTTTCAAAATTTATTAATCCAACTTACTATGGTTAGTTTATTATTTTATAATCATTGAGAGATATTCACCCTAAAAGTTGAAAAAATTAGTACAGGCAGAGGATTTTTTGCTTTGATTTTAATTTCTTGCTTTAATATAAAATAAAATTAAAGAAATTCAAACAATTAATTCAATCTTGAAAAATGAAATGCATATTCATACTTCTTGAACAATTAAATATATTTATTTCATAAGTAGCAAGAAGATATCATGAAACAAGTTTATTAAATACCTAAAAATGCATTTCAGACAGTTTAAGTTTCATAAATTAGTAATAAAGAAATTTTTATTTCTAAGAAACAATGTCACTATAAATGACCTAATATTTTATTTTATTTTTAAATAACTTCTGCTAACTTAATTCATGTTTCAAAAAAGTGATAGTTAAAAAAAAGTTTAAAAATATAAATCATTATTTACCAAAAATGCAAATAATGACTTTTTTAATCTAGAAATTGGAAAAAAAATTATATATTAGAAGGTACTTTCAAACAATAAAGGACAAACGTTCGTTCCTTTGATAAAGTTTTCATGCTTTGACAAAGTATGGCTGAGAGTTTAATTTGCCATGTTTAGTCATGTCAGTCAGAACGAATTTTAATAGACGGGATCCACATTCATGTGCAGTAAGAAGAAACACATGAGCAATTTTAAACACCCAGTTGCGTTGCTTGCAAAGGTGGAACATGTCCCATGTTCCACTGTAATTGTGATCGAGATTTGATATTCACATTCAACAATGAAATCACAATCATTCAAATATAGATGTGGATAATTCTGAGTGTATCATCATATAGGGTCTCTTAAGGTCCATATCTTACTACTGAATCGCGGAAGACAGTTCCATTAATAGTGGTATTAACTTGCAAAGGACGATTCCATTGACAATGAGCGTGTCGCATGGAAGGAAACCTGGAAAACTGCGAAGGATGAGCATTCAGAAAGCAACCAATGATTCAGCAAAGCTTGAGATCGAACTCTGTGTATTATTCTGTCAAGAGCCCTTTTCTTTCATTATGACACGGTTAGCTCTATATGCTGAAATTCATTTTGATCACCATTTCTTATAAAATCAAATGTAACAAGAGGTGTTCCAATTCTGTAAAAAAAAGTTATGTAGGCCGCCTTTACTTCACCTCTTTCGTTTCATAAAATAGATGGGCTTCATATTATTTCAGTTGGAAATGGTTTTTTTTTAAATAAACCCTTAAAAATGAAAAACTAAATTTAAAGCACTCTTTAAATAGTTATTTTTAATGTGTACAACAATAAAACTTATTTTATTTTGTGTGCATATACTGTTACACTTTTCTTCGAATTGAACAATCCATTAATGACTATTCATAATTTATGTATAATAATGGAATAATAAAAAAAAATTATGTACTACTTGTGTTGCTAAATATATTTAGAAAAGGACTTTAATTTAAATGTAATGGTTTAAAAGAATATTTTTCAATAAATTTTAGTATTAAAACTTTGTGTGATGAACCTTTGATTAAAAATGCCTTTTTCACACTGTCAACAAAAATTGAACACATAATTTGTCAAGCAATCATTTACAAATGGGGAAAAACTAAAAAAAAATCTTAATTTTATTTTGTATTATTTAAAAAAATGCATGAATAAAATTTAAAAAATTAAATACTGGAAATCTTCTTCTTTATAATGCGTAATTTTATAAGGCACAAACGTTCCTTATGAAAATAAAAAAAATTTTGATCAAGAAAATGATGTTACAGTATTAAATTTTTTAAAACATTTGAGAAATTGTATGAGTCGTGAGCTATTTTATTTATTCAAAAAGTTCTCCAAATTTAGAATGCTTAGCCAATAATATATAGTTTGTTTTGGTATTTTCTTCATAGATTAGATTGCGATGCTATACAAGTATGTTTGCCCTGAAACAAACTCATTTTCTCCATAGAAGGGACACAAGTTATTTTCCTCGGAGAGCCTTGAAAACAATTAGATATTAAATTCTATTATTTACATGCAAGTATTAAAGTCACAGAAAGCGTACGTGCAAATAATCTAGTTCAACAGATACTAGACTGAGAGTAGTAAAAGTAAATTAACTATCTACCGTAAGTGACAATAATTTTATCTATTAGTATTTATTCTTTCTTTAATATGATCAAATTTCTTCTCAATACAACATTTAAATCTTACAGAAATCGCACTCTTTTTATGATTTTTCCAGAAAATTAGCTATTGAAAAGACTAGGCATATTAAATAATTTATTTCAACCTATGTTTTATTAATAATTAAACCAATTTATCTCTTTTCGCTGAAATTGTATGCAATTTTCACTAAGCAAGATATTTTAATACAAAAATTTTATATTTAAATATTAAAATTCAATGAACCGAAACAAATATAAAAAGAATCAATTAAAAACTTCCCGCTGATTTCACCACATGACGATCTTGCTGGTGATTACTCTTCACTTCACTTAACACATATGAATCTAAATACTGTATCCGGTCCTGAATGAACTGGATTATCACAAAGTTATTGTGGTTGAACTAGATCTTTGTTTTAGTCAACAGTTGAGAATACAGTCTAATATAAATCGAAAAAAACTTTCGAGATTCGCTTCTCACAGAGACACTTGTTTTTACACAGGCTCACGCAGTTATACGATATATCGGAGGAAAAGAAGCTACACGCTTTCCATTCTAATTGTTTACTTTTGAAAAATAAAATTTTTTTTTTTGCAAAATAAAGAAAATAGAAATTTTATATGTAATGTAATTTTCCGACATTTCTGATTTTGAAAATGGAAGAAAATGTTATCTATCTCACTGTCCTCACTATCAAACATATTCGACAAGCATATATGTATACAATGCTGTGAAAATGGATGCAAACTAATAATAAAGTTACGAACAGCTCGAAAAGAAATAAATAATAAGAGCAAAATATAGAATTAGCAACAGTTTCCCCTGCCCAAATAAATATTACCTTTTTTCGTTGAAATATGTAAGTCTATCGTAAACAATGATAAGAATTGCATTCAAAAGCCCTAGGCCTAGCTTTACTAATTGTAGCAAACTACAGAAAAGTAATACCTTAAAAAGGCGTGTATATTTGGCAGCGCCAGGCAGAGGATTGAAAGCTAACACTCATTTTCATTTTCGAACAATATCATTGAAAATTCTAAAATATTAAAACAAAAAATACATAGTATTATAATATTTTTTAACAAAAAATAATTACATCAAGATAATTAAAAGTTCCAGGATTAGTTCACGATTTTCAAGCAGTCAAGTCAAAATTCCAAGAGTTTCAAAGGCTCTTAAAAATCCATGAAATGAAAAGGAATTGAAAAGGCTCCAATTCCCAGAATGTAAAGGAGATCCCAGGAATTGCAGGAATCCTGATAACAGTTCTATTCATATATGAATGACATGTGAATGAATATAAAGTTAATCCATGAAAAAAGGAATTTCTCCATGCGTAATCAAAGTCATGAACAATATGAAAACTGTAAAAGGTAATCCATATTTCCATACAAGACATACAATTTTTTCACAGATGGTTCAAAAATAGTTCAGAACATTTACTTTATTGAGCAAATGAAAATAAAAAAATTTTCTCATACCATTCAATTATTCTAGCAATATATATATATATATATATATATATATATATATATATATATATATATATATATATATATATATATATATATATATATATATATATATATATATATATATATATATAATCCAAACATGTATAATATTTTAATCAATGGTGATCACTTGTGCTACTTCGGCGTACAATACAAAAATTCTTTTTTCTCATAAAATATATTTTTATAATAAAATGAATACCACAGTTCGTCTAAGAGTATGATTTACTACTAAATGAAACCATTTGCTGGTCCATACACCAAAAATTTATTTAGATTTTGAAGAAATTTTGAAATTTGCTTAATCGGGAAAAGGGGATTACTTGAGTTACTTGTGCGTACAATACAAAAACTAATTTTTCTCATAAAATATATGTTTTATAATGAAACCAATACCCCAGTTTGTCTAAAAATGCGATTTAATACTAAATTGATCAATTTATTTGTATTTCTATCAGAGTTTCATAAGATATACGGGAATTTTGATGTAAATCTTCGCGAGAATCCGAAATCACACGTAGCATATGGGCGCATAGTACAAAAACGCTCTTTTCTATTAAAATATATTTTTTATGGTAAAATGAATACCACAGTTAGACTTAGAATAAGATTCACTACTATATTAAATCATTTGTGCTTGCTTATAGAGGAAAATTTTTGCAGATTTTGAGGAAATTTTGAAATTTGCTAATTCGGGAGAAGGGGATTACTTGTGCTAATTGTGTGTACTATAAAGAAAACTTATTTTTCTCATAAAATATATGTTTTATAATGAAACCAATACCACAGTTACTCTGGAAACGTGATTTAATACCAATTTGTTCCACTTATTTGTATATGTATTGTATTGGGCATTTCATAAGATATATCTGAAGGCACTCGTACCATATGGGCAAATAATTCAAAAATGCACTTTTCTAACAAAATATATTTTTATAACAAAATATCTGCCACACTGAGTTTACTATTAAAGGAAACCATTTACTTGCTCATAGAGTGAAAAAGTTGCAGATTTTGAGGAAATTTCGATATTTGCTGAATCGGGAAAAGGGGATCACTTTCATTACTTTTGCGCACCATACAAAACACATTTTTCTCATAAAATATATTTTTATAATGAAACCAATAGCACAGTTTGTCTAGAAATGTGATTTACTACTAAGTTAATCCATTTAATTTTGCATGTAAAGGGTAGTTTATAAGATATACGGGAATATTGAAGTCAATCTTACCGGGAATCTGAAGTTACACATACCACATGAGCGCTCAATGCAAAAATTCATTCTTCTCGTAAAATATATTTTTTATAATAAAATGAATACCACACTTCGAATAAGAATGTGATTTACTACTAAATGAAACTATTTGCTTGTCCCTACACCGTCAATTTATTCAGATTTTAAAGAAATTTTGAAATTTGCGTAAACGGGAAATGGGGATACTTGTGTTACTTTGGCGCACAAAACAAAAACACATTTTCCTCTTAAAATATATTTTTTCAATGAAACCAATACCAGAGTAATTCTAGAAATGTGATTTACTACTGAACGGATCCATTTACTTGTATATACTTTGGGCATTTCATAAGGTATACGGGAATTATGAAGTCAATCTTAGCGGGAATCTGAAGTGACAAATACCATATTTGCGAATAAACAAAAACTCATTTTCTCATGAAATATATTTTTTATAATAAAATATTTGCCACACTTAGTCTTACAACTTGATTTACTATTAAATTAAACCATTTGCTTGCTCATAGATGGAAAACATTGCAGAGTTTGAGGAAATATTGAAATTTGCTTAATCAGGAAAAGGGAATTACTGGTGTTACTTGGGCGTACTACATAAAATCTAATTTTTCTCATAAGATATGTTTTGTATAATAAAACTATTACCACAGTTAGTATAGAAATAATATTTCCTTCTAACCTGATCAATTTATTTGCATTTGTATATGGTATTTCGAACGATATACAGGAATTTTTAAGTCAATCTTAGCGAGAATGTGAAGTTACACATAGCATGTAAGCCCACATCACAAACACTCATGTTTCTCATAAAATGTACTTCTTATAAAAGCACTGTTACCACAGTTGGTGTAGAAATATGATTTACTACTCCTTGTTTCATTTAATTGTATATGTCAAGGGTATGTTATAAGATATACGGGAATTTTGAAGCAATCTTACCGGGAATCTGAAGGCACCCATACCATATGGGCGAACCTTTCAAAAACGCACTTTTCTCAAAAAATATATTTTTTATATGTAAATGAATACCACAGCTAGTCTTAAAATAAAATGTACTTCTAAATGAAACAATTTTCTTGTCCATAGATGTAAATTTATGCAGATTTTGAGGAAAGATTGAAATTTAAAAAATCCGGAAAAGGGGATCATTTGTGTTACTTGGGCGCAACATACAAAACACATTTTTCTCATAAAATATGTTTTATAATGAAACTAATAGCACAATTAGTCTAGAAATGTGATTCTTACTAAATTGATCAATTTATTTGTATTTGTATTGGGCATTTCATTAGATATACGATAATTTTGAAGGCACTCTTAGTGTGAATCTGAAGTTACACGAACCCTTTGGGCCTACAACACAAAAACACATTTTTCTCGTAAATTATATTTCTTATAAGAAAACTATTACTACAGTTGGTATGGAAATATTATTTACTACTACTTGTTTCATTTAATTGTATATGTCAAAGGTATAGTATAAGATATACGGGAATATAGAAGGCAATCTTACCGGGAATGTGAAGGCACCCGTACCATATAGACAAACCTTTCAAAAAGGCACTTTTCTCATAAAATATATTTTTATAATAAAATGAATACCAGAAGTAGTCTTAGAATAAGATTTACTACTAAATGAAACCATTTGCTTGTTTCTATAGGGAAATGTTTGCAGATTTTGAGGAAACTTTGAAATTTACTGAATCGGGAGAAGGGGATTAATTGTGTTAATTGTGTGTACTTTAAAAAAACACATTTTTGTCATAAAATATATGTTTTATAATAAAACTAATACCACAGTTAATCTAGAAATGTGAGTTAATACTAAATGTATCCATTTATTTGTATTTCTAATAGGCATTTCATAACATATACGGGAATTTTTAAGTAAATCTTAGCTGGAATTTTAAGTCAGTTGTAACGTATGTGTGCACCATACAAAAATGTACTTATCTCATAAAATTTATTTTTATAATTAAACTAACACACAGTTAAACTAGAAATGTGATTTACTACAGAACCGATCGCTTTATTTGTATATGAATTGGGAATTTCATAAGATATACGGGAATTATGAAGTGAATTTTAGCGGGAATCTGAAGTTATACGAACCCTATGGGCCCTAAACACAAAAAATCATTTTTCTCGTAAAATATATTTCTGGTAAGAAGAATATTACAACAGATGGTCTAGAGATATAATTTGCTACTACTTGTTTCATTTAATTGTATATATCATGGGTATGTTATAAGATATACGGGAATTTTTAAGGCAATCTTAGCCAGTATCTGAAGTCACACGAACCATATGGGCGCACAATACAAAATTCATTTTCTCATAAAATATATTTTTTATAATAAAATAATGGCCACACTCAAACTTAGGATTTGATTTACTATTAAATGAAACCATTTGCTTGCTTATATAGATATATTCTTGTAAAGTTTGAGGAAATTTTGAAATTTCCTCCATCAAAAAAATGGGATTATTTGCGGTACTTGAGCGTACTACATATATATAAAATCTCATTTTTCTCATAAAATTTGTTTTTTATAATAAAACCAATACCACAGTTAGTCTCAAAATGTTATTTCCTACTAAACTGATCAATTTATTTGTATTGGCCATTTCATAAAATATACGAGAATTTTAAAGGCAATCTTAGCCGGAATCTGAAGTTACACGTACCCTTATGGGCCCACAACACAAAAAATAATTTTCTCGTAAAATATATTTCTTATAAGAACACTATTACAACAGATGGTCTTTAAATATGATTTACTACTCCTTGTTCCATTTAATTGTATATGTCAAAGGGTATGTTATAATATATACAGGAATTTTGCAGGCAATCTTAGAGGGTATCTGAAGTCACACGTACCATATGGGTGCACAATACAAAATTGATTTTCTCATGAAATGCTTTTTTTATAATAAAATATTGGCCCCAGTTAGTCTAGAAATATGATTTATCACTAAAATAAACCATTTATTTTTATATGTATTGGGAATTTCATAAAATACACGGGCATATTTTTAGCGGGAATCTGAAGTCACACGTATCATAATGTCGAACCATACAGAATTTCATATTTCTCATAAAACATATCTTTTAATGTAAACTGAATGCAACAGTTAGTCTTAGAATGTGATTTACTAATAAATGAAACTATTTTCGTGTCTATATACTGTCAATTTAAGCAGATTATCAGGAAATTTTGAAATTAAAATAGACGGTAAATGGTAATCACTTGTGTTACTGCGGCGAAAAACACAAAAACTCATTTTCCTCATAGAATTTATTTTTTTAATAAAATCAATTCTAGAAATGTAATTTACTAATAGTGATCTATTTATTTGTATATGTATAGGGCACTTCATAAGACATCCGGGAATTTTAAAGGCAAAGACGGGAAATGGTAAAAACTTGTGTTACTGCGCCCATAAATACAAAAGCTCATTTTCCTTATAGAATATATTTTTCTAATAAATTCAATACCACAGTTATTCTAGAAATGTTATTTACTATTTAACTGATCCATTTATTTGTATATGTAATGGGCACTTCATAAGACATCCGGGAATTTTAAAGGCAATCTTACCGGGAATCTGAAGGCATCAGTACCATATTGGCGAACCTTTCAAAAACGCATTTTTTTTATAAAATAAATTTTTTATAATAAAATGGATACCAAAATTAGTCTTAGAATAAGAGTTACTACTAAATGAAACCATTTGCTTGTTTCTATAGAAAATGTTTGCAGATTTTGTGGAAACTTTGAAATTTGCTGAATCTTGAGTAGGGGATAAATTGTGTTAATATTCGTTTCTTTATACTGGCAATTTAAGCAGATTTTCTGGAAATTTTGAAATTTGCGTCGACGGGAAATGGTAATCACTTGTGTTACTGCGTCGATAACTACAAAAATTCATTTTCCTCATAAAATATTTTTTTAGATAAAATCATTACCAAAGTTATTCTAAAAATGTTATTTACTACTTAATTGATCCATTTCACAACAGTTAGTCTCTTTTTCCTCATAAATTATATGTTTTTTAATCAAACCAATACCACAGTTAATCTAGAAATGTGAGTTAATACGAAATTTATCCATTTATTTGTATTTGTAATGGGCATTTCATAAGATATACGGGAATTTTAAAGTAAATCATAGTTGGAATTTGAAGTCAGATGTATCATATGTGTGCACCAAACAAAAACGTACTTATCTAATAAAATTTATTTTTTATAATAAAACTAACACACTGGTATACTAGAAATGTGATTTACTACAGAACTGATCGCTTTATTTGTATATGTATTGGGAATGTGATGAGATATTAGGGAATTATTATGTCAATTTTAGCGGGAATCTCTAGTAACACGAAACCTTTGGGCCCACACAACAAAAATTCATTTTCGTCGTAAAAATGTTTCTAATAAGAACACTATTACAACAGATGGTCTAGAAATATGAGTTACTACTCTTTGTTCCATTTAATTGTATATGTCAAGGGTATGTTATAAGATATACGGGAATTTTGAAGGCAATGTTAGCGGGTATCTGAAGTCACACATACCATATGGGTGCACAATACAAAATTCATTTTCTCATGAAATGGTTTTTTTATAATAAAATAGTGGCCACAGTTAGTCTAGAAATATGATTTATCACTAAAATATACCATTTTTGTATGTGTATCAGGAATTTCATAAGATATACGGGAATAATTTTAGCGGGAATCCGAAGTCACTCGTATTATATGATCGAACCATACAGAATTCATATTTCTCGAAAAATATATACTTTGACATAATCTGAATGCAACAGTTAGTCTTATAATGTGATTTACTACTAAATGAATCTATATTCGTATTTTTATCCTAGCAATTTAAGCAGATTTTCAGGAAATTTTAAAATTTGCGTACACGGGAAATGGTAATCACTTGTGTTACTGCGGCGAAAAAATACAAAAATTCATTTTCCTCATAAAATATTTTTTTTTTAGAAAATCAATACCACAGTTATTCTAGAAATGTTATCTACTACTTAATTGATCCATTTATTTGTATATGATTCGGGCAATTCATAAGAAATACGGGAATTTTGAAGGCAATCTTACCGGGAATCTAACGGCACCCGTACCATATTGGCAAATAATAGAAAAATGCACTTTTCTCATAAAATATATTTTTTATAATAAAAAGAATACCACGATTAATCTTAGAATCAAATATACTACTATTTGAAAACATTTGCTTGTTTCTATAGGGAAATGTTGGTAGATTTTCAAGAATCTTTGAAATTTGCTGAATCCGGAGAAGGGGATTACTTGCATTAATTGTATGTAAAAAAGAAAACTCATTTTCCTCATAAATTATTTGTTTTATAATGAAACCAATACCACAGTAAATCTAGAAATGTGAGTTAACACGAAATTTATCCATTTTTTTGTATTTGTGATGGGCATTTCATAAGATACTCGGGAATTTTGAAGTAAATCTTAGTTGGAATTTGAAGTTAGATGTATCATAGGTGTGCACCATACAAAAACGTACTTATCTCATAAAATTTATTTTTTATAATAAAAGTAACACACAGGTATACTAGAAATGTGATTTACTACAGAACTGATTGCTTTATTTGTATATGTATTGGGATGTTCATGAGATATACGGGAATTATGAAGTCACTTTTAGCGGGAATCTCTAGTTACACGAACCCTACTGGCCCACAACACAAAAACTCATTTTTCTCGTAAAAATGTTTCTTATAAGAACACTATTACAACAGATGGTCTAAAAATATGAATTAATACTCCTTGTTCCATTTAATTGTATATGTCAAGGGTATGCTATAAGATATACGGGAATTTTGAAGACAATCTTAACGGGTATCTGAAGTCACACATACCATATGGGTGCACAATACAAAATTCATTTTCTCATGAAATGCTTTTTTTATAATAAAATATTGGCCACATTTAGTCTAGAAATATGATTTATCACTAAATTAAACCATTTATTTGTATATGTATTAGGAATTTCACAAGATATAGGGGAATTATTTTAGCGGGAATCTGAAGTCACACGTATTATATGGTCGAACCCTACAGAATTCATATTTCTCGTAAAATATATCTTTTAACATAAACTAAATGCAACAGTTAGTCTTAGAATGTGACTTACTACTAAATGAAACTATTTTCGTGTTTTTATGCTGGCAATTTAAGCAGTTTTTCAGGAAATTTTGAAATCTACGTAGACGGGAAATGGTAAAAACTTGTGTTACTAAGCCCATAAATACAAAAACTCATTTTCCTTATAGAATATATTTTTCTAATAAATTCAATACCACAGTTATTCTAGAAATGTTATTTACTATTTAACTGATCCATTTATTTGTATATGTAATGGGCACTTCATAAGAAATACAGGAATTTTGAAGGCAATCTTACCGGGAATCTGAAGGCATCCGTACCATATGGGCGAATAAGAGAAAAATGCTCTTTTCTCATAAAATATGTTTTTAATAATAAAAAGAATACCACGATTAATCTTAGAATAAAATTTACTACTAAATGAAAATATTTGCTTGTTTCTATAGGGAAATTTTTGAAGATATTGAGGAAACTTTGAAATTTGCTGAATCGGGAGAAGGGGATTACTTGTGTTAAATGTATGTACAATAACAAAACTCCTTTTCCTCATAAATTATATGTTTTATAATGAAACCAATACCACAGTTAATCCATAAATGTGAGTTAATAGGAAATTTATCCAATTTTTTGTATTTGTAATGGGCATTTCATAAGATATACGGGAATTTAAATTAAATCTTAGTTGGAATTTGTAGTCAGATGTATCATTTGTGTGCACAATACAAAAACGTACTTATCTCATAAAATTTATTATTTATAATAAAACTAACACACAGGTATACTAGAAATGTGATTTACTACAGAACTGAGTGCTTTATTTGTATATGTATTGGGAACATGATGAGATATTAGGAAATTATCAAGTCAATTTTAGCGGGAATCTCTAGTTACACGAACCCTTTGGGCCCACACAACAAAAATTCATTTTCGTCGTAAAAATGTTTCTAATAAGAACACTATTACAACAGATGGTCTAGAAATATGAGTTACTACTTTTTGTTCCATTTAATTGTATATGTCAAGGGTATGCTATAAGATATACGGGAATTTTGAAGGCAATGTTAGCGGGTATCTAAAGTCACACATACCATATGGGTGCACAATACAAAATTCATTTTCTCATGAAATTGTTTTTTTATAATAAAATATTGGCCACAGTTAGTCTAGAAATATGATTTAAACCATTTAAACCATCACTAAAATAAACCATTTTTTGTATATGTATCAGGAATTTCATAAGATAATCGGGATTAATTTTAGCGGGAATCCGAAGTCACACGTATTATATGGTCGAACCATACAGAATTCATATTTCTCGTAAAATATATATTTTGACATAAACTGAATGCAACAGTTAGTCTTATAATGTGATTTATTACTAAATGAATCTATATTCGTTTTTATCCTAGCAATTTAAGCAGATTTTCAGGAAATTTTAAAATTTGCGTACACGGGAAATGGTAATCACTTGTGTTACTGCGGCGAAAAATACAAAAATTCATTTTCCTCATAAAATATATTTTTTTTATAAAATCAATAGCACAGTTATTCTAGACATGTTATCTACTACTTAATTGATCCATTTATTAGTATATGAATTGGGCAATTCATAAGAAATACGGGAATTTTGAAGGCAATCTTACTGGGAAATCTAACGGCACCCGTACCATATTGGCAAATAATAGAAAAATGCACTTTTCTCATAAAATATATTTTTATAATAAAAAGAATACCACGATTAATCTTAGAATAAAATATACTACTATTAGAAAACATTTGCTTGTTTCTATAGGGAAATGTTGGCAGATTTTCAAGAATCTTTAAAATTTGCTGAATCCGGAGAAGGGGATTACTTGCGTTAATTGTATGTAAAAAAGAAAACTCATTTTCCTCATAAATTATTTGTTCTATAATGAAACCAATACCACAGTTAATCTAGAAATGTGAGTTAACACGAAATTTATCCATTTTTTTGTATTTGTGATGGGCATTTCATAAGATACTTCGGAATTTTGAAGTAAATCTTAGTTGGAATTTGAAGTTAGATGTATCATAGGTGTGCACCATACAAAAACGTACTTTTCTCATAAAATTTATTTTTTATAATCAAACTAACACACAGGTATACTAGAAATGTGATTTACTACAGAACTGATCGCTTTATTTGTATATGTATTGGGATGTTCATGAGATATACAGGAATTATGAAGTCACTTTTAGCGGGAATATCTAGTTACACGAACCCTACAGGCCCACAACACAAAAACTCATTTTTCTCGTAAAATTGTTTCTTATATGAACACTATTACAACAGTTGGTCTAAAAATATGAATTAATACTCCTTGTTCCATTTAATTGTATATGTCATGGGTATGCTATAAGATATACGGGAATTTTGAAGACAATCTTAACGGGTATTTGAAGTCACACATACCATATGGGTGCACAATACAAAATTCATTTTCTCATCAAATGCTTTTTTTATAATAAAATATTGGGCACATTTAGTCAAGAAATATGATTTATCACTAGATTAAACCATTTATTTGTATATGTATTCGGAATTTCACAAGATATAGGGGAATTACTTTAGCGGGAATCTGAAGTCACACGTATTATATGGTCGAACCATACAGAATTTATATTTCTCGTAAAATATATCTTTTGTCATAAATTGAATGCAACAGTTAGTCTTATAATGTGATTTACTACTAATTGAAATTATTTTCATTTTTTTAGGTTGGCAATTTAAGTTGATTTTCAGGAAATTTTGAAATTTGCGTAGACGTGAAATAGTAATCACTTGTGTTACTGCGGCGAAAAAATACAAAAATTCATTTTCCTCACAAAATATATTTTTTGGATAAAATCAATACCACAGTTATTCTAGAAATGTTATCTACTACATAATTCATCCATTTATTTGTATATGAATTGGGCAATTCATAAGAAATACAGGAATTTTGAAGGCAATCTTACAGGGAATCTAACAGCAACTGTACCATATGGGCAAATAATAGAAAAATGCACTTTTCTCATAAAATATATATTTTATAATAAAAAGAATACCACGTTTAATCTTAGAATAAAATTTACTACTATTTGAAAACATTTGCTTGTTTCTATAGGGAAATGTTGGCAGATTTTGAAGAATCTTTGAAATTTGCTGAATCGGGAGAAGGGGATTACTTGTGTTAATTGTATGTAAAAAAGAAATCTCATTTTCCTCATAAATTATGTTTTATAATGAAACCAATACCACAGTTAATCTTGAAATGTGAGTTAATACGAAATTTATCCATTTTTTTGTATTTGTAATGGGCATTTCATAAGATATATGGGAATTTTGAAGTAAATCTTAGTTGGAATTTGAAGTCAGATGTATCATATGTGTGCACCATACAAAAACGTACTTATCTCATAAAATTTATTTTTTATAATAAAAGTAACACACAGGTATACTAGAAATGTGATTTACTACAGAACTGATCGCTTTATTTGTCTAGGTTGTATAATTGAAATTATTTGTATAATTGGGATTTTCATGAGATATACGGGAATTATGATGTCACTTTTAGCGGGAATCTCTAGTTACACGAACCCTATTGGCCTACAACACAAAAACTCATTTTTCTCGTCAAAACGTTTCTTATAAGAACACTATTACAACAGATGTCCCAAAAATATGAATTAATACTCCTTGTTCCATTTATTTGTCTATGTCAAGGGTATGCTATAAGATATACGGGAATTTTGAAGACAATCTTAACGGGTATTTGAAGTCACACATACCATATGGGTGCACAATACAAAATTCATTTTCTCATGAAATGCTTTTTTTATAATAAAATATTGGCCACATTTAGTCTAGAAATATGATTTATCACTAAATTAAACCATTTATTTGTATATGTATTAGGAATTTCACAACATATAGGGGAATTATTTTAGCGGAAATCTGAAGTCACACGTATTATGTGGTCGAACCCTACAGAATTCATATTTCTCGTAAAATATATCTTTTAACATAAACTAAATGCAACAGTTAGTCTTAGAATGTGACTTACTACTAAATGAAACTATTTTCGTGTTTTTATGCTGGCAATTTAAGCAGTTTTTCAGGAAATTTTGAAATCTACGTAGACGGGAAATGGTAAAAACTTGTGTTACTAAGCCCATAAATACAAAAACTCATTTTCCTTATAGAATATATTTTTCTAATAAATTCAATACCACAGTTATTCTAGAAATGTTATTTACTATTTAACTGATCCATTTATTTGTATATGTAAGGGGCACTTCATAAGAAATACAGGAATTTTGAAGGCAATCTTACCGGGAATCTGAAGGCATCCGTACCATATGGGCGAATAAGAGAAAAATGCTCTTTTCTCATAAAATATGTTTTTAATAATAAAAAGAATACCACGATTAATCTTAGAATAAAATTTACTACTAAATGAAAATATTTGCTTGTTTCTATAGGGAAATTTTTGAAGATATTGAGGAAACTTTGAAATTTGCTGAATCAGGGAGAAGGGGATTACTTGTGTTAAATGTATTTACAATAAAAAAACTCCTTTTACACATAAATTATATGTTTTATAATGAAACCAATACCACAGTTAATCCATAAATGTGAGTTAATAGGAAATTTATCCAATTTTTTGTATTTGTAATGGGCATTTCATAAGATATACGGGAATTTAAATTAAATCTTAGTTGGAATTTGTAGTCAGATGTATCATTTGTGTGCACAATACAAAAACGTACTTATCTCATAAAATTTATTATTTATAATAAAACTAACACACAGGTATACTAGAAATGTGATTTACTACAGAACTGAGTGCTTTATTTGTATATGTATTGGGAACATGATGAGATATTAGGAAATTATCAAGTCAATTTTAGCGGGAATCTCTAGTTACACGAACCCTTTGGGCCCACACAACAAAAATTCATTTTCGTCGTAAAAATGTTTCTAATAAGAACACTATTACAACAGATGGTCTAGAAATATGAGTTACTACTTTTTGTTCCATTTAATTGTATATGTCAAGGGTATGCTATAAGATATACGGGAATTTTGAAGGCAATGTTAGCGGGTATCTAAAGTCACACATACCATATGGGTGCACAATACAAAATTCATTTTCTCATGAAATGTTTTTTTATAATAAAATATTGGCCACAGTTAGTCTAGAAATATGATTTATCACTAAAATAAACCATTTTTGTATGTGTATCAGGAATTTCATAACATATACGGGAATAATTTTAGCGGGAATCCGAAGTCACTCGTATTATATGCTCGAACCATACAGAATACATATTTCTCGTAAAATATATATTTTAACATAAACTGAATGCAACAGATAGTCTTATAATGTGATTTACTAAATGAATCTATATTCGTTTTTTTATCCTAGCAATTTAAGCAGATTTTCAGGAAATTTTAAAATTTGCGTACACGGGAAATGGTAATCACTTGTGTTACTGCGGCGAAAAAATACAAAAATTCATTTTCCTCATAAAATATATTTTTTTTAGAAAATCAATACCACAGTTATTCTAGAAATGTTATCTACTACTTAATTGATCCATTTATTTGTATATGATTGGGCAATTCATAAGAAATACGGGAATTTTGAAGGCAATCTTACCGGGAATCTAACGGCACCCGTACCATATTGGCAAATAATAGAAAAATGCACTTTTCTCATAAAATATATTTTTTATAATAAAAAGAATACCACGATTAATCTTAGAATAAAATATACTACTATTAGAAAACATTTGCTTGTTTCTATAGGGAAATGTTGGCAGATTTTCAAGAATCTTTGAAATTTGCTGAATCGGGAGAAGGGGATTACTTGTGTTAATTGTATGTAAAAAAAGCTATCTCATTTTCCTCATAAATTATTTGTTCTATAATGAAACCAATACCACAGTTAATCTAGAAATGTGAGTTAACACGAAATTTATCCATTTTTTTGTATTTGTGATGGGCATTTCATAAGATACTTCGGAATTTTGAAGTAAATCTTAGTTGGAATTTGAAGTTAGATGTATCATAGGTGTGCACCATACAAAAACGTACTTTTCTCATAAAATTTATTTTTTATAATCAAACTAACACACAGGTATACTAGAAATGTGATTTACTACAGAACTGATCGCTTTATTTGTATATGTATTGGGATGTTCATGAGATATACGGGAATTATGAAGTCACTTTTAGCGGGAATATCTAGTTACACGAACCCTACAGGCCCACAACACAAAAACTCATTTTTCTCGTAAAATTGTTTCTTATATGAACACTATTACAACAGTTGGTCTAAAAATATGAATTAATACTCCTTGTTCCATTTAATTGTATATGTCATGGGTATGCTATAAGATATACGGGAATTTTGAAGACAATCTTAACGGGTATTTGAAGTCACACATACCATATGGGTGCACAATACAAAATTCATTTTCTCATCAAATGCTTTTTTTATAATAAAATATTGGGCACATTTAGTCAAGAAATATGATTTATCACTAGATTAAACCATTTATTTGTATATGTATTCGGAATTTCACAAGATATAGGGGAATTACTTTAGCGGGAATCTGAAGTCACACGTATTATATGGTCGAACCATACAGAATTTATATTTCTCGTAAAATATATCTTTTGTCATAAATTGAATGCAACAGTTAGTCTTATAATGTGATTTACTACTAATTGAAATTATTTTCATTTTTTTAGGTTGGCAATTTAAGTTGATTTTCAGGAAATTTTGAAATTTGCGTAGACGTGAAATAGTAATCACTTGTGTTACTGCGGCGAAAAAATACAAAAATTCATTTTCCTCATAAATATATTTTTTTTATAAAATCAATACCACAGTTATTCTAGAAATGTTATCTACTACATAATTGATCCATTTATTTGTATATAAATTGGGCAATTCATAAGAAATACGGGAATTTTGAAGGCAATCTTACAGGGAATCTAACAGCAACTGTACCATATGGGCAAATAATAGAAAAATGCACTTTTCTCATAAAATATATATTTTATAATAAAAAGAATACCACGTTTAATCTTAGAATAAAATTTACTACTATTTGAAAACATTTGCTTGTTTCTATAGGGAAATGTTGGCAGATTTTGAAGAATCTTTGAAATTTGCTGAATCGGGAGAAGGGGATTACTTGTGTTAATTGTATGTAAAAAAGAAATCTCATTTTCCTCATAAATTATGTTTTATAATGAAACCAATACCACAGTTAATCTTGAAATGTGAGTTAATACGAAATTTATCCATTTTTTTTGTATTTGTAATGGGCATTTCATAAGATATACGGGAATTTTGAAGTAAATCTTAGTTGGAATTTGTAGTCAGATGTATCATATGTGCGCACCATACAAAAACGTACTTATCTCATAAAATTTATTTTTTATAATAAAAATAAAACACAGGTATACTAGAAATTTGATTTACTACAGAACTGATTGCTTTATTTGTCTAGGTTGTATAATTGAAATTATTTGTATAATTGGGATTTTCATGAGATATACGGGAATTATGATGTCACTTTTAGCGGGAATCTCTAGTTACACGAACCCTATTGGCCTACAACACAAAAACTCATTTTTCTCGTCAAAACGTTTCTTATAAGAACACTATTACAACAGATGTCCCAAAAATATGAATTAATACTCCTTGTTCCATTTAATTGTATATGTCAGGGGTATGCTATAAGATATACGGGAATTTTTAAGACAATCTTAACGGGTATCTGAAGTCACACGTACCGTATGTGTGCACAATACAAAATTCATTTTCTCATGAAATGCTTTTTTATAATAAAATATTGGCCACATTTAGTCTAGAAATACGATTTATCACTAAATTAAACCATTTATTTGTATATGTATTAGGAATTTCACAACATATAGGGGAATTATTTTAGCGGAAATCTGAAGTCACACGTATTATGTGGTCAAACCCTACAGAATTCATATTTCTCGTAAAATATATCTTTTAACATAAACTAAATGCAACAGTTAGTCTTAGAATGTGACTTACTACTAAATGAAACTATTTTCGTGTTTTTATGCTGGCAATTTAAGCAGTTTTTCAGGAACATTTGAAATCTACGTAGACGGGAAATGGTAAAAACTTGTGTTACTGCGCCCATAAATACAAAAACTCATTTTCCTTATAGAATATATTTTTCTAATAAATTCAATACCACAGTTATTCTAGAAATGTTATTTACTATTTAACTGATCCATTTATTTGTATATGTAAGGGGCACTTCATAAGAAATACAGGAATTTTGAAGGCAATCTTACCGGGAATCTGAAGGCATCCGTACCATATGGGCGAATAAGAGAAAAATGCTCTTTTCTCATAAAATATGTTTTTAATAATAAAAAGAATACCACGATTAATCTTAGAATAAAATTTACTACTAAATGAAAATATTTGCTTGTTTCTATAGGGAAATTTTTGAAGATATTGAGGAAACTTTGAAATTTGCTGAATCGGGAGAAGGGGATTACTTGTGTTAAATGTATGTACAATAACAAAACTCTTTTTCCTCATAAATTATATGTTTTTTAATGAAACCAATACCACAGTTAATCCATAAATGTGAGTTAATACGAAATTTATCCAATTTTTTGTATTTGTAATGGGCATTTCATAAGATATACGGGAATTTATATTAAATCTTAGTTGGAATTTGTAGTCAGATGTATCATTTGTGTGCACAATACAAAAACGTACTTATCTCATAAAATTTATTATTTATAATAAAACTAACACACAGGTATACTAGAAATGTGATTTACTACAGAACTGAGTGCTTTATTTGTATATGTATTGGGAACATGATGAGATATTAGGAAATTATCAAGTCAATTTTAGCGGGAATCTCTAGTTACACGAACCCTTTGGGCCCACACAACAAAAATTCATTTTCGTCGTAAAAATGTTTCTAATAAGAACACTATTACAACAGATGGTCTAGAAATATGAGTTACTACTTTTTGTTCCATTTAATTGTATATGTCAAGGGTATGCTATAAGATATACGGGAATTTTGAAGGCAATGTTAGCGGGTATCTAAAGTCACACATACCATATGGGTGCACAATGCAAAATTCATTTTCTCATGAAATGTTTTTTATAATAAAATATTGGCCACAGTTAGTCTAGAAATATGATTTATCACTAAAATAAACCATTTTTGTATGTGTATCAGGAATTTCATAACATATACAGGAATAATTTTAGCGGGAATCCGAAGTCACTCGTATTATATGCTCGAACCATACAGAATACATATTTCTCGTAAAATATATATTTTAACATAAACTGAATGCAACAGATAGTCTTATAATGTGATTTACTAAATGAATCTATATTCGTTTTTTTATCCTAGCAATTTAAGCAGATTTTCAGGAAATTTTAAAATTTGCGTACACGGGAAATGGTAACCTCTATTGTTACTGCGGCGAAAAAATACAAAAATTCATTTTCCTCATAAAATATATTTTTTGGATAAAATCAATACCACAGTTATTCTAGAAATGTTATCTACTACTTAATTGATCCATTTATTTGTATATGATTGGGCAATTCATAAGAAATACGGGAATTTTGAAGGCAATCTTACCGGGAATCTAACGGCACCCGTACCATATTGGCAAATAATAGAAAAATGCACTTTTCTCATAAAATATATTTTTTATAATAAAAAGAATACCACGATTAATCTTAGAATAAAATATACTACTATTTGAAAACATTTGCTTGTTTCTATAGGGAAATGTTGGCAGATTTTCAAGAATCTTTAAAATTTGCTGAATCCGGAGAAGGGGATTACTTGCGTTAATTGTATGTAAAAAAGAAAACTCATTTTCCTCATAAATTATTTGTTCTATAATGAAACCAATACCACAGTTAATCTAGAAATGTGAGTTAACACGAAATTTATCCATTTTTTTGTATTTGTGATGGGCATTTCATAAGATACTTCGGAATTTTGAAGTAAATCTTAGTTGGAATTTGAAGTTAGATGTATCATAGGTGTGCACCATACAAAAACGTACTTTTCTCATAAAATTTATTTTTTATAATCAAACTAACACACAGGTATACTAGAAATGTGATTTACTACAGAACTGATCGCTTTATTTGTATATGTATTGGGATGTTCATGAGATATACGGGAATTATGAAGTCACTTTTAGCGGGAATATCCAGTTACACGAACCCTACAGGCCCACAACACAAAAACTCATTTTTCTCGTAAAATTGTTTCTTATATGAACACTATTACAACAGTTGGTCTAAAAATATGAATTAATACTCCTTGTTCCATTTAATTGTATATGTCATGGGTATGCTATAAGATATACGGGAATTTTGAAGACAATCTTAACGGGTATTTGAAGTCACACATACCATATGGGTGCACAGTACAAAATTCATTTTCTCATCAAATGCTTTTTTTATAATAAAATATTGGGCACATTTAGTCAAGAAATATGATTTATCACTAGATTAAACCATTTATTTGTATATGTATTCGGAATTTCACAAGATATAGGGGAATTACTTTAGCGGGAATCTGAAGTCACACGTATTATATGGTCGAACCATACAGAATTTATATTTCTCGTAAAATATATCTTTTGTCATAAATTGAATGCAACAGTTAGTCTTATAATGTGATTCACTACTAATTGAAATTATTTTCATTTTTTTAGGTTGGCAATTTAAGTTGATTTTCAGGAAATTTTGAAATTTGCGTAGACGTGAAATAGTAATCACTTGTGTTACTGCGGCGAAAAAATACAAAAATTCATTTTCCTCATAAATATATTTTTTTTATAAAATCAATACCACAGTTATTCTAGAAATGTTATCTACTACATAATTGATCCATTTATTTGTATATGAATTGGGAATTCATAAGAAATACGGGAATTTTGAAGGCAATCTTACAGGGAATCTAACACCAACCGTACCATATGGGCAAATAATAGAAAAATGCACTTTTCTCATAAAATATATATTTTATAATAAAAAGAATACCACGTTTAATCTTAGAATAAAATTTACTACTATTTGAAAACATTTGCTTGTTTCTATAGGGAAATGTTGGCAGATTTTGAAGAATCTTTGAAATTTGCTGAATCGGGAGAAGGGGATTACTTGTGTTAATTGTATGTAAAAAAGAAATCTCATTTTCCTCATAAATTATGTTTTATAATGAAACCAATACCACAGTTAATCTTGAAATGTGAGTTAATACGAAATTTATCCAATTTTTGTATTTGTAATGGGCATTTCATAAGATATACGGGAATTTTGAAGTAAATCTTAGTTGGAATTTGAAGTCAGATGTATCATATGTGTGCACCATACAAAAACGTACTTATCTCATAAAATTTATTTTTTATAATAAAAGTAACACACAGGTATACTAGAAATGTGATTTACTACAGAACTGATCGCTTTATTTGTCTAGGTTGTATAATTGAAATTATTTGTATAATTGGGATTTTAATGAGATATACGGGAATTATGATGTCACTTTTAGCGGGAATCTCTAGTTACACGAACCCTATTGGCCTACAACACAAAAACTCATTTTTCTCGTCAAAAAGTTTCTTATAAGAACACTATTACAACAGATGTCCCAAAAATATGAATTAATACTCCTTGTTCCATTTAATTGTATATGTCAGGGGTATGCTATAAGATACACGGGAATTTTTAAGACAATCTTAACGGGTATCTGAAGTCACACGTACCATATGTGTGCACAATACAAAATTCATTTTCTCATGAAATGCTTTTTTATAATAAAATATTGGCCACATTTAGTCTAGAAATACGATTTATCACTAAATTAAACCATTTATTTGTATATGTATTAGGAATTTCACAACATATAGGGGAATTATTTTAGCGGAAATCTGAAGTCACACGTATTATGTGGTCGAACCCTACAGAATTCATATTTCTCGTAAAATATATCTTTTAACATAAACTAAATGCAAAAGTTAGTCTTAGAATGTGACTTACTACTAAATGAAACTATTTTCGTGTCTTTATGCTGGCAATTTAAGCAGTTTTTCAGGAAATTTTGAAATCTACGTAGACGGGAAATGGTAAAAACTTGTGTTACTGCGCCTATAAATACAAAAACTCATTTTCCTTATAGAATATATTTTTCTAATAAATTCAATACCACAGTTATTCTAGAAATGTTATTTACTATTTAACTGATCCATTTATTTGTATATGTAATGGGCACATCATAAGAAATACAGGAATTTTGAAAGCAATCTTACCGGGAATCTGAAGGCATCCGTACCATATGGGCGAATAAGAGAAAAATGCTCTTTTCTCATAAAATATGTTTTTAATAATAAAAAGAATACCACGATTAATCTTAGAATAAATTTTACTACTAAATGAAAATATTTGCTTGTTTCTATAGGGAAATTTTTGAAGATATTGAGGAAACTTTGAAATTTGCTGAATCGGGAGAAGGGGATTACTTGTGTTAATTGTATGTACAATAATAAAACTCTTTTTCCTCATAAATTATATGTTTTATAATGAAACCAATACCACAGTTAATCCATAAATAAGAGTTAATACGAAATTTATCCAATTTTTTGTATTTGTAATGGGCATTTCATAAGATATACGGGAATTTTAATTAAATCTTAGTTGGAATTTGAAGTCTGATGTGTCATATGTGTGCACAATACAAAAACGTACTTATCTCATAAAATTTATTTTTTATAATAAAACTAACACACAGGTATACTAGAAATGTGATTTACTACAGAACTGAGTGCTTTATTTGTATATGTATCGGGAATTAGATGAGATATTAGGAAATTATCAAGTCAATTTTAGCGGGAATCTCTAGTTACATGAACCCTTTGGGACTTCACCACAAAAATTCATTTTCGTCGTAAAAATGTTTCTAATAAGAACAGTATTACAACAGATGGTCTAGAAATATGATTTACTACTCTTTGTTCCATGTAATTGTATATGTCAAGGGTATGTTATAAGATATACAAGAATTTTGAATTCAATCTTAGCGGGTATTTGAAGTCACACATACCATATGGGTGCACAATACAAAATTCATTTTGAAATGTTTTTTTATAATAAAATATTGGCCACAGTTAGTCTAGAAATATGATTTATCACTAAAATAAACCATTTTTGTATGTGTATCAGGAATTTCATAAGATATACGGGAATAATTTTAGCGGGAATCCGAAGTCACTCGTATTATATGCTCGAACCATACAGAATACATATTTCTCGTAAAATATATATTTTGACATAAACTGAATGCAACAGTTAGTCTTATAATGTGATTTACTAAATGAATCTATATTCGTTTTTATCCTAGCAATTTAAGCAGATTTTCAGAAATTTTAAAATTTGCGTACACGGAAATGGTAATCAATTGTGTTACTGCGGCGAAAAAATACAAAAATTCATTTTCCTCATAAAATATATTTTTATAAAATCAATACCACAGTTATTCTAGAAATGTTATCTACTACTTAATTGATCCATTTATTTGTATATGAATTGGGCAATTCATAAGAAATACGGGAATTTTGAAGGCAATCTTACCGGGAATCTAACGGCACCCGTACCATATGGGCGAATAAGAGAAAAATGCACTTTTCTCATAAAATATATTTTTATAATAAAAGAATACCACGATTAATCTTAGAATAAAATATACTACTATTTGAAAACATTTGCTTGTTTCTATAGGGAAATGTTGGCAGATTTTCAAGAATCTTTGAAATTTGCTGAATCCGGAGAAGGGGATTACTTGCATTAATTGTATGTAAAAAAGAAAACTCATTTTCCTCATAAATTATTTGTTTTATAATGAAACCAATACCACAGTTAATCTAGAAATGTGAGTTAACACGAAATTTATCCATTTTTTTGTATTTGTGATGGGCATTTCATAAGATACTCGGGAATTTTGAAGTAAATCTTAGTTGGAATTTGAAGTTAGATGTATCATAGGTGTGCACCATACAAAAACGTACTTTTCTCATAAAATTTATTTTTTATAATAAAACTAACACACAGGTATACTAGAAATGTGATTTACTACAGAACTGATCGCTTTATTTGTATATGTATTGGGATGTTCATGAGATATACGGGAATTATGAAGTCACTTTTAGCGGGAATCTCTAGTTACACGAACCCTACTGGCCCACAACACAAAAACTCATTTTTCTCGTAAAAATGTTTCTTATAAGAACACTATTACAACAGATGGTCTAAAAATATGAATTAATACTCCTTGTTCCATTTATTTGTTTATGTCAAGGGTATGCTGTAAGATATACGGGAATTTTTTAGACAATCTTAACGGGTATCTGAAGTCACACGTACCTTATGGGTGCACAATACAAAATTCATTTTCTCATGAAATGCTTTTTTTATAATAAAATATTGGCCACATTTAGTCTAGAAATATGATTTATCACTTAATTAAACCATTTATTTGTATATGTATTAGGAATTTCACAAGATATAGGGGAATTATTTTAGCGGGAATCTGAAGTCACACGTATTATATTATCGAACCCTACAGAATTCATATTTCTCGTAAAATATATCTTTTAACATAAACTAAATGCAACAGTTAGTCTTAGAATGTGACTTACTACTAAATGAAACTATTTTCGTGTCTTTATGCTAGCAATTTAAGCAGTATTTCAGGAAATTTTGAAATCTACGTAGACGGGAAATGGTAAAAACTTGTGTTACTGCGCCCATAAATACAAAAACTCATTTTCCTTATAGAATATATTTTTCTAATAAATTCAATACCACAGTTATTCTAGAAATGTTATTTACTATTTAACTGATCCATTTATTTGTATATGTAATGGGCACTTCATAAGAAATACAGGAATTTTGAAGGCAATCTTACCGGGAATCTGAAGGCATCCGTACCATATGGGCGAATAAGAGAAAAATGCTCTTTTCTCATAAAATATGTTTTTAATAATAAAAAATATTTGTTTCTATAGGGAAATTTTTTCTATAGGGAAATTTTTTAAGATATTGAGGAAACTTTGAAATTTGCTGAATCGGGAGAAGGGGATTACTTGTGTTAATTGTATGTACAATAACAAAACTCTTTTTCCTCATAAATTATATGTTTTATAATGAAACCAATACCACAGTTAATCCATAAATGTGAGTTAATACGAAATTTATCCAATTTTTTGTATTTGTAATGGGCATTTCATAAGATATACGGGAATTTAAATTAAATCTTAGTTGGAATTTGTAGTCAGATGTATCATTTGTGTGCACAATACAAAAACGTACTTATCTCATAAAATTTATTATTTATAATAAAACTAACACACAGGTATACTAGAAATGTGATTTACTACAGAACTGAGTGCTTTATTTGTATATGTATTGGGAACATGATGAGATATTAGGAAATTATCAAGTCAATTTTAGCGGGAATCTCTAGTTACACGAACCCTTTGGGCCCACACAACAAAAATTCATTTTCGTTGTAAAAATGTTTCTAATAAGAACACTATTACAACAGATGGTCTAGAAATATGAGTTACTACTCTTTGTTCCATTTAATTGTATATGTCAAGGGTATGTTATAAGATATACGGGAATTTTGAAGGCAATCTTAGCAAGTGATTACCATTTCCTTTCATGGTGGGTAAAGGAAAGTATAAAAGAAAACGCAAAAATTCAAAAAGAATCATTTCATCAAAAACTAAGAAAGTGAAAGGACGTGATATTTTTGATCCGTGATGACGTTTCTTTTAAAAGATTCACCCGAATGTGTGAAGTCTGAATTAGAACTCTTTCATTTACCTGGAACACAAACTGTTATTCAAAGCGGACAGTGGATAGAATTCCACCCTCTATCAAATATTTTCGATGGAGGGCCAGTAGAATTTTACATTTCTGGAAGTGGAGAGGATTACATAGATCTCAGTCAAACACAACTATATGTTAAAGCAAAAATTTTAAAGAATGATAACTCTGTGATCGGAAAAGAAGATGAGATTGGACCCGTGGATCTATTTTTACATTCTTTGTTTTCTCAAGTTGATATCGCCTTAAATGATCGTCTCGTTTCTAACTCAAGTAATACTTATCCATACCGGTCATACATCGAAACGCTATTGAATCATGGATACGATAGTAAGACATCTCAGCTTACTGCTGAACTCTTTTATAAAAATTCGGAAGATGGACTTAAAAAACGATCTGCTTTTTTCAAAGAAAGCGCCACTGTAGATATGATTGGCTGCATTCACAGTGATTTATTCCATCAAGAAAGGCTTTTATTAAACCTTGTAGATTTGAAAATTAAACTGATTCGAAGCAGTCCAGAATTTAGTCTGTTGGGTAAAGAAGGATATAAAGTAGTATTAAGTCACGTATCTCTACTGGTGCGAAAAGTCCGTGTAAGTCCTGGAGTCATATTAGGACACGGAACGGCATTAGAGAAAGGAGGAACAGCTAAATATCCAATCAACCGCGTTTTGTGCAAGGTTTATTCTATTCCGAAAGGAAACATGTCATTCGTTCAAGATAGCATATTTGTAGGTCAAATGCCTAAGCGGATTATCATAGGTTGTGTTGATAATGAAGCATTTCACGGAACTCTAAAAAAGTCTCCTTTTTATTTTCATCATTTCAATTTAAATTTCATCGGAATCTACGTGGATGGTCAACCAATTCCACATAATCCATTAGAAATTAATTTTGAAGAGAATAATTTTATTCGTGCCTACCAAAGTCTCTTCTTAGGCACAGAAAAGATGGGGCAAGATCGTGGTATATTTATATCAAGAGAAGAAGAGTATCCTAAAGGTTACACGTTATACGCATTTGATTTATCTCCCGATTTATGTGATGGAGAACATTTAAATCTCATCAAACACAGTAATTTACGATTAGAAATGAAATTTAGCAAAGCTCTTGACCATACTGTATCTGTTATTGTTTTCGCCGAATTTGAGAGTCTTATCGAAATAAACAAGACAAGAAATATTTTGTACGATTTCGGGAATTAATCATGAACGGATATCAAATAAATAAAATTTTGCTGAAAGAAAAGATTACTGCACCGATATATCAGGGTGTGTTTTCTGCTGATGCGATTCCTGTTTTCCACCCTAATTCAGCTGCAGTTGTGAATCGAGATGACTCATCGCAGCCTGGTTCACATTGGATGGCAATATATGTAGACAAAAATGGAAATTTGGAATTCTTTGATTCCTATGGACAATCACCTTTCTTCTATGGAAAGTTTATTCAAGACTATGTATCCAAGTATTCAAATGTATTGTGGAATTCTGTTACTTTTCAAAATATAACATCTAATGTATGTGGACATTATTGCATTTACTTTATACTAAAACGCTGTCAAGGAATTTCTATGTATTCTATTATTCAAAATTTGTACCAAAACAAAAGAAATGATTTTCAGATTTTTCAATTTGTTAAAAAGAAGTATGGTATAAGAATGAGTTTTAGAAAATAAAAAATTTGAAACAAGAAAAAAAAATATGCTTATTTATTTCTTATTCTTTTGATGGAAAATTGCGACTGATTTTTTATTCTTTTTATTTCAATATGTTTTTACGATGTTGTATTAATTCATTATTTTCCAAAGAAATACGTAACTTATTCAATAATTTTGAATATAATTAATCGATCCTTTAATAAATTCAAAAACTAAGAATCTTTATGAAAAAAAGTATTTTACTTTCTTCTTATCACTTATTTCTCTACAATTAAAAATTAATTAAAAAAGAATTCATGACATAAGACATTTTACAATTAAATACTTTATTAATCAAAATTTAATCCATCGATTTCTGCGCGCATACATTACAGGTTTCATAATTTTTCTGTACACTTTTTGTTCACATCAAGATTTTCTGGG
The DNA here is from genome assembly GCA_030067965.1 of Latrodectus elegans. Taxonomy (NCBI): domain Eukaryota; kingdom Metazoa; phylum Arthropoda; class Arachnida; order Araneae; family Theridiidae; genus Latrodectus; species Latrodectus elegans. Next base: position 82,226,088 of record CM057812.1, on the reverse strand, counting down.
AATTTAATATCAAATAAAACTTTTAAAAATTCATTTCTTCCCTTTGGGGCTTTTTCTTTTTCTTAGTAAGTCATCGATAAGTAACGCTATGTTGGTATCTGGAAATATTTCGCCCTTGTAAATAAGCTCTCCTTTTGAGGACCATCGTAACAAAGTTTGATGTTTGAGAAACTCAAAAATATTTTTGACGGTATCTTTGTATCGATTTGGTGCTGCATTCACTGTTTTTTTGATTAAATCTTCATCTTTTTCTTCGTACATGATTGTAGATTCAATAGGAATCTCTTTTCCTTCGTACTTGATAGTAGATTGAATAGGAATCTCTTTTTCTTCAATTTCATGGTTTTTCATTTCTGTCTTTGGCACTTCTCTTTCAACAGATAAGTTTGTATATTTTTGTAATATTTGTAAATACAAAGTTGCCTTTTCATCATCTGTTAAATGCTTATTTTGGAGAACATTTCTCATTCTTTGATCCAGTTCGGATAAATGCTCTACCGTTTGTAGCCGATCTTCTGGTATCAGCATAAATTTCTTACTGTGCTCCATGAATGAGACTACTTATGACAGAAATGGCTGCTGGCAATAATATGGAGAGAAATCCGTCGCCTCTTTGTACTAGTAATTTCCTTTTTTTGTAAAGTGGAATTTTTTATTGGAAAGTTTTCGTAAACTTTGTTTGTAAGAAGACAACTGACTCTTTTGTTTTTCGTCAAAGGTATATTTCCTTGTAACGTATTGATTATGCACTCACACAATGTTTTAATGACATTAGTACGACACTTTCGGAGAATAACTTTTGGATTTTTACTTTTACTAATCAGTTTTAAGAGAGTTAATGTTTGATCAGTGCAGACTGACATCTTAACTGTAAATGAAAGTCATTGAAAGAAGTAGTTGCTTTATAAGCTTTTAAGGTATTTAGCAAATGCAGTAGCTTTGACTAAAGCACAATGTGGAAAATCTATTCCATGAGTATGACAATAACAGTTAAGCGGGATAAAATTTTCAATTTTGGACAACCTAAATCTGTCAAGTTATAACATTCTCGTCCAGATAAAAATTCTAAAAATTTTTTCTTTCCAAAACCTTTACATAAATATCTGGAAACAAATCAAACAAAGAATTTAAAATAATCCTCAATTTGCAATAGGGTAATTCTCCTTCATTCCAGTGTATCTGATGAAGATTCCTAGTCACCCACGAATATTGTATTTTTCGCGATTAATGAGATGAGAATGAGGATACGGCGGCTGGAAAGTCCATACGCCGATACTATTGGCAGCTACATAGGCCAACTCTTTCACGATAAAGTGTCCAGAATCAAGTTGGAATCCTTCAAAATCAATAACGATAGACATGTTTTAACCTTGATATCAAAGCTGAGAATGTTTATAGAGGCTGGTAAACCCAATATTTATCACCTGAAACATACCCGCGCGCATGCGTAAATTGTCCTCTGTGACACTTTTAAGATCGATAAGCAAATAACTATAAGGTTTCGAAGTAGCATCCTCATAACTTTCATGAAAAAACTTAATTTTGGAGGGATACAATTGTCTTCCTAAATGAATGATTTGTGATCGATCTCGAGGGTTTTTAAACAATACCAGATAATGGGAATTTAAAGAAATTTCTCGCATTTCTTTACCTTTATGAAAAATATTTTGTACAATGAAAATAACGCTGATATTACGGTGATGAGAACCTTTTGTGAATAACTTAGTTAATTTGGAATCGCTTCCTAATTCACTCATAAGATCATCAAGCATAATTAAAGAATCTGAATATAGATTTATATTAGAAGGTATTCCTTCATGAAATTGAATGTCTCGCATTTCTTCATAGAGTTTGATATGCTACGTAACACCATAAAACAGTTTTTGGATAAGGGTGAATCATCCGGTAATACAATAGCTTTTTGACAAAATGGGTTTTCCCACTCCCAGTCGGTCCTGCTACTAACATAGTAAAGGGGTGTTTCAACTTCAACATCTCCATCGTAAATCGCTTGAAAGGAATAAACTTCTGTCATTTATACACAGGAAAGCTATTTTTATACAATATTAACTAAAATTTAATTGAAATGGTAGTAAATTCAAGTTATTAAAGCTTTTATCGAACAAGTACTCGTGGCTCATCTGGTTAAGGCGCGGAAAATCGATGAGCCACGAGTACTTTTACTATTGGGGTTCGATCCCAGAACACATTACAATTCGTTATATTCCTTTTACATAATCTTAGAATTTGAAAAAAAAAAGAGTTTTTATAAATGAACAGATAGATGGCGCCACTACTTTAATAATTTAACCTACGCATGGTAAGCCAAGCAAATACACAACATTTCGGTTGCCATTCCACAATAATTAAAGTTGTGTTACCATAGGTTTGAAACTTAATGAAAAAAAAATCACGCTATTTTTTTTTAACAACTCAAAACCGCAACACATATATACACGTATTACTCTTATAAAAGTATCACGTGTTGACTAAAAACACAAATTACAATGTTGCCATTTCATGAATACTAAGCTCTCAAAATCACAAAAAATTCTATTTTCCTGATTGGCAACAGGAAAGTTTTGATTCTATAAAATGGCAACGTTTCATGTGATGGGTCAAAACAAACACGTGTTTTACCAATACATGTTGCCATTCCAAAAAACCAAATCTATACCGTTGCCATTCAATAAAACAAAATCTGAAAAACCAAAACTAAATTTAAAAACCAAAACCAAAACTTAAAAAGCAGTAAAAAACATCTCAACTCAACAGTAGAAAAAAACAACTAAACTCACCAGCAGGAAAAAAACAACTCAACCTAACAGCAGGAAGGTAACAACTCAACCTAACAGCAGGAGGGGAACAACTCAACTTAACAGCAGGAGGGAAACAACTCAACACCGCCACACACCGCCACAACCGCCACACGCCGCCACAACCGCCACACACCGCCACTGAGCCAGAACCGGCAAATTTTACCTACTCTCGAACCATACAGAATACATATTTCTCGTAAAATATATATTTTAACATAAACTGAATGCAACAGATAGTCTTATAATGTGATTTACTAAATGAATCTATATTCGTTTTTTTATCCTAGCAATTTAAGCAGATTTTCAGGAAATTTTAAAATTTGCGTACACGGGAAATGGTAATCACTTGTGTTACTGCGGCGAAAAAATACAAAAATTCATTTTCCTCATAAAATATATATTTTTTTTTATAAAATCAATACCACAGTTATTCTAGAAATGTTATCTACTACTTAATTGATCCATTTATTTGTATATGAATAGGGCAATTCATAAGAAATACGGGAATTTTGAAGGCAATCTTACCGGGAATCTAACGGCACCCGTACCATATGGGCAAATAATAGAAAAATGCACTTTTCTCATAAAATATATTTTTTATAATAAAAAGAATACCACGTTTAATCTTAGAATAAAATTTACTACTATTTGAAAACATTTGCTTGTTTCTATAGGGAAATGTTGGCAGATTTTGAAGAATCTTTGAAATTTGCTGAATCTGGAGAAGGGGATTACTTGCGTTAATTGTATGTAAAAAAGAAAACTCATTTTCCTCATAAATTATTTGTTTTATAATGAAACCAATACCACAGTTAATCTAGAAATGTGAGTTAACACGAAATTTATCCATTTTTTTGTATTTGTGATGGGCATTTCATAAGATACTTCGGAATTTTGAAGTAAATCTTAGTTGGAATATTAAGTTAGATGTATCATAGGTGTGCACCATACAAAAACGTACTTTTCTCATAAAATTTATTTTTTATAATAAAACTAACACACAGGTATACTAGAAATGTGATTTACTACAGAACTGATCGCTTTATTTGTATATGTATTGGGATGTTCATGAGATATACGGGAATTATGAAGTCACTTTTAGCGGGAATCTCTAGTTACACGAAACCTTCTGGCCCACAACACAAAAACTCATTTTTCTCGTAAAAATGTTTCTTATATGAACACTATTACAACAGTTGGTCTAAAAATATGAATTAATACTCCTTGTTCCATTTAATTGCATATGTCATTGGTATGCAATAAGATATACGGGAATTTTGAAGACAGTCTTAACGGGTATCTGAAGTCACACATACCATATGGGTGCACAATACAAAATTCATTTTCTCATGAAATGATTTTTTTATAATAAAATATTGGCCACAGTTAGTCTAGAAATATGATTTATCACTAAAATAAACCATTTTTGTATGTGTATCAGGAATTTCATAACATATACGGGAATAATTTTAGCGGGAATCCGAAGTCACTCGTATTATATGCTCGAACCATACAGAATACATATTTCTCGTAAAATATATATTTTAACATAAACTGAATGCAACAGATAGTCTTATAATGTGATTTACTAAATGAATCTATATTCGTTTTTTTATCCTAGCAATTTAAGCAGATTTTCAGGAAATTTTAAAATTTGCGTACACGGGAAATGGTAATCACTTGTGTTACTGCGGCGAAAAAATACAAAAATTCATTTTCCTCATAAAATATATTTTTTTTAGAAAATCAATACCACAGTTATTCTAGAAATGTTATCTACTACTTAATTGATCCATTTATTTGTATATGATTGGGCAATTCATAAGAAATACGGGAATTTTGAAGGCAATCTTACCGGGAATCTAACGGCACCCGTACCATATTGGCAAATAATAGAAAAATGCACTTTTCTCATAAAATATATTTTTTATAATAAAAAGAATACCACGATTAATCTTAGAATAAAATATACTACTATTTGAAAACATTTGCTTGTTTCTATAGGGAAATGTTGGCAGATTTTCAAGAATCTTTGAAATTTGCTGAATCGGGAGAATGGGATTACTTATGTTAATTGTATGTAAAAAAGAAAACTCATTTTCCTCATAAATTATTTGTTTTATAATGAAACCAATACCACAGTTAATCTAGAAATGTGAGTTAACACGAAATTTATCCATTTTTTTGTATTTGTGATGGGCATTTCATAAGATACTTCGGAATTTTGAAGTAAATCTTAGTTGGAATTTGAAGTTAGATGTATCATAGGTGTGCACCATACAAAAACGTACTTTTCTCATAAAATTTATTTTTATAATAAAACTAACACACAGGTATACTAGAAATGTGATTTACTACAGAACTGATCGCTTTATTTGTATATGTATTGGGATGTTCATGAGATACACGGGAATTATGAAGTCACTTTTAGCGGGAATCTCTAGTTACACGAACCCTACAGGCCCACAAAACAAAAACTCATTTTTCTCGTAAAATTGTTTCTTATATGAACACTATTACAACAGTTGGTCTAAAAATATGAATTAATACTCCTTGTTCCATTTAATTGTATATGTCATAGGTATGCTATAAGATATACGGGAATTTTGAAGACAATCTTAACGGGTATTTGAAGTCACACATACCATATGGGTGCACAATACAAAATTCATTTTCTCATCAAATGCTTTTTTTATAATAAAATATTGGGCACATTTAGTCAAGAAATATGATTTATCACTAGATTAAACCATTTATTTGTATATGTATTCGGAATTTTACAAGATATAGGGGAATTATTTTAGCGGGAATCTGAAGTCACACGTATTATATGGTCGAACCATACAGAATTTATATTTCTCGTAAAATATATCTTTTGACATAAATTGAATGCAACAGTTAGTCTTATAATGTGATTTACTACTAATTGAAATTATTTTCATTTTTTTAGGTTGGCAATTTAGGTTGATTTTCAGGAAATTTTGAAATTTGCGTAGACGTGAAATAGTAATCACTTGTGTTACTGCGGCGAAAAAATACAAAAATTCATTTTCCTCATAAATATATTTTTTTTATAAAATCAATACCACAGTTATTCTAGAAATGTTATCTACTACATAATTGATCCATTTATTTGTATATGAATAGGGCAATTCATAAGAAATACGGGAATTTTGAAGGCAATCTTACCGGGAATCTAACAGCAACCGTACCATATGGGCAAATAATAGAAAAATGCACTTTTCTCATAAAATATATTTTTTATAATAAAAAGAATACCACGTTTAATCTTAGAATAAAATTTACTACTATTTGAAAACATTTGCTTGTTTCTATAGGGAAATGTTGGCAGATTTTGAAGAATCTTTGAAATTTGCTGAATCTGGAGAAGGGGATTACTTGCGTTAATTGTATGTAAAAAAGAAAACTCATTTTCCTCATAAATTATTTGTTTTATAATGAAACCAATACCACAGTTAATCTAGAAATGTGAGTTAACACGAAATTTATCCATTTTTTTGTATTTGTGATGGGCATTTCATAAGATACTTCGGAATTTTGAAGTAAATCTTAGTTGGAATTTGAAGTTAGAAGTATCATAGGTGTGCACCATACAAAAACGTACTTTTCTCATAAAATTTATTTTTTATAATAAAACTAACACACAGGTATACTAGAAATGTGATTTACTACAGAACTGATCGCTTTATTTGTATATGTTGTATAATTGGGATTATTTGTATAATTGGGATTTTCATGAGATATACGGGAATTATGATGTCACTTTTAGCGGGAATCTCTAGTTACACGAACCCTATTGGCCTACAACACAAAAACTCATTTTTCTCGTCAAAACGTTTCTTATAAGAACACTATTACAACAGATGTCCCAAAAATATGAATTAATACTCCTTGTTCCATTTAATTGTATATGTCAGGGGTATGCTATAAGATATACGGGAATTTTTAAGACAATCTTAACGGGTATCTGAAGTCACACGTACCATATGTGTGCACAATACAAAATTCATTTTCTCATGAAATGCTTTTTTATAATAAAATATTGGCCACATTTAGTCTAGAAATATGATTTATCACTAAATTAAACCATTTATTTGTATATGTATTAGGAATTTCACAACATATAGGGGAATTATTTTAGCGGAAATCTGAAGTCACACGTATTATGTGGTCGAACCCTACAGAATTCATATTTCTCGTAAAATATATCTTTTAACATAAACTAAATGCAACAGTTAGTCTTAGAATGTGACTTACTACTAAATGAAACTATTTTCGTGTCTTTATGGTGGCAATTTAAGCAGTTTTTCAGGAAATTTTGAAATCTACGTAGACGGGAAATGGTAAAAACTTGTGTTACTGCGCCCATAAATACAAAAACTCATTTTCCTTATAGAATATATTTTTCTAATAAATTCAATACCACAGTTATTCTAGAAATGTTATTTACTATTTAACTGATCCATTTATTTGTATATGTAATGGGCACTTCATAAGAAATAAAGGAATTTTGAAGGCAATCTTACTGGAATCTGAAGGCATCCGTACCATATGGGCGAATAAGAGAAAAATGCTCTTTTCTCATAAAATATGTTTTTAATAATAAAAAGAATACCACGATTAATCTTAGAATAAAATTTACTACTAAATGAAAATATTTGCTTGTTTCTATAGGGAAATCTTTGAAGATATTGAGGAAACTTTGAAATTTGCTGAATCGGGAGAAGGGGATTACTTGTGTTAATTGTATGTACAATAACAAAACTCTTTTTCCTCATAAATTATATGTTTTATAATGAAACCAATACCACAGTTAATCCATAAATGTGAGTTAATACGAAATTTATCCAATTTTTTGTATTTGTAATGGGCATTTCATAAGATATACGGGAATTTAAATTAAATCTTAGTTGGAATTTGTAGTCAGATGTATCATTTGTGTGCACAATACAAAAACGTACTTATCTCATAAAATTTATTATTTATAATAAAACTAACACACAGGTATACTAGAAATGTGATTTACTACAGAACCGAGTGCTTTATTTTTATATGTATTGGGAACATGATGAGATATTAGGAAATTATCAAGTCAATTTTAGCGGGAATCTCTAGTTACACGAACCCTTTGGGCCCACACCACAAAAATTCATTTTCGTCGTAAAAATGTTTCTAATAAGAACACTATTACAACAGATGGTCTAGAAATATGAGTTACTACTCTTTGTTCCATTTAATTGTATATGTCAAGTGTATGTTATAAGATATACGGGAATTTTGAAGGCAATGTTAGCGGGTATCTGAAGTCACACATACCATATGGGTGCACAATACAAAATTCATTTTCTCATGAAATGGTTTTTTTATAACAAAATATTGGCCACAGTTAGTCTAGAAATATGATTTATCACTAAAATAAACCATTTTTGTATGTGTATCAGGAATTTCATAAGATATACGGGAATAATTTTAGCGGGAATCCGAAGTCACTCGTATTATATGCTCGAACCATACAGAATACATATTTCTCGTAAAATATATATTTTGACATAAACTGAATGCAACAGTTAGTCTTATAATGTGATTTACTAAATGAATCTATATTCGTTTTTTTATCCTAGCAATTTAAGCAGATTTTCAGGAAATTTTAAAATTTGCGTACACGGGAAATGGTAATCACTTGTGTTACTGCGGCGAAAAATACAAAAATTCATTTTCCTCATAAAATATATTTTTTTTAGAAAATCAATACCACAGTTATTCTAGAAATGTTATCTACTACTTAATTGATCCATTTATTTGTATATGATTGGGCAATTCATAAGAAATACGGGAATTTTGAAGGCAATCTTACCGGGAATCTAACTGCACCCGTACCATATTGGCAAATAATAGAAAAATGCACTTTTCTCATAAAATATATTTTTTATAATAAAAAGAATACCACGATTAATCTTAGAATAAAATATACTACTATTTGAAAACATTTGCTTGTTTCTATAGGGAAATGTTGGCAGATTTTCAAGAATCTTTGAAATTTGCTGAATCCGGAGAAGGGGATTACTTGCATTAATTGTATGTAAAAAAGAAAACTCATTTTCCTCATAAATTATTTGTTTTATAATGAAACCAATACCACAGTTAATCTAGAAATGTGAGTTAACACGAAATTTATCCATTTTTTTGTATTTGTGATGGGCATTTCATAAGATACTCGGGAATTTTGAAGTAAATCTTAGTTGGAATTTGAAGTTAGATGTATCATAGGTGTGCACCATACAAAAACGTACTTTTCTCATAGAATTTATTTTTTATAATAAAACTAACACACAGGTATACTAGAAATGTGATTTACTACAGAACTGATCGCTTTATTTGTATATGTAATGGGATGTTCATGAGATATACGGGAATTATGAAGTCACTTTTAGCGGGAATCTCTAGTTACACGAACCCTACAGGCCCACAACACAAAAACTCATTTTTCTCGTAAAATTGTTTCTTATAAGAACACTATTACAACAGATGGTCTAAAAATTTTAATCAATACTTGTTCCATTTATTTGTTTATGTCAAGGGTATGCTGTAAGATATACGGGAATTTTTTAGACAATCTTAACGGGTATCTGAAGTCACACGTACCATATGGGTGCACAATACAAAATTCATTTTCTCATGAAATGCTTTTTTTATAATAAAATATTGGCCACATTTAGTCTAGAAATAAGATTTATCACTAAATTAAACCATTTATTTGTATATGTATTAGAATTTCACAACATATAGGGAATTATTTTAGCGGAAATCTGAAGTCACACTTATTATGTGGTCGAACCCTACAGAATTCATATTTCTCGTAAAATATATCTTTTAACATAAACTAAATGCAACAGTTAGTCTTAGAATGTGACTTACTACTAAATGAAACTATTTTCGTGTCTTTATGCTGGCAATTTAAACAGTTTTTCAGGAAATTTTGAAATCTACGTAGACGGGAAATGGTAAAAACTTGTGTTACTGCGCCCATAAATACAAAAGCTCATTTTCCTTATAGAATATATTTTTCTAATAAATTCAATACCACAGTTATTCTAGAAATGTTATTTACTATTTAACTGATCCATTTATTTGTATATGTAATGGGCACTTCATAAGAAATACAGGAATTTTGAAGGCAATCTTACCGGGAATCTGAAGGCATCCGTACCATATGGGCGAATAAGAGAAAAATGCTCTTTTCTCATAAAATATGTTTTTAATAATAAAAATAATACCACGATTAATCTTAGAATAAAATTTACTACTATTTGAAAACATTTACTTGTTTCTATAGGGAAATGTTGGCAGATTTTGAAGAATCTTTGAAATTTGCTTAATCGGGAGAAGGGGATTACTTTTGTTAATTGTATGTACAATAACAAAACTCTTTTTCCTCATAAATTATTTGTTTTATAATGAAACCAATACCACAGTTAATCCATAAATGTGAGTTAATACGAAATTTATCCAATTTTTTGTACTTGTAATGGGCATTTCATAAGATATACGGGAATTTAAATTAAATCTTAGTTGGAATTTGTAGTCAGATGTATCATTTGTGTGCACAATACAAAAACGTACTTATCTCATAAAATTTATTATTTATAATAAAACTAACACACAGGTATACTAGAAATGTGATTTACTACAGAACTGAGTGCTTTATTTGTATATGTATTGGGAACATGATGAGATATTAGGAAATTATCAAGTCAATTTTAGCGGGAATCTCTAGTTACACGAACCCTTTGGGCCCACAAAACAAAAATTCATTTTCGTCGTAAAAATGTTTCTAATAAGAACACTATTTCAACAGATGGTCTAGAAATATGAGTTACTACTCTTTGTTCCATTTAATTGTATATGTCAAGGGTATGTTATAAGATATACGGGAATTTTGAAGGCAATGTTAGCGGGTATCTGAAGTCACACATACCATATGGGTGCACAATACAAAATTCATTTTCTCATGAAATGGTTTTTTTATAATAAAATATTGGCGACAGTTAGTCTAATAATATGATTTATCACTAAAATAAACCATTTTTGTATGTGTATCAGGAATTTCATAAGATATACGGGAATAATTTTAGCGGGAATCCGAAGTCACTCGTATTATATGCTCGAACCATACAGAATACATATTTCTCGTAAAATATATATTTTGACATAAACTGAATGCAACAGTTAGTCTAATAATGTGATTTACTAAATGAATCTATATTCGTTTTTTTATCCTAGCAATTTAAGCAGATTTTCAGGAAATTTTAAAATTTGCGTACACGGGAAATGGTAATCACTTGTGTTACTGCGGCGAAAAAATACAAAAATTCATTTTCCTCATAAAATATATTTTTTTTAGAAAATCAATACCACAGTTATTCTAGAAATGTTATCTACTACTTAATTGATCCATTTATTTGTATATGATTGGGCAATTCATAAGAAATACGGGAATTTTGAAGGCAATCTTACCGGGAATCTAACTGCACCCGTACCATATTGGCAAATAATAGAAAAATGAACTTTTCTCATAAAATATTTTTTATAACAAAAAGAATACCACGATTAATCTTAGAATAAAATATACTACTATTTGAAAACATTTGCTTGTTTCTATAGGGAAATGTTGGCAGATTTTCAAGAATCTTTGAAATTTGCTGAATCCGGAGAAGGGGATTACTTGCATTAATTGTATGTAAAAAAGAAAACTCATTTTCCTCATAAATTATTTGTTTTATAATGAAACCAATACCACAGTTAATCTAGAAATGTGAGTTAACACGAAATTTATCCATTTTTTTGTATTTGTGATGGGCATTTCATAAGATACTCGGGAATTTTGAAGTAAATCTTAGTTGGAATTTGAAGTTAGATGTATCATAGGTGTGCACCATACAAAAACGTACTTTTCTCATAAAATTTATTTTTTATAATAAAACTAACACACAGGTATACAAGAAATGTGATTTACTACAGAACTGATCGCTTTATTTGTATATGTAATGGGATGTTCATGAGATATACGGGAATTATGAAGTCACTTTTAGCGGGAATCTCTAGTTACACGAACCCTACAGGCCCACAACACAAAAACTCATTTTTCTCGTAAAATTGTTTCTTATAAGAACACTATTACAACAGATGGTCTAAAAATTTTAATCAATTCTTGTTCCATTTATTTGTTTATGTCAAGGGTATGCTGTAAGATATACGGGAAATTTTTAGACAATCTTAACGGGTATCTGAAGTCACACGTACCATATGGGTGCACAATACAAAATTCATTTTCTCATGAAATGCTTTTTTTATAATAAAATATTGGCCACATTTAGTCTAGAAATATGATTTATCACTAAATTAAACCATTTATTTGTATATGTATTAGGAATTTCACAACATATAGGGGAATTATTTTAGCGGAAATCTGAAGTCACACTTATTATGTGGTCGAACCCTACAGAATTCATATTTCTCGTAAAATATATCTTTTAACATAAACTAAATGCAACAGTTAGTCTTAGAATGTGACTTACTACTAAATGAAACTATTTTCGTGTCTTTATGCTGGCAATTTAAGCAGTTTTTCAGGAAATTTTGAAATCTACGTAGACGGGAAATGGTAAAAACTTGTGTTACTGCGCCCATAAATACAAAAGCTCATTTTCCTTATAGAATATATTTTCTAATAAATTCAATACCACAGTTATTCTAGAAATGTTATTTACTATTTAACTGATCCATTTATTTGTATATGTAATGGGCACTTCATAAGAAATACAGGAATTTTGAAGGCAATCTTACCGGGAATCTGAAGGCATCCGTACCATATGGGCGAATAAGAGAAAAATGCACTTTTCTCATAAAATATGTTTTTTATAATAAAAAGAATACCACGATTAATCTTAGAATAAAATTTACTACTATTTGAAAACATTTACTTGTTTCTATAGGGAAATGTTGGCAGATTTTGAAGAATCTTTGAAATTTGCTTAATCGGGAGAAGGGGATTACTTTTGTTAATTGTATGTACAATAACAAAACTCTTTTTCCTCATAAATTATTTGTTTTATAATGAAACCAATACCACAGTTAATCCATAAATGTGAGTTAATGAGAAATTTATCCAATTTTTTGTACTTGTAATGGGCATTTCATAAGATATACGGGAATTTAAATTAAATCTTAGTTGGAATTTGTAGTCAGATGTATCATTTGTGTGCACAATATAAAAACGTACTTATCTCATAAAATTTATTATTTATAATAAAACTAACACACAGGTATACTAGAAATGTGATTTACTACAGAACTGAGTGCTTTATTTGTATATGTATTGGGAACATGATGAGATATTAGGAAATTATCAAGTCAATTTTAGCGGGAATCTCTAGTTACACGAACCCTTTGGGCCCACAAAACAAAAATTCATTTTCGTCGTTAAAATGTTTCTAATAAGAACACTATTTCAACAGATGGTCTAGAAATATGAGTTACTACTCTTTGTTCCATTTAATTGTATATGTCAAGGGTATGTTATAAGATATACGGGAATTTTGAAGGCAATGTTAGCGGGTATCTGAAGTCACACATACCATATGGGTGCACAATACAAAATTCATTTTCTCATGAAATGGTTTTTTTATAATAAAATAGTGGCCACAGTTAGTCTAGAAATATGATTTATCACTAAAATATACCATTTTTGTATGTGTATCAGGAATTTCATAAGATATACGGGAATAATTTTAGCGGGAATCCGAAGTCACTCGTATTATATGCTCGAACCATACAGAATACATATTTCTCGTAAAATATATATTTTGACATAAACTGAATGCAACAGATTGTCTTATAATGTGATTTACTAAATGAATCTATATTCGTTTTTTTATCCTAGCAATTTAAGCAGATTTTCAGGAAATTTTAAAATTTGCGTACACGGGAAATGGTAAAAACTTGTGTTACTGCGCCCATAAATAAAAAAACTCATTTTCCTTATAGAATATATTTTTCTAATAAATTCAATACCACAGTTATTCTAGAAATGTTATTTACTATTTAACTGATCCATTTTATTGTATATGTAAAGGGCACTTCATAAGAAATACGGGAATTTTGAAGGCAATTTTACCGGGAATCTAACGGCAACCGTACCATATTGGCAAATAATAGAAAAATGCACTTTTCTCATAAAATATATTTTTTATAATAAAAAGAATACCACGATTAATCTTAGAATAAAATTTACTACTATTTGAAAACATTTACTTGTTTCTGTAGGGAAATGTTGGCAGATTTTGAAGAATCTTTGAAATTTGCTGAATCGGGAGAAGGGGATTACTTTTGTTAATTGTATGTAAAAAAAGAAAACTCATTTTCCTCATATATTATATGTTTTATAATGAAACCAATACCACAGTTAATCCAGAAATGTGAGTTAATACGAAATTTATTCAATTTTTTTATTTGTAATGCGCATTTCATAAGATATACGGTAATTTTAATTAAATCTTAGTTGGAATTTGAAGTCAGATGTATCATATGTGTGCACCATACAAAACGTACTTATCTCATAAAATTTATTTTTTATAATAAAACTAACACACAGGTATACTAGAAAAGTCATTTACTACAGAACTGATCGCTTTATTTGTATATGTACTGGGATTTTCTTGAGATATACGGGAATTATGAAGTCAATTTTAGCGGGAATCTCTAGTTACACGAACCTTTTGGTCTGCAACACAAAAACTCATTTTTCTCGTAAAAATGTTTCTTATAAGAACACTATTACAACAAATGGTCTAAAAATATGAATTAATACTCCTTGTTCCATTTAATTGTATGTGTCATGGGTATGTTATAAGATATACGGGAATTTTGAAGGCAATGTTAGCGGGTATCTGAAGTCACACGTACCATATGGGTGCACAATAAAAAATTCATTTTCTCATGAAATGCTTTTTTTATAATAAAATATTGGCCACATTTAGTCTAGAAATATGATTTATCACTAAATTAAACCATTTATTTGTATATGTATTAGGAATTTCACAACATATAGGGGAATTATTTTAGCGGAAATCTGAAGTCACACTTATTATGTGGTCGAACCCTACAGAATTCATATTTCTCGTAAAATATATCTTTTAACATAAACTAAATGCAACAGTTAGTCTTAGAATGTGACTTACTACTAAATGAAACTATTTTCGTGTCTTTATGCTGGCAATTTAAGCAGTTTTTCAGGAAATTTTAAATTTACGTAGACGGGAAATGGTAAAAACTTGTGCTACTGCGCCCATAATACAAAAACTCATTTTCCTTATAGAATATATTTTTCTAATAAATTTAATACCACAGTTATTCTAGAAATGTTATTTACTATTTAACTGATCCATTTATTTGTATATGTAATGGGCACTTCATAAGAAATACAGGAATTTTGAAGGCAATCTTTTCGGGAATCTGAAGGCATCCGTACCATATGGGCGAATAAGAGAAAAATGCTCTTTTCTCATAAAATATGTTTTTAATAATAAAAAGAATACCACGATTAATCTTAGAATAAAATTTACTACTAAATGAATATATTTGCTTGTTTCTATAGGGAAATGTTTGAAGATATTGAGGAAACTTTGAAATTTGCTGAATCGGGAGAAGGGGATTACTTGTGTTAATTGTATGTACAATAACAAAACTCTTTTTCCTCATAAATTATATGTTTTATAATGAAACCAATACCACAGTTTATCCATAAATGTGAGTTAATACGAAATTTATCCAATTTTTTGTATTTGTAATGGGCATTTCATAAGATATACGGGAATTTAAATTAAATCTTAGTTGGAATTTGTAGTCAGATGTATCATTTGTGTGCACAATACAAAAACGTACTTATCTCATAAAATTTATTATTTATAATAAAACTAACACACAGGTATACTAGAAATGTGATTTACTACAGAACTGAGTGCTTTATTTGTATATGTATTGGGAACATGATGATATATTAGGAAATTATCAAGTCAATTTTAGCGGGAATCTCTAGTTACACGAACCCTTTGGGCCCAGACAACAAAAATTCATTTTCGTCGTAAAAATGTTTCTAATAAGAACACTATTACAACAGATGGTCTAGAAATATGATTTACTACTCTTTGTTCCATTTAATTGTATATGTCATGGCTATGTTATAAGATATACGGGAATTTTGAAGGCAATCTTAGCGGGTATCTGAAGTCACACATAGCATATGGGTGCACAATACAAAATTCATTTTCTCATGAAATGGTTTTTTTATAATAAAATATTGGCCACAGTTAGTCTAGAAATATGATTTATCACTAAAATAAACCATTTTTTGTATATGTATCAGGAATTTCATAAGATATACGGGAATAATTTTAGCGGGAATCCGAAGTCACACGTATTATATGGTCGAACCATACAGAATTCATATTTCTCGTAAAATATATATTTTGACATAAACTGAATGCAACAGTTAGTCTTATAATGTGAGTTACTACTAAATGAATCTATATTCGTTTTTTTATCCTAGCAATTTAAGCAGATTTTCAGGAAATTTTAAAATTTGCGTACACGGGAAATGGTAATCACTTGTGTTACTGCGGCAAAAAAATACAAAAATTGATTTTCCTCATAAAATATATTTTTTTTATAAAATCAATACCAAAGTTATTCTTGAAATGTTATCTACTACTTGATTGCTAAATTTATTTGTATATGAATTGGGCAATTCATAAGAAATACGGGAATTTTGAAGGCAATTTTACCGGGAATCTAACGGCACCCGTACCACATTGGCAAATAATAGAAAAATGCACTTTTCTCATAAAATATATTTTTTATAATAAAAAGAATACCACGATTAATCTTAGAATAAAATATACTACTATTTGAAAACATTTCATTGTTTGTAAAGGGAAATGTTGGCAAATTTTCAAGAATCTTTGAAATTTGCTGAATCGGGAGAAGGGGATTACTTGCGTTAATTGTATGTAAAAAAGAAAACTCATTTTCCTCATAAATTATATGTTTTATAATGAAACCAATACCACAGTTAATCTAGAAATGTGAGTTAATACGAAATTTATCCATTTTTTTGTATTTGTAATGGGCATTTCATAAGATATACGGGAATTTTGAAGTAAATCTTAGTTGGAATTTGATGTCAGATGTATCATAAGTGTGCACCATACAAAAACGTACTTATCTCAAAAATTTATTTTTATAATAAAAGTAACACACAGGTATACTAGAAATGTGATTTACTACAGAACTGATCGCTTTATTTGTATATGTATTGGGATTTTCATGAGATATAAGGGAATTTTGATGTCACTTTTAGCGGGAATCTCTATTTACACGAACCCTATCGGCCTACAACACAAAAACTCATTTTTCTCGTAAAAATGTTTCTTATAAGAACACTATTACAACAGATGTCCAAAAAATATGAATTAATACTCCTTGTTCCATTTAATTGTATATATCAGGGGAATGCTATAAGATATACGGGAATTTTTAAGACAATCTTAACGGGTATCTGAAGTCACACGTACCATATGTGTGCACAATACAAAATTCATTTTCTCATGAAATGCTTTTTTTATAATAAAATATTGGCCACATTTAGTCTAGAAATATGATTTATCACTAAATTAAACCATTTATTTGTATATGTATTAGGAATTTCACAACATATAAGGGAATTATTTTAGCGGATATCTGAAGTCACACGTATTATGTGGTCGAACTCTACAGAATTCATATTTCTCGTAAAATATATCTTTTAACATGAAGTAAATGCAACAGTTAGTCTTAGAATGTGACTTACTACTAAATGAAACTATTTTCGTGTCTTTATGCTGGCAATTTAAGCAGTTTTTCAGGAAATTTTGAAATCTACGTAGACGGGAAATGGTAAAAACTTGTGTTACTGCGCCCATAAATAAAAAAACTCATTTTCCTTATAGAATATATTTTTCTAATAAATTCAATACCACAGTTATTCTAGAAATGTTATTTACTATTTAACTGATCCATTTTATTGTATATGTAAAGGGCACTTCATAAGAAATACGGGAATTTTGAAGGCAATTTTACCGGGAATCTAACAGCAACCGTACCATATTGGCAAATAATAGAAAAATGCACTTTTCTCATAAAATATATTTTTTATAATAAAAAGAATACCACGATTAATCTTAGAATAAAATTTACTACTATTTGAAAACATTTACTTGTTTCTATAGGGAAATGTTGGCAGATTTTGAAGAATCTTTGAAATTTGCTGAATCGGGAGAAGGGGATTACTTTTGTTAATTGTATGTAAAAAATGAAAACTATATTGTAGCACTTATCTGGTTTAATAGGAACAAAGAAATAAGTTCCTTAAATAGCTCAAAATAATTTATTACAATTAAGGGTACAATTTGAGCACAACACAGATACATATACTACAAATAAAACAAAATTACATCTAAACACATAAAGTTAAAGGGAATAGGGTAAACATGAGAGTCATATGGATATACGTCTCATTCCTACGGTTGCTGGAGAGGGACTGACTTCCTTGGTGATGACGTCATGGGTGGTGCTGAAGATATGGGGCGCTACAGACTCCCCCTCTGGCTCCGCCGACGTCCCGGCAAGGAGACAGGATTGAGGTTAAGGTTGAGGTTGTCTACGGGGTCTTCCTCTACTTTTCAATGGATACACTGGCCCTTTATCTCTAGAGGATTGTTGATAAGGCTTCAACATACTGGTATGGTAAGTACCGAGTACTTGATCAGGGGCAGTAGGATCTGCAACATCATATGTATTTGGGGATTTATTCGTTAATATAATATAAGGTCCTTCACGCTTGGGCATGAATTTTTTACTTGTTTTGGTTTTGGACTTGCTCACGGGATGTAAAGTGATCCAAACTTTATCACCTGGTTGATAATAAACGGGTCTATGCTTCTTGTCAAAGTACTCCTTTCTAGCATCTTGTTTTTGCTCTACACTTTCTCTAATTATGGGTGTCAAACGTGCGAATTCTTTCAAGTAAGGTGTTATCTCTGCGACGAAGTTATCGTTATCAATGACAGCTCTAATATCATGATTGACATCTGTGGTTCGAAGCTCTCTTCCGAACTGAAGGTAAGCTGCCGTATGACCTGTAGAATCACATTTTGCGGTGTTTAAAGCAAAACGTATCATGGGTAGTTTGTCCTCCCAAGTATCATGTGAGTCACCAACTAGAATTGCTAATTTGGGTTTTAGATCTCGATTTTTACGTTCAGCAGGATTTGCTTGAGGATGGTATAAAGGTATAAGATCTTGCTTAATATCTAGGATCTTACAAGTTTGTTGCATTACAGCACTGACAAATTGTACACCGTTGTCGCTGATTAGTCTTCTAGGTAAGCCATAGCGTAAGAAGACTTCTTCTATCAATATTTTAGAGCAATTGATAGCTGTGGCATCTTTTAGGGCAAAAATTCGACCCATCTTGTACTTGTATCTTCAACAAGAAAAATCCATTTTTTTCCAGCTGGGGTCTCTGGAAGAGGACCAAACAAGTCTATTGCCAGCGTCTCAAATCTTTGTGAGTAAATAGGCGTTCTGAGTAATCCAGCAGGTTTCTGGTTGTTAGATTTGTACCGATTACATTCAGCACAATCTTTCACGTATTCGGCGATAAACTTTCTCATACCAGGAAAGAAATATCTAGAAGCAATTTTATGATACGTATTCTCAGCTCCACAATGTCCTGCCGTGGGAGAATCATGATATTGCTGTAGGACACGTTCTCGCTCGTGACAAGGGACAACTAACTGTGCTTCTTCTGACTCTGTTTCAGGTGAATATCGATACAGTATTCCCTGATTCATGAGATAACCTCTACTAGTCCAATTTACATAATTTTCATCTTTCCGTCCACTTTCAAAGCAGTCTATGATCTTTCTTACATCCTCGTCCTTCAGTTGTTCTTCGCGAATGTCTTTAGATTTCCGGGATGGTAAATCTATGGAAATAGTGTTGAAGTTACAAACAAATTTGTCCTCTGTATCAAAATGGTCTAGACAGAAGATCTGCAATTACATTAGATTTTCCTGGAGTGTAAAGTATTTTCGGATGATATGACTGGATTTGAAGAGCCCATCGAGCTAAGCGTCCGGATGGCGATTTAATACTCATAAGCCACTTCAAGGGTTGGTGATCTGATGCAATAATGATTTCTTGATTTTCCACATAGCCACGGAACTTCTCAAGAGCCCATACTACCGCTAGTGCTTCTTTTCGGTAGTTGAATAATTTCTTTCTGCCCAACTGAGCAATCGACTGGCATATTCAATCACATGTTCTTCCGGTCTTTCTCCTTGGATAAGGACTGCTCCTAGAGCGTAATTACTCGCATCAGTTCTTATGAGGAATGGTTTAGATCCATCTGGCTGAGACAACACAGGTGGTGAAATCAGCCGTCTTTTTAACTCTTCAAATGCTTTCTGCTCTGTATCACCCCATGTCCATTGTTTATTCTTTTTAGTTAAGTCACTAAGGGGTCTAGCAACTTCAGAAAAATGGGGAACATATCTCCGGAACCAGGAACAAGTCTGTAAGAAGGACTGAACTTCTTTAACACATTTTGGTGTTGGAATTTTTGAATAGTGGATACTTTGTCAGCATCTACTTCTACACCTTTTTCAGTTATCCAATGACCTAAATACTTCACTCTGTCACAAGAAAAATTGCACTTGCTTCTATTGGCATTGAGCTTAAATATAGAAAGTCTTTCAAACACTTTTCGTAAATCTGATAAATGTTCATCAAAAGTTTCTGATAAGATAATGATATCATCAAGGTATGACAATGCAAAAACATCTTTGAGACCAGATCTAAATTTATCAATGAGACGTTGAAAAGTTGCGGGTGCGTTGCGCAACCCAAAAGGCATACGTAAAAATTTAAAAGTTCCAAATGGACAGATGAAGGCTGTCTTCTCTTGGTCTGATTCATGAACTTTGACCTGATGATAACCAGATCTTAAATCTATCGTAGACATGTATTTCGTCGACTTGGCCTCAGTCAATAAATCATCCATTCTAGGTAGTGGATAGTTATCCGGAATAGTCGTTGAGTTTAACTTGCGGTAATCAACACACAATCTAATGGTACCGTTTGGTTTAGGTACTAATACCACAGGACTTGCATAAGGAGACTCATATTCCTCAATTATTCCTTCTGTTAGTAAGGAATCTAGCTCTTTCTTCAACAACTCTTTCTTTGCAGGCGTCATTCTATATGGTGGTTCAGCAACAGGTAGGCTATTTCCAGTCTGTATTCTATGTTCAATAAAAGGAGTAGGCTCTCCCCTGGCTTGAAGTTATTTTCAAATTCTTCCAGCAATGAATTTAATTTGTTTCGTTGTTCTCTTGTCAAATGTTTTCCTTCATCATTCCTCAATTTCACGGAATTAGAGGTTTCTGAAATTTCAGCAGGCATATCAGGAGAAGTTAATTTCTGCGACATTATTACTTTTGCAGTACTTACGGTTTTGGATGGTTCACGATAAAATGGGTAATGTCTGTGTGGATATTCACTAAAATGCCAAGTGCCATTCTGGATGTTAAGCACAATTCCAGCAGCCTGGAGAAAGTCAGTGCCAAGCAATGTTCTATTGCCTCTAGCGTTTGGTAATGCAATAAATTTCATACGAACTTTCTTTCCCTCTACATTAAGATTTACGACTGTTGACAAAGCTGGGACATTTCTTTCTTTTCCATCTGCAAGTACCATTGTAATATTCTTCTTTTGAAATTTGAAACCTTTCTTTTTCAATAAACTATAAAATTTCTCTCCCACCAATGGAATTTGATGCACCGGTGTCGGCACAAAAGCTGCTTTTTCACCACAAACAGTTAAAAATTGAGCTGACAATGAATCTGAAGATTGTGCGGTATACAACTTTACACCATAAACAATTGTTTTAGCCTCTTCTTTTAATTTGTTGCACTTTGGACACTTAGACCGAATAAAACCAGGATTACCACATCCATAGCAATGAACAGAAAATCTTCTTTCTGGCTTGTCTTTAGTAAATTTTGGACTTTCATAATTGGAATATTTAATTTTGTCATTTTCCCTAGAAATAGGAAGCTTATAGTTTCTCTCTGAAGCAGATTTAACATAGTCTTTGAAGTTTGGCTTCTTAGCAAAGATAGGTGAATTTTTCTTCATTCCCAGTCTTACATTTTCATAACTGTCAAGCTTTTCTGCAAGTTCTAAAGGATCATTCAGCTCTGACCATTGATCAACAAAATGTTCTCTAACCTCTGGAGGTGTTCTTTTCTTTAACTGGTCAGCTATAATTAAGTCTTGCAATTTCTCAAAAGTGACAATATTTAATTCTTTTACCCATCCTTCGAAATACGATTTAATTTCAAAATAGAAGTCTTTCCATGTTACTTCTGCACTTTTTCTATGTTGCGAGAACATCTGCCGAAACTTATCTGAAGTAAGTCTAAAACGCTTCAAGAGCATCTCTTTCGCCTTTGAGTAGTCTTTATTGGGATTAAATTTTGGGAGAATTCGATTCAGATCCCAGTTTGTTTTCTCTGTTTCACTGGATGGATCTGTGGAGGAAAGTACCTTCTGAGCTTCCACTTGAAGTTTTAAGCGTTGCAACTCATACGCTCTCTCTTTTTCAATGCATAGTTCTTTTTCTTTGGCAATTCTTTCGCATTCAGCTTGTTTTTCTTTTTCAAGCCGTTCCTCTATTATATTAGTTAGCATATTTTTCACCAACTCTTCATCATAATCTTTTGATTTGGTTATGACATCTTTCAGTTGAATTACTTTCAGATCATCTGCTACCCCTAACCCCATTTCTATAGCGAGGTTTCTCAGATCCTCCTTTTTCCCTTTTCCAAGGAATGACATTTTTGCAAGTGTTTTTATTTTAGTTAAAACGAAATTTAAGCAACATCAGTCTTAAGTACCAGATTATGTTAAAATATAAATCTTTTATAACTCTAAATATATATGAAATGTAACTTATTACTATTTATTCAAACATTAATTGCAAATAAAATGAACTCTTTAATTATTGTAAATAAACCTGAAATATTCATATGATATTCACCATAATAAAATAATCAAATCAAATAAACCCGAAATAATCATATAATATTCACCATTATAAAATAATCAAATCAATTTTATTATATTAATCTTACTAAATTTATAAAGATTCGCTCTTATTTTATATTTCAATTCAAACAAAACCGAAACAAAACATTTCAAAATTCTATCATGAAACTTTTTTATTTTCTTTCATTTAAAACTCTATACTATCGTTTTACAATTACCAATAATCACTTAATTTACCTTTGTTCATAAATTATATTTTATCAATACTTCAATTCCAACATTCAATAAATCAAAATATATTAATAAAGATAACTTAATCATATGCATTCAAAGAATATTTTATATATAAATAACAAAATTTTCTATTAAATTTTTATTTCTTTAAATTTCCTCAATTTCCTAAAATATCAATTCTGATTCCTTTTACCAAAATATTAATAATATATTAGTTTGTTATCTTAATATATAACCTTAAATATACATGAAAAACAACATATTTTCATTCTTTATTCAATGAAACCACTTACTAAAAGATTAAAACACAAAAATTCCAAACAGAAAGTGAATGAGGAAAAAAATAAAATAAAAATAAGCATTAATATATACTGAACTCTCATAGCATTCATAGATATTGAGCGGCTAGACAGAGAGGCATTTATGAAAACAATAACAACGGTCGTTTGCGGCGCCTTGTTTCGTGTTTTAAATCAAAACAAAAGTATCATCACATGAAAAACGCACAGTCATCAGACATTTAAATTCTGTTAGCTACTCAATTTTAAAACACTATCTCACCGTAAAGATTGTTATCTTCAAATATTCAGAATTAAGAAATATAATATATAAGCAATATATAATATTCAAAAAGTAACAAATATTTTCCTTATTGTTCATAATTTTCTTAAAATATAATTCACGCACACATACTATAATACTTCAAATATAATAATAAAATAAATGTTTCTTTTTTAACTCAATATTCTACTAAATTTTAAGCATTTAATAAGATATGAAACATATCTACCAAATCAAACAAATAACTATACTGCAAGTATTAATACTGTTCTAAATTCAAGAACATAAAATAACACTTTTATCGAAACACAACAACTTATAAAGAAACTTTTTATACAGTTTTATATTCATAACTGCTTAAACATTAACACTCATTAATTACTTCCTTAATTGTAATTCTTCACAATTAATTAGGAAATATTAGAAATATAAAACAGTAACAAAAACTTATCTCGAATTCGCAAATCAAAACTGGATAATCCAAATGAAGGAGACACTCCACTCCAGTTGAACAACAAAAGACACTCCAATCTCGGATGAGATTATATTTTGCATTAATCCATAACACACAACGCATCAGGAGGTAACCTGTAAAATTTTGAGTTCCCCTCCAACAACAAGATTTAATTCTGGGTAGAATTTTTAACAGCGAAAAGAAACTCTAATAATGGCCCCACGTTGGGCGCCATTATTTTATATTGTAGCACTTATCTGGTTTAATAGGAACAAAGAAATAAGTTCCTTAAATAGCTCAAAATAATTTATTACAATTAAGGGTACAATTTGAGCACAACACAGATACATATACTACAAATAAAACAAAATTACATCTAAACACATAAAGTTAAAGGGAATAGGGTAAACATGAGAGTCATATGGATATACGTCTCATTCCTACGGTTGCTGGAGAGGGACTGACTTCCTTGGTGATGACGTCATGGGTGGTGCTGAAGATATGGGGCGCTACAAAACTCATTTTCCTCATATATTATATGTTTTATAATGAAACCAATACCACAGTTAATCCAGAAATGTGAGTTAATACGAAATTTATTAAATTTTTTTATTTGTAATGGGCATTTCATAAGATATACGGTAATTTTAATTAAATCTTAGTTGGAATTTGAAGTCAGATGTAAAATATGTGTGCACCATACAAAACGTACTTATCTCATAAAATTTATTTTTTATAATAAAACTAACACACAAGTATACTAGAAATATGATTTACTACAGAACTGATCGCTTTATTTGTATATGTATTGGGATTTTCTTGAGATATACGGGAATTATGAAGTCAATTTTAGCGGGAATCTCTAGTTACACGAACCCTATTGGTCTGGAACACAAAAACTCATTTTTCTCGTAAAAATGTTTCTTATAAGAACACTATTACAACAAATGGTCTAAAAATATGAATTAATACTCCTTGTTCCATTTAATTGTATGTGTCATGGGTATGTTATAAGATATACGGGAATTTTGAAGGCAATGTTAGCGGGTATCTGAAGTCACACATACCATATGGGTGCACAATACAAAATTCATTTTCTCATGAAATGGTTTTTTTATAATAAAATATTGGCCACAGTTAGTCTAGAAATATGATTTATCACTAAAATAAACCATTTTTTTGTATATGTATCAGGAATTTCATAAGATATACGGGAATAATTTTAGCGGGAATCCGAAGTCACTCGTATTATATGATCGAACCATACAGAATTCATATTTCTCGTAAAATATATATTTTGACATAAACTGAATGCAACAGTTAGTCTTATAATGTGATTTACTACTAAATGAATCTATATTCGTATTTTTATCCTAGCAATTTAAACAGATTTTCAGGAAATTTTAAAATTTGCGTACACGGGAAATGGTAATCACTTGTGTTACTGCGGCGAAAAAATACAAAAATTCATTTTCCTCATAAAATATATTATTTTTATAAAATCAATACCACAGTTATTCTAGAAATGTTATCTACTACTTAATTGATCAATTTATTTGTATATGTAAAGGGCACCTCATAAGAAATACGGGAATTTTGAAGGCAATTTTACCGGGAATCTAACGGCAACCGTACCATATTGGCAAATAATAGAAAAATGCACTTTTCTCATAAAATATATTTTTTATAATAAAAAGAATACCACGATTAATCTTAGAATAAAATTTACTACTATTTGAAAACATTTACTTGTTTCTATAGGGAAATGTTGGCAGATTTTGAAGAATCTTTGAAATATGCTGAATCGGGAGAAGGGGATTACTTTTGTTAATTGTATGAAAAAAAAAGAAAACACATTTTCCTCATATATTATATGTTTTATAATGAAACCATTACCACAGTTAATCCAGAAATGTGAGTTAAAACGAAATTTATTCAATTTTTTTATTTGTAATGGGCATTTCATAAGATATACGGTAATTTTAATTAAATCTTAGTTGGAATTTGAAGTCAGATGTATCATATGTGTGCACCATACAAAACGTACTTATCTCATAAAATTTATTTTTTATAATAAAACTAACACACAGGTATACTAGAAATGTGATTTACTACAGAACTGATCGCTTTATTTCTATATGTATGGGGATTTTCTTGAGATATACGGGAATTATGAAGTCAATTTTAGCGGGAATCTCTAGTTACACGAACCCTATTAGCCCACAATACAAAAACTCATTTTTCTCGTAAAAATGTTTCTTATATGAACACTATTACAACAGTCGGTCTAAAAATATGAATTAATACTCCTTGTTCCTTTTAATTGTATATGTCAAGGGTATGCTGTAAGATATACGGGAATTTTTTAGACAATCTTAACGGGTATCTGAAGTCACACGTACCATATGGGTGCACAATACAAAATTCATTTTCTCATGAAATGCTTTTTTTATAATAAAATATTGGCCACATTTAGTCTAGAAATATGATTTATCACTAAATTAATAAATTTATTTGTATATGTATTAGGAATTTCACAACATATAGGGGAATTATTTTAGCGGAAATCTGAAGTCACACTTATTATGTGGTCGAACCCTACAGAATTCATATTTCTCGTAAAATATATCTTTTAACATAAACTAAATGCAACAGTTAGTCTTAGAATGTGACTTACTACTAAATGAAACTATTTTCGTGTCTTTATGCTGGCAATTTAAGCAGTTTTTCAGGAAATTTTAAATCTACGTAGACGGGAAATGGTAAAAAATTGTGTTACTGCGCCCATAAATAAAAAAACTCATTTTCCTTATAGAATATATTTTTCTAATAAATTCAATACCACAGTTATTCTAGAAATGTTATTTACTATTTAACTGATCCATTTATTTGTATATGTAATGGGCACTTCATAAGAAATACAGGAATTTTGAAGGCAATCTTACCGGGAATCTGAAGGCATCCGTACCATATGGGCGAATAAGAGAAAAATGCTCTTTTCTCATAAAATATGTTTTTAATAATAAAAAGAATACCACGATTAATCTTAGAATAAAATTTACTACTAAATGAAAATATTTGCTTGTTTCTATAGGGAAATTTTTGAAGATATTGAGGAAACTTTGAAATTTGCTGAATCGGGAGAAGGGGATTACTTGTGTTAATTGTATGTACAATAACAAAACTCTTTTTTCTTCATAAATTATATGTTTTATAATGAAACCAATACCACAGTTAATCCATAAATGTGAGTTAATACGAAATTTATCCAATTTTTTTGTTTTGTAATGGGCATTTCATAAGATATACGGGAATTTAAACTAAATCTTAGTTGGAATTTGTAGTCAGATGTATCATTTGAGTGCACAATACAAAAACGTACTTATCTCATAAAATTTATTATTTATAATAAAACTAACACACAGGTATACTAGAAATATGATTTACTACAGAACTGAGTGCTTTATTTGTATATGTATTGGGAACATGATGAGATATTAGGAAATTATCAATTCAATTTTAGCGGGAATCTCTAGTTACACGAACCCTTTGGGCCCACACAACAAAAATTCATTTTCGTCGTAAAAATGTTTCTAATAAGAACACTATTACAACAGATGGTCTAGAAATATGAGTTACTACTCTTTGTTCCATTTAATTGTATATGTCAAGGGTATGTTATAAGATATACGGGAATTTTGAAGGCAATGTTAGCGGGTATCTGAAGTCACACATACCATATGGGTGCACAATACAAAATTCATTTTCTCATGACAATAATAATAGATAATAATAGATAATCATAGATAATATAATCATAATAGATAATAATAGAGATATTTTTATAATAAAGTATTGGCGACAGTTAGTCTAGAAATATGATTTATCACAAAAATAAACCATTTTTTGTATATGTATCAGGAATTTCATAAGATATACGGGAATAATTTTAGCGGGAATCCGAAGTCACTCGTAATATATGGTCGAACCATACAGAATTCATATTTCTCGTAAAATATATATTTTGACATAAACTGAATGCAACAGTTAGTCTTATAATGTGATTTACTACTAATTGAAATTATTTTCATTTTTTTAGGCTGGCAATTTAAGTTGATTTTCAGGAAATTTTGAAATTTGCGTAGACGGGAAATAGTAATCACTTGTGTTACTGCGGCGAAAAAATACAAAAATTCATTTTCCTCATAAATATATTTTTTTTATAAAATCAATACCACAGTTATTCTAGAAATGTTATCTACTACATAATTGATCCATTTATTTGTATATACATTGGGCAATTCATAAGAAATACGGGAATTTTGAAGGCAATCTTACCGGGAATCTAACGGCACCCGTACCATATTGGCAAATAATAGAAAAATGCACTTTTCTCATAAAATTTATTTTTTATAATAAAACTAACACACAGATATACTAGAAATGTGATTTACTACAGAACTGAGTGCTTTATTTGTTTATGTATTGGGAATATGATCAGATATTAGGAAATTATCAAGTCAATTTTAGTGGGAATCTCTAGTTACACGAACCCTTTGGGCCCACACCACAAAAATTCATTTTCGTCGTAAAATGTTTCTAATAAGAACACTATTACAACAGATGGTCTAGAAATATGATTTACTACTCTTTGTTCCTTTTAATTGTATATGTCATGGTTATGTTATAAGATATACGGGAATTTTGAAGGCAATCTTAGCGGGTATCTGAAGTCACGCATACCATATGTGTGCGCAATACAAAATTCATTTTCTCATGAAATGGTTTTTTTATACTAAAATATTGGCCAGAAATAGTCTAGAAATATGATTTATCACTAAAATAAACCATTTTTTTGTATATGTATCAGGAATTTCATAAGATATACGGGAATAATTTTAGCGGGAATCCGAAGTCACTCGTATTATATGGTCGAACCATACAGAATTCATATTTCTCGTAAAATATATATTTTGACATAAACTGAATGCAACAGTTAGTCTTATAATGTGATTTACTACTAAATGAATCTATATTCGTTTTTTTATCCTAGCAATTTAAGCAGATTTTCAGGAAATTTTAAAATTTGCGTACACGGGAAATGGTAATCACTTGTGTTACTGCGGCAAAAAAATACAAAAATTGATTTTCGTCATAAAATATATTTTTTTTATAAAATCTATACCAAAGTTATTCTTGAAATGTTATCTACTACTTAATTGCTAAATTTATTTGTATATGAATTGGGCAATTCATAAGAAATGCGGGAATTTTGAAGGCAATCTTACCGGGAATCTAACGGCACCCGTACCACATTGGCAAATAATAGAAAAATGCACTTTTCTCATAAAATATATTTTTTATAATAAAAAGAATACCACGATTAATCTTAGAATAAAATATACTACTATTTGAAAACATTTGCTTGTTTCTAAAGGGAAATGTTGGCAGATTTTCAAGAATCTTTGAAATTTGCTGAATCGGGAGAAGGGGATTACTTGCGTTAATTGTATGTAAAAAAGAAAACTCATTTTCCTCATAAGTTATATGTTTTATAATGAAACCAATACCACAGTTAATCTAGAAATGTGAGTTAATACGAAATTTATCCATTTTTTTGTATTTGTAATGGGCATTTCATAAGATATACGGGAATTTTGAAGTAAATCTTAGTTTTAATTTGAAGTCAGATGTATCATATGTGTGTACCATACAAAAACGTACTTATCTCAAAAAATTTATTTTTTATAATAAAAGTAACACACAGGTATACTAGAAATGTGATTTACTACAGAACTGATCGCTTTATTTGTATATGTATTGGGATTTTCATGAGATATAAGGGAATTATGATGTCACTTTTAGCGGGAATCTCTAGTTACACGAACCCTATCGGCCTACAACACAAAAACTCATTTTTCTCGTAAAAATGTTTCTTATAAGAACACTATTACAACAGATGTCCAAAAAATATGAATTAATACTCCTTGTTCCATTTAATTGTATATGTCAGGGGTATGCTATAAGATATACGGGAATTTTTAAGACAATCTTAACGGGTATCTGAAGTCACACGTACCATATGTGTGCACAATACAAAATTCATTTTCTCATGAAATGCTTTTTTTATAATAAAATATTGGCCACATTTAGTCTAGAAATATGATTTATCACTAAATTAAACCATTTATTTGTATATGTATTAGGAATTTCACAACATATAAGGGAATTATTTTAGCGGATATCTGAAGTCACACGTATTATGTGGTCG
Source organism: Latrodectus elegans (assembly GCA_030067965.1). Classification (NCBI taxonomy): domain Eukaryota; kingdom Metazoa; phylum Arthropoda; class Arachnida; order Araneae; family Theridiidae; genus Latrodectus; species Latrodectus elegans. Next base: position 82,195,523 of record CM057812.1, on the reverse strand, counting down.
AACCCTACAGAATTCATATTTCTCGTAAAATATATCTTTTAACATGAACTAAATGCAACAGTTAGTCTTAGAATGTGACTTACTACTAAATGAAACTATTTTCGTGTCTTTATGCTGGCAATTTAAGCAGTTTTTCAGGAAATTTTGAAATCTACGTAGACGGGAAATGGTAAAAAATTGTGTTACTGCGCCCATAAATAAAAAAACTCATTTTCCTTATAGAATATATTTTTCTAATAAATTCAATACCACAGTTATTCTAGAAATGTTATTTACTATTTAACTGATCCATTTTATTGTATATGTAAAGGGCACTTCATAAGAAATACGGGAATTTTGAAGGCAATTTTACCGGGAATCTAACGGCAACCGTACCATATTGGCAAATAATAGAAAAATGCACTTTTCTCATAAAATATATTTTTTATAATAAAAAGAATACCACGATTAATCTTAGAATAAAATTTACTACTATTTGAAAACATTTACATGTTTCTATAGGGAAATGTTGGCAGATTTTGAAGAATCTTTGAAATTTGCTGAATCGGGAGAAGGGGATTACTTTTGTTAATTGTATGTAAAAAAAGAAAACTCATTTTCCTCATATATTATATGTTTTATAATGAAACCAATACCACAGTTAATCCAGAAATGTGAGTTAAAACGAAATTTATTCAATTTTTTTATTTGTAATGGGCATTTCATAAGATATACGGTAATTTTAATTAAATCTTAGTTGGAATTTGAAGTCAGATGTATCATATGTGTGCACCATACAAAACGTACTTATCTCATAAAATTTATTTTTTATAATAAAACTAACACACAGGTATACTAGAAATGTGATTTACTACAGAACTGATCGCTTTATTTCTATATGTATGGGGATTTTCTTGAGATATACGGGAATTATGAAGTCAATTTTAGCGGGAATCTCTAGTTACACGAACCCTATTAGCCCACAATACAAAAACTCATTTTTCTCGTAAAAATGTTTCTTATATGAACACTATTACAACAGTCGGTCTAAAAATATGAATTAATACTCCTTGTTCCTTTTAATTGTATATGTCAAGGGTATGCAGTAAGATATACGGGAATTTTTTAGACAATCTTAACGGGTATCTGAAGTCACACGTACCATATGGGTGCACAATACAAAATTCATTTTCTCATGAAATGCTTTTTTTATAATAAAATATTGGCCACATTTAGTCTAGAAATATGATTTATCACTAAATTAAACCATTTATTTGTATATGTATTAGGAATTTCACAACATATAGGGGAATTATTTTAGCGGAAATCTGAAGTCACACTTATTATGTGGTCGAACCCTACAGAATTCATATTTCTCGTAAAATATATCTTTTAACATAAACTAAATGCAAAAGTTAGTCTTAGAATGTGACTTACTACTAAATGAAACTATTTTCGTGTCTTTATGCTGGCAATTTAAGCAGTTTTTCAGGAAATTTTAAATCTACGTAGACGGGAAATGGTAAAAAATTGTGTTACTGCGCCCATAAATAAAAAAACTCATTTTCCTTATAGAATATATTTTTCTAATAAATTCAATACCACAGTTATTCTAGAAATGTTATTTACTATTTAACTGATCCATTTATTTGTATATGTAATGGGCACTTCATAAGAAATACAGGAATTTTGAAGGCAATCTTACCGGGAATCTGAAGGCATCCGTACCATATGGGCGAATGAGAGAAAAATGCTCTTTTCTCATAAAATATGTTTTTAATAATAAAAAGAATACCACGATTAATCTTAGAATAAAATTTACTACTAAATGAAAATATTTGCTTGTTTCTATAGGGAAATTTTTGAAGATATTGAGGAAACTTTGAAATTTGCTGAATCGGGAGAAGGGGATTACTTGTGTTAATTGTATGTACAATAACAAAACTCTTTTTTCTTCATAAATTATATGTTTTATAATGAAACCAATACCACAGTTAATCCATAAATGTGAGTTAATACGAAATTTATCCAATTTTTTGTATTTGTAATGGGCATTTCATAAGATATACGGGAATTTAAATTAAATCTTAGTTGGAATTTGTAGTCAGATGTATCATTTGAGTGCACAATACAAAACGTATACTTATCTCATAAAATTTATTATTTATAATAAAACTAACACACAGGTATACTAGAAATGTGATTTACTACAGAACTGATTGCTTTATTTGTATATGTATTGGGAACATGATGAGATATTAGGAAATTATCAATTCAATTTTAGCGGGAATCTCTAGTTACACGAACCCTTTGGGCCCACACAACAAAAATTCATTTTCGTCGTAAAAATGTTTCTAATAAGAACACTATTACAACAGATGGTCTAGAAATATGATTTACTACTCTTTGTTCCATTTAATTGTATATGTCATGGGTATGTTATAAGATATACGGGAATTTTGAAGGCAATCTTAGCGGGTATCTGAAGTCACACATACCATATGGGTGCACAATACAAAATTCATTTTCTCATGAAATGGTTTTTTTATAATAAAGTATTGGCGACAGTTAGTCTAGAAATATGATTTATCACAAAAATAAACCATTTTTTGTATATGTATCAGGAATTTCATAAGATATACGGGAATAATTTTAGCGGGAATCCGAAGTCACTCGTATTATATGGTCGAACCATACTGAATTCATATTTCTCGTAAAATATATATTTTGACATAAACTGAATGCAACAGTTAGTCTTATAATGTGATTTACTACTAATTGAAATTATTTTCATTTTTTTATCCTAGCAATTTAAGCAGATTTTCAGGAAATTTTAAAATTTGCGTACACGGGAAATGGTAATCACTTGTGTTACTGCGGCAAAAAAATACAAAAATTGATTTTCCTCATAAAATATATTTGTTTTATAAAATCAATACCACAGTTATTCTTGAAATTTTATCTACTACTTAATTGCTAAATTTATTTGTATATGAATTGGGCAATTCATAAGAAATACGGGAATTTTGAAGGCAATCTTACCGGGAATCTAACGGCACCCGTACCATATTGGCAAATAATAGAAAAATGCACTTTTCTCATAAAATATATTTTTTATAATAAAAAGAATACCACGATTAATCTTAGAATAAAATATACTACTATTTGAAAAAATTTCTTGTTTCTAAAGGGAAATGTTGGCAGATTTTCAAGAATCTTTGAAATTTGCTGAATCGGGAGAAGGGGATTACTTGCGTTAATTGTATGTAAAAAAGAAAACTCATTTTCCTCATAAATTATATGTTTTATAATGAAACCAATACCACAGTTAATCTAGAAATGTGAGTTAATACGAAATTTATCCATTTTTTTGTATTTGTAATGGGCATTTCATAAGATATACGGGAATTTTGAAGTAAATCTTAGTTTTAATTTGAAGTAAGATGTATCATATGTGTGCACCATACAAAAACGTACTTATCTCAAAAAATTTATTTTTTATAATAAAAGTAACACACAGGTATACTAGAAATGTGATTTACTACAGAACTGATCGCTTTATTTGTATATGTATTGGGATTTTCATGAGATATAAGGGAATTATGATGTCAATTTTAGCGGGAATCTCTAGTTTCACGAACCCTATTGGCCTACAACACAAAAACTCATTTTTCTCGTAAAAATGTTTCTTATAAGAACACTATTACAACAGATGTCCAAAAAATATGAATTAATACTCCTTGTTCCATTTAATTGTATATGTCAGGGGTATGCTATAAGATATACGGGAATTTTTAAGACAATCTTAACGGGTATCTGAAGTCACACGTACCATATGGGTGCACAATACAAAATTCATTTTCTCATGAAATGATTTTTATAATAAAATATTGGCCACATTTAGTCTAGAAATATGATTTATCACTAAATTAAACCATTTATTTGTATATGTATTAGGAATTTCACAACATATAAGGGAATTATTTTAGCGGATATCTGAAGTCACACGTATTATGTGGTCGAACCCTACAGAATTCATATTTCTCGTAAAATATATCTTTTAACATGAACTAAATGCAACAGTTAGTCTTAGAATGTGACTTACTACTAAATGAAACTATTTTCGTGTCTTTATGCTGGCAATTTAAGCAGTTTTTCAGGAAATTTTGAAATCTACGTAGACGGAAATGGTAAAAACTTGTGTTACTGCGCCCATAAATAAAAACTCATTTTCCTTATAGAATATATTTTTCTAATAAATTCAATACTACAGTTATTCTAGAAATGTTATTTACTATTTAACTGATCCATTTTATTGTATATGTAAAGGGCACTTCATAAGAAATACGGGAATTTTGAAGGCAATTTTACCGGGAATCTAACGGCAACCGTACCATATTGGCAAATAATAGAAAAATGCACTTTTCTCATAAAATATATTTTTTATAATAAAAAGAATTCCACGATTAATCTTAGAATAAAATTTACTACTATTTGAAAACATTTACTTGTTTCTATAGGGAAATGTTGGCAGATTTTGAAGAATCTTTGAAATTTGCTGAATCTTGAGAAGGGGATTACTTTTGTTAATTGTATGGAAAAAAAGAAAACTCATTTTCCTCATATATTATATGTTTTATAATGAAACCAATACCACAGTTAATCCAGAAATGTGAGTTAAAACGAAATTTATTCAATTTTTTTATTTGTAATGGGCATTTCATAAGATATACGGTAATTTTAATTAAATCTTAGTTGGAATTTGAAGTCAGATGTATCATATGTGTGCACCATACAAAACGTACTTATCTCAAAAAATTTATTTTTTATAATAGAAGTAACACACAGGTATACTAGAAATGTGATTTACTACAGAACTGATCGCTTTATTTGTATATGTAATGGGATTTTCATGAGATATAAGGGAATTATGATGTCAATTTTAGCGGGAATCTCTAGTTTCACGAACCCTATTGGCCTACAACACAAAAACTCATTTTTCTCGTAAAAATGTTTCTTATAAGAACACTATTACAACAGATGTCCAAAAAATATGAATTAATACTCCTTGTTCCATTTAATTGTATATGTCAGGGGTATGCTATAAGATATACGGGAATTTTTAAGACAATCTTAACGGGTATCTGAAGTCACACGTACCATATGGGTGCACAATACAAAATTCATTTTCTCATGAAATGCTTTTTATAATAAAATATTGGCCACATTTAGTCTAGAAATATGATTTATCACTAAATTAAACCATTTATTTGTATATGTATTAGGAATTTCACAACATATAAGGGAATTATTTTAGCGGATATCTGAAGTCACACGTATTATGTGGTCGAACCCTACAGAATTCATATTTCTCGTAAAATATATCTTTTAACATGAACTAAATGCAACAGTTAGTCTTAGAATGTGACTTACTACTAAATGAAACTATTTTCGTGTCTTTATGCTGGCAATTTAAGCAGATTTTCAGGAAATTTTGAAATCTACGTAGACGGGAAATGGTAAAAACTTGTCTTACTGCGCCCATAAATAAAAACTCATTTTCCTTATAGAATATATTTTTCTAATAAATTCAATACCACAGTTATTCTAGAAATGTTATTTACTATTTAACTGATCCATTTATTTGTATATGTAATGGGCACTTCATAAGAAATACAGGAATTTTGAAGGCAATCTTACCGGGAATCTGAAGGCATCCGTACCATATGGGCGAATAAGAGAAAAATGCTCTTTTCTCATAAAATATGTTTTTAATAATAAAAAGAATACCACGATTAATCTTAGAATAAAATTTACTACTAAATGAAAATATTTGCTTGTTTCTATAGGGAAATTTTTGAAGATATTGAGGAAACTTTGAAATTTGCTGAATCGGGAGAAGGGGATTACTTGTGTTAATTGTATGTACAATAACAAAACTCTTTTTTCTTCATAAATTATATGTTTTATAATGAAACCAATACCACAGTTAATCCATAAATGTGAGTTAATACGAAATTTATCCAATTTTTTGTATTTGTAATCGGCATTTCATAAGATATACGGGAATTTAATTTAAATCTTAGTTGGAATTTGTAGTCAGATGTATCATTTGAGTGCACAATACAAAAACGTACTTATCTCATAAAATTTATTATTTATAATAAAACTAACACACAGGTATACTAGAAATGTGATTTACTACAGAACTGAGTGCTTTATTTGTATATGTATTGGGAACATGATGAGATATTAGGAAATTATCAATTCAATTTTAGCGGGAATCTCTAGTTACACGAACCCTTTGGGCCCACACAACAAAAATTCATTTTCGTCGTAAAAATGTTTCTAATAAGAACACTATTACAACAGATGGTCTAGAAATATGAGTTACTACTCTTTGTTCCATTTAATTGTATATGTCAAGTGTATGTTATAAGATATACGGGAATTTTGAAGGCAATCTTAGCGGGTATCTGAAGTCACGCATACCATATGTGTGCGCAATACAAAATTCATTTTCTCATGAAATGGTTTTTTTTATAATAAAATATTGGACAGAAATAGTCTAGAAATATGATTTATCACTAAAATAAACCATTTTTTTGTATATGTATCAGGAATTTCATAAGATATACGGGAATAATTTTAGCGGGAATCCGAAGTCACTCGTATTATATGGTCGAACCATACAGAATTCATATTTCTCGTAAAATATATATTTTGACATAAACTGAATGCCACAGTTAGTCTTATAATGTGATTTACTACTAAATGAATCTATATTCATTTTTTTATCCTAGCAATTTAAGCAGATTTTCAGGAAATTTTAAAATTTGCGTACACGGGAAATGGTAATCACTTGTGTTACTGCGGCAAAAAAATACAAAAATTCATTTTCCTCATAAAATATATTTGTTTTATAAAATCAATACCACAGTTATTCTAGAAATTTTATCTACTACTTAATTGATCCATTTATTTGTATATGAATTGGGCAATTCATAAGAAATACGGGAATTTTGAAGGCAATCTTACCGGGAATCTAACGGCACCCGTACCATATTGGCAAATAATAGAAAAATGCACTTTTCTCATAAAATTTATTTTTTATAATAAAACTAACACACAGATATACTAGAAATGTGATTTACTACAGAACTGAGTGCTTTATTTGTTTATGTATTGGGAATATGATGAGATATTAGGAAATTATCAAGTCAATTTTAGTGGGAATCTCTAGTTACACGAACCCTTTGGGCCCACACCACAAAAATTCATTTTCGTCGTAAAATGTTTCTAATAAGAACACTATTACAACAGATGGTCTAGAAATATGATTTACTACTCTTTGTTCCTTTTAATTGTATATGTCATGGTTATGTTATAAGATATACGGGAATTTTGAAGGCAATCTTAGCGGGTATCTGAAGTCACGCATACCATATGTGTGCGCAATACAAAATTCATTTTCTCATGAAATGGTTTTTTATACTAAAATATTGGCCAGAAATAGTCTAGAAATATGATTTATCACTAAAATAAACCATTTTTTTGTATATGTATCAGGAATTTCATAAGATATACAGGAATAATTTTAGCGGGAATCCGAACTCGTATTACTCGTATTATAAGGTCGAACCATACAGAATTCATATTTCTCGTAAAATATATATTTTGACATAAACTGAATGCAACAGTTAGTCTTATAATGTGATTTACTACTAAATGAATCTATATTCGTTTTTATCCTAGCAATTTAAGCAGATTTTCAGGAAATTTTAAAATTTGCGTACACGGGAAATGGTAATCACTTGTGTTACTGCGGCAAAAAATACAAAAATTGATTTTCCTCATAAAATATATTTTCTTTATAAAATCAATACCAAAGTTATTCTTGAAATGTTATCTACTACTTAATTGCTAAATTTATTTGTATATGAATTGGGCAATTCATAAGAAATGCGGGAATTTTGAAGGCAATCTTACCGGGAATCTAACGGCACCCGTACCACATTGGCAAATAATAGAAAAATGCACTTTTCTCATAAAATATATTTTTTATAATAAAAAGAATACCACGATTAATCTTAGAATAAAATATACTACTATTTGAAAACATTTGCTTGTTTCTATAGGGAAATGTTGGCAGATTTTCAAGAATCTTTGAAATTTGCTGAATCGGGAGAAGTGGATTACTTGTGTTAATTGTATGTAAAAAAAGAAAACTCATTTCCCTCATAAATTATATGTTTTATAATGAAACCAATACCACAGTTAATCTAGAAATGTGAGTTAATACGAAATTTATCAATTTTTTGGATTTGTAATGGGCATTCCATAAGATATACGGGAATTTTGAAGTAAATCTCAGTTTGAATTTGAAGTCAGATGTATCATAAGTGTGCACCATACAAAAACGTACTTATCTCATAAAATTTATTTTTTATAATAAAAGTAACACACAGGTATACTAGAAATGTGATTTACTACAGAACTGATCGCTTTATTTGTATATGTATTGGGATTTTCATGAGATATACGGGAATTATGAAGTCACTTTTAGCGGGAATCTCTAGTTACACGAACCCTATCGGCCTACAACACAAAAACTCATTTTTCTCGTAAAAATGTTTCTTATAAGAACACTATTACAACAGATGGTCTAAAAATATGAATTAATACTCCTTGTTCCATTTAATTGTATATGTCATGGTTATGCTATAAGATATACGGGAATTTTTAAGACAATCTTAACGGGTATCTGAAGTCACACGTACCATATGTGTGCACAATACAAAATTCATTTTCTCATGAAATGCTTTTTTTATAATAAAATATTGGCCACATTTAGTCTAGAAATATGATTTATCACTAAATTAAACCATTTATTTGTATATGTATTAGGAATTTCACAACATATAAGGGAATTATTTTAGCGGATATCTGAAGTCACACGTATTATGTGGTCGAAACCTACAGAATTCATATTTCTCGTAAAATATATCTTTTAACATGAACTAAATGCAACAGTTAGTCTTAGAATGTGACTTACTACTAAATGAAACTATTTTCGTGTCTTTATGCTGGCAATTTAAGCAGTTTTTCAGGAAATTTTGAAATCTACGTAGACGGGAAATGGTAAAACTTGTGTTACTGCGCCCATAAATAAAAAAACTCATTTTCCTTATAGAATATATTTTTCTAATAAATTCAATACCGCAGTTATTCTAGAAATGTTATTTACTATTTAACTGATCCATTTTATTGTATATGTAAAGGGCACTTCATAAGAAATACGGGAATTTTGAAGGCAATTTTACCGGGAATCTAACGGCAACCGTACCATATTGGCAAATAATAGAAAAATGCACTTTTCTCATAAAATATATTTTTTATAATAAAAAGAATACCACGATTAATCTTAGAATAAAATTTACTACTATTTGAAAACATTTACATGTTTCTATAGGGAAATGTTGGCAGATTTTGAAGAATCTTTGAAATTTGCTGAATCGGGAGAAGGGGATTACTTTTGTTAATTGTATGTAAAAAAAGAAAACTCATTTTCCTCATATATTATATGTTTTATAATGAAACCAATACCACAGTTAATCCAGAAATGTGAGTTAAAACGAAATTTATTCAATTTTTTTATTTGTAATGGGCATTTCATAAGATATACGGGAATTTTAATTAAATCTTTGTTGGAATTTGAAGTCAGATGTATCATATGTGTGCACCATACAAAAACGTACTTATCTCATAAAATTTATTTTTTATAATAAAACTAACACACAGGTATACTAGAAATGTGATTTACTACAGAACTGATTGCTTTATTTGTATATGTATTGGGAACATGATGAGATATTAGGAAATTATCAATTCAATTTTAGCGGGAATCTCTAGTTACACGAACCCTTTGGGCCCACACCACAAAAATTCATTTTCGTCGTAAAAATGTTTCTAATAAGAACACTATTACAACAGATGGTCTAGAAATATGAGTTACTACTCTTTGTTCCATTTAATTGTATATGTCAAGGGTATGTTATAAGATATACGGGAATTTTGAAGGCAATCTTAGCGGGTATCTGAAGTCACACATACCATATGGGTGCACAATACAAAATTCATTTTCTCATGAAATGGTTTTTTTATAATAAAATATTGGCCACAGTTAGTCTAGAAATATGATTTATCACTAAAATAAACCATTTTTTTGTATATGTATCAGGAATTTCATAAGATATACGGGAATAATTTTAGCGGGAATCCGAAGTCACTCGTATTATATGGTCGAACCATACAGAATTCATATTTCTCGTAAAATATATATTTTGACATAAACTGAATGCAACAGTTAGTCTTATAATGTGATTTACTACTAAATGAATCTATATTCATTTTTTTATCCTAGCAATTTAAGCAGATTTTCAGGAAATTTTAAAATTTGCGTACACGGGAAATGGTAATCACTTGTGTTACTGCGGCAAAAAAATACAAAAATTGATTTTCCTCATAAAATATATTTGTTTTATAAAATCAATACCACAGTTATTCTTGAAATGTTATCTACTACTTAATTGCTAAATTTATTTGTATATGAATTGGGGAATTCATAAGAAATACAGGAATTTTGAAGGCAATCTTACCGGGAATCTAACGGCACCAGTACCATATTGGCAAATGATAGAAAAATGCACTTTTCTCATAAAATATATTTTTTTATAATAAAAAGAATACCACGATTAATCTTAGAATAAAATATACTACTATTTGAAATTATTTGCTTGTTTCTATAGGGAAATGTTGGCAGATTTTCAAGAATCTTTGAAATTTGCTGAATCGGGAGAAGGGGATTACTTGTGTTAATTGTATGTAAAAAAAGCTATCTCATTTTCCTCATAAATTATATGTTTTATAATGAAACCAATACCACAGTTAATCTAGAAATGTGAGTTAATACGAAATTTATCCATTTTTTTGTATTTGTAATGGGCATTTCATAAGATATACGGGAATTTTGAAGTAAATCTTAGTTTTAATTTGAAGTAAGATGTATCATATGTGTGCACCATACAAAAACGTACTTATCTCAAAAAATTTATTTTTTATAATAAAAGTAACACACAGGTATACTAGAAATGTGATTTACTACAGAACTGATCGCTTTATTTGTATATGTATTGGGATTTTCATGAGATATAAGGGAATTATGATGTCAATTTTAGCGGGAATCTCTAGTTTCACGAACCCTATTGGCCTACAACACAAAAACTCATTTTTCTCGTAAAAATGTTTCTTATAAGAACACTATTACAACAGATGTCCAAAAAATATGAATTAATACTCCTTGTTCCATTTAATTGTATATGTCAGGGGTATGCTATAAGATATACGGGAATTTTTAAGACAATCTTAACGGGTATCTGAAGTCACACGTACCATATGGGTGCACAATACAAAATTCATTTTCTCATGAAATGCTTTTTTTATAATAAAATATTGGCCACATTTAGTCTAGAAATATGATTTATCACTAAATTAAACCATTTATTTGTATATGTATTAGGAATTTCACAACATATAAGGGAATTATTTTAGCGGATATCTGAAGTCACACGTATTATGTGGTCGAACCCTACAGAATTCATATTTCTCGTAAAATATATCTTTTAACATGAACTAAATGCAACAGTTAGTCTTAGAATGTGACTTACTACTAAATGAAACTATTTTCGTGTCTTTATGCTGGCAATTTAAGCAGTTTTTCAGGAAATTTTGAAATCTACGTAGACGGGAAATGGTAAACACTTGTGTTACTGCGCCCATAAATAAAAAACTCATTTTCCTTATAGAATATATTTTTCTAATAAATTCAATACCACAGTTATTCTAGAAATGTTATTTACTATTTAACTGATCCATTTTATTGTATATGTAAAGGGCACTTCATAAGAAATACGGGAATTTTGAAGGCAATTTTACCGGGAATCTAACGGCAACCGTACCATATTGGCAAATAATAGAAAAATGCACTTTTCTCATAAAATATATTTTTTTATAATAAAAAGAATACCACGATTAATCTTAGAATAAAATTTACTACTATTTGAAAACATTTGCTTGTTTCTATAGGGAAATGTTGGCAGATTTTGAAGAATCTTTGAAATTTGCTGAATCTTGAGAAGGGGATTACTTTTGTTAATTGTATGGAAAAAAAGAAAACTCATTTTCCTCATATATTATATGTTTTATAATGAAACCAATACCACAGTTAATCCAGAAATGTGAGTTAAAACGAAATTTATTCAATTTTTTTATTTGTAATGGGCATTTCATAAGATATACGGTAATTTTAATTAAATCTTAGTTGGAATTTGAAGTCAGATGTATCATATGTGTGCACCATACAAAACGTACTTATCTCAAAAAATTTATTTTTTATAATAGAAGTAACACACAGGTATACTAGAAATGTGATTTACTACAGAACTGATCGCTTTATTTGTATATGTAATGGGATTTTCATGAGATATAAGGGAATTATGATGTCAATTTTAGCGGGAATCTCTAGTTTCACGAACCCTATTGGCCTACAACACAAAAACTCATTTTTCTCGTAAAAATGTTTCTTATAAGAACACTATTACAACAGATGTCCAAAAAATATGAATTAATACTCCTTGTTCCATTTAATTGTATATGTCAGGGGTATGCTATAAGATATACGGGAATTTTTAAGACAATCTTAACGGGTATCTGAAGTCACACGTACCATATGGGTGCACAATACAAAATTCATTTTCTCATGAAATGCTTTTTTTATAATAAAATATTGGCCACATTTAGTCTAGAAATATGATTTATCACTAAATTAAACCATTTATTTGTATATGTATTAGAATTTCACAACATATAAGGGAATTATTTTAGCGGATATCTGAAGTCACACGTATTATGTGGTCGAACCATACAGAATTCATATTTCTCGTAAAATATATCTTTTAACATGAACTAAATGCAACAGTTAGTCTTAGAATGTGACTTACTACTAAATGAAACTATTTTCATGTCTTAATGCTGGCAATTTAAGCAGTTTTCATGAAATTTTGAAATCTACGTAGACGGGAAATGGTAAACACTTGTGTTACTGCGCCCATCAATACAAAAATTCATTTTCCTTATAGAATATATTTTTCTAATGAATTCAATACCACAGTTATTCTAGAAATGTTATTTACTATTTAACTGATCCATTTATTTGTATATGTAAGGGCACTTCATAAGAAATACGGGAATTTTGAAGGCAATCTTACTGAGAATCTGAAGGCATCCGTACCATATAGGCGAATAAAAGAAAAATGCACTTTTCTCATAAAATATGTTTTTTATAATAAAAAGAATAACACGATTAATATTAGAATAAAATTTACTACTAAATGAAAATATTTGCTTGTTTCTATAGGGAAATTTTTTAAGATATTGAGGAAACTTTGAAATTTGCTGAATAGGGAGAAGGGGATTACTTGTGTTAATTGTATGTACAATAACAAAACTCTTTTTTCTTCATAAATTATATGTTTTATAATGAAACCAATACCACAGTTAATCCATAAATGTGAGTTAATACGAAATTTATCCAATTTTTTGTATTTGTAATCGGCATTTCATAAGATATACGGGAATTTAATTTAAATCTTAGTTGGAATTTGTAGTCAGATGTATCATTTGAGTGCACAATACAAAAACGTACTTATCTCATAAAATTTATTATTTATAATAAAACTAACACACAGGTATACTAGAAATGTGATTTACTACAGAACTGAGTGCTTTATTTGTATATGTATTGGGAACATGATGAGATATTAGGAAATTATCAATTCAATTTTAGCGGGAATCTCTAGTTACACGAACCCTTTGGGCCCACACAACAAAAATTCATTTTCGTCGTAAAAATGTTTCTAATAAGAACACTATTACAACAGATGGTCTAGAAATATGAGTTACTACTCTTTGTTCCATTTAATTGTATATGTCAAGTGTATGTTATAAGATATACAGGGAATTTTGAAGGCAATCTTAACGGGTATCTGCAGTCACGCATACCATATGTGTGCGCAATACAAAATTCATTTTCTCATGAAATGGTTTTTTTTATAATAAAATATTGGACAGAAATAGTCTAGAAATATGATTTATCACTAAAATAAACCATTTTTTTGTATATGTATCAGGAATTTCATAAGATATACGGGAATAATTTTAGCGGGAATCCGAAGTCACTCGTATTATATGGTCGAACCCTACAGAATTCATATTTCTCGTAAAATATATATTTTGACATAAACTGAATGCCACAGTTAGTCTTATAATGTGATTTACTACTAAATGAATCTATATTCATTTTTTTATCCTAGCAATTTAAGCAGATTTTCAGGAAATTTTAAAATTTGCGTACACGGGAAATGGTAATCACTTGTGTTACTGCGGCAAAAAAATACAAAAATTGATTTTCCTCATAAAATATATTTGTTTTATAAAATCAATACCACAGTTATTCTTGAAATTTTATCTACTACTTAATTGCTAAATTTATTTGTATATGAATTGGGCAATTCATAAGAAATACGGGAATTTTGAAGGCAATCTTACCGGGAATCTAACGGCACCCGTACCATATTGGCAAATAATAGAAAAATGCACTTTTCTCATAAAATTTATTTTTTATAATAAAACTAACACACAGATATACTAGAAATGTGATTTACTACAGAACTGAGTGCTTTATTTGTTTATGTATTGGGAATATGATGAGATATTAGGAAATTATCAAGTCAATTTTAGTGGGAATCTCTAGTTACACGAACCCTTTGGGCCCACACCACAAAAATTCATTTTCGTCGTAAAATGTTTCTAATAAGAACACTATTACAACAGATGGTCTAGAAATATGATTTACTACTCTTTGTTCCTTTTAATTGTATATGTCATGGTTATGTTATAAGATATACGGGAATTTTGAAGGCAATCTTAGCGGGTATCTGAAGTCACGCATACCATATGTGTGCGCAATACAAAATTCATTTTCTCATGAAATGGTTTTTTTATAATAAAATATTGGCCAGAAATAGTCTAGAAATATGATTTATCACTAAAATAAACCATTTTTTTGTATATGTATCAGGAATTTCATAAGATATACGGGAATAATTTTAGCGGGAATCCGAAGTCACTCGTATTATATGGTCGAACCATACAGAATTCATATTTCTCGTAAAATATATATTTTGACATAAACTGAATGCAACAGTTAGTCTTATAATGTGATTTACTACTAAATGAATCTATATTCGTTTTTTTATCCTAGCAATTTAAGCAGATTTTCAGGAAATTTTAAAATTTGCGTACACGGGAAATGGTAATCACTTGTGTTACTGCGGCGAAAAAATACAAAAATTCATTTTCCTCATAAAATATATATTTTTTATAAAATCAATACCACAGTTATTCTTGAAATGTTATCTACTACTTAATTGCTAAATTTATTTGTATATGAATTGGGCAATTCATAAGAAATACGGGAATTTTGAAGGCAATCTTACCGGGAATCTAACGGCACCCGTACCATATTGGCAAATAATAGAAAAATGCACTTTTCTCATAAAATATATTTTTTATAATAAAAAGAATACCACGATTAATCTTAGAATAAAATATACTACTATTTGAAAACATTTGCTTGTTTCTATAGGGAAATGTTGGCAGATTTTCAAGAATCTTTGAAATTTGCTGAATCGGGAGAAGGGGATTACTTGCGTTAATTGTATGTAAAAAAGAAAACTCATTTTCCTCATAAATTATATGTTTTATAATGAAACCAATACCACAGTTAATCTAGAAATGTGAGTTAATACGAAATTTATCCATTTTTTTGTATTTGTAATGGGCATTTCATAAGATATACGGGAATTTTGAAGTAAATCTTAGTTGGAATTTGAAGTCAGATGTATCATATGTGTGCACCATACAAAAACGTACTTATCTCATAAAATTTATTTTTTATAATAAAAGTAACACACAGGTATACTAGAAATGTGATTTACTACAGAACTGATCGCTTTATTTGTATATGTATTGGGATTTTCATGAGATATACGGGAATTATGAAGTCACTTTTAGCGGGAATCTCTAGTTACACGAACCCTATCGGCCTACAACACAAAAACTCATTTTTCTCGTAAAAATGTTTCTTATAAGAACACTATTACAACAGATGTCCAAAAAATATGAATTAATACTCCTTGTTCCATTTAATTGTATATGTCATGGTTATGCTATAAGATATACGGGAATATTTTAGACAATCTTAACGGGTATCTGAAGTCACACGTACCATATGTGTGCACAATACAAAATTCATTTTCTCATGAAATGCTTTTTTATAATAAAATATTGGCCACATTTAGTCTAGAAATATGATTTATCACTAAATTAAACCATTTATTTGTATATGTATTAGGAATTTCACAAGATATAGGGGAATTATTTTAGAGGGAATCTGAAGTCACACGTATTATATGGTCGAAACCTACAGAATTCATATTTCTCGTAAAATATATCTTTTAACATGAACTAAATGCAACAGTTAGTCTTAGAATGTGACTTACTACTAAATGAAACTATTTTCATGTCTTTATGCTGGCAATTTAAGCAGTTTTTCAGGAAATTTTGAAATCTACGTAGACGAGAAATGATAAACACTTGTGTTACTGCGCCCATAAATAAAAAAACTCATTTTCCTTATAGAATATATTTTTCTAATAAATTCAATACCACAGTTATTCTAGAAATGTTATTTACTATTTAACTGATCCATTTTATTGTATATGTAAAGGGCACTTCATAAGAAATACGGGAATTTTGAAGGCAATTTTACCGGGAATCTAACGGCAACCGTACCATATTGGCAAATAATAGAAAAATGCACTTTTCTCATAAAATATATTTTTTATAATAAAAAGAATACCACGATTAATCTTAGAATAAAATTTACTACTATTTGAAAACATTTACTTGTTTCTATAGGGAAATGTTGGCAGATTTTGAAGAATCTTTGAAATTTGCTGAATCGGGAGAAGGGGATTACTTTTGTTAATTGTATGTAAAAAAAGAAAACTCATTTTCCTCATATATTATATGTTTTATAATGAAACCAATACCACAGTTAATCCAGAAATGTGAGTTAAAACGAAATTTATTCAATTTTTTTATTTGTAATGGGCATTTCATAAGATATACGGTAATTTTAATTAAATCTTTGTTGGAATTTGAAGTCAGATGTATCATATGTGTGCACCATACAAAACGTACTTATCTCATAAAATTTATTTTTTATAATAAAACTAACACACAGGTATACTAGAAATGTGATTTACTACAGAACTGATCGCTTTATTTCTATATGTATGGGGATTTTCTTGAGATATACGGGAATTATGAAGTCAATTTTAGCGGGAATCTCTAGTTACACGAACCCTATTAGCCCACAATACAAAAACTCATTTTTCTCGTAAAAATGTTTCTTATATGAACACTATTACAACAGTCGGTCTAAAAATATGAATTTATACTCCTTGTTCCTTTTAATTGTATATGTCAAGGGTATGCTGTAAGATATACGGGGATTTTTTAGACAATCTTAACGGGTATCTGAAGTCACACGTACCATATGGGTGCACAATACAAAATTCATTTTCTCATGAAATGCTTTTTTTATAATAAAATATTGGCCACATTTAGTCTAGAAATATGATTTATCACTAAATTAAACCATTTATTTGTATATGTATTAGGAATTTCACAACATATAGGGGAATTATTTTAGCGGAAATCTGAAGTCACACTTATTATGTGGTCGAACCCTACAGAATTCATATTTCTCGTAAAATATATCTTTTAACATAAACTAAATGCAACAGTTAGTCTTAGAATGTGACTTACTACTAAATGAAACTATTTTCGTGTCTTTATGCTGGCAATTTAAGCAGTTTTTCAGGAAATTTTAAATCTACGCAGACGGGAAATGGTAAACACTTGTGTTACTGCGCCCATAAATAAAAAACTCATTTTCCTTATAGAATATATTTTTCTAATAAATTCAATACCACAGTTATTCTAGAAATGTTATTTACTATTTAACTGATCCATTTATTTGTATATGTAATGGGCACTTCATAAGAAATACAGGAATTTTGAAGGCAATCTTACTGGGAATCTAACGGCACCCGTACCATATGGGCGAATAAGAGAAAAATGCTCTTTTCTCATAAAATATGTTTTTAATAATAAAAAGAATACCACGATTAATCTTAGAATAAAATTTACTACTAAATGAAAATATTTGCTTGTTTCTATAGGGAAATTTTTGAAGATATTGAGGAAACTTTGAAATTTGCTGAATCGGGAGAAGGGGATTACTTGTGTTAATTGTATGTACAATAACAAAACTCTTTTTTCTTCATAAATTATATGTTTTATAATGAAACCAATACCACAGTTAATCCATAAATGTGAGTTAATACGAAATTTATCCAATTTTTTGTATTTGTAATCGGCATTTCATAAGATATACGGGAATTTAATTTAAATCTTAGTTGGAATTTGTAGTCAGATGTATCATTTGAGTGCACAATACAAAAACGTACTTATCTCATAAAATTTATTATTTATAATAAAACTAACACACAGGTATACTAGAAATGTGATTTACTACAGAACTGAGTGCTTTATTTGTATATGTATTGGGAACATGATGAGATATTAGGAAATTATCAATTCAATTTTAGCGGGAATCTCTAGTTACACGAACCCTTTGGGCCCACACAACAAAAATTCATTTTCGTCGTAAAAATGTTTCTAATAAGAACACTATTACAACAGATGGTCTAGAAATATGAGTTACTACTCTTTGTTCCATTTAATTGTATATGTCAAGTGTATGTTATAAGATATACGGGAATTTTGAAGGCAATCTTAGCGGGTATCTGAAGTCACGCATACCATATGTGTGCGCAATACAAAATTCATTTTCTCATGAAATGTATTTTTTTATAATAAAATATTGGACAGAAATAGTCTAGAAATATGATTTATCACTAAAATAAACCATTTTTTTGTATATGTATCAGGAATTTCATAAGATATACGGGAATAATTTTAGCGGGAATCCGAAGTCACTCGTATTATATGGTCGAACCATACAGAATTCATATTTCTCGTAAAATATATATTTTGACATAAACTGAATGCAACAGTTAGTCTTATAATGTGATTTACTACTAAATGAATCTATATTCGTATTTTTATCCTAGCAATTTAAGCAGATTTTCAGGAAATTTTAAAATTTGCGTACACGGGAAATGGTAATCACTTGTGTTACTGCGGCAAAAAAATACAAAAATTGATTTTCCTCATAAAATATATTTGTTTTATAAAATCAATACCACAGTTATTCTTGAAATTTTATCTACTACTTAATTGCTAAATTTATTTGTATATGAATTGGGCAATTCATAAGAAATACAGGAATTTTGAAGGCAATCTTACTGGGAATCTAACGGCACCCGTACCATATTGGCAAATAATAGAAAAATGCACTTTTCTCATAAAATATATTTTTATAATAAAAAGAATACCACGATTAATCTTAGAATAAAATATACTACTATTTGAAAACATTTGCTTGTTTCTAAAGGAAATGTTGGCAGATTTTCAAGAATCTTTGAAATTTGCTGAATCGGGAGAAGGGATTACTTGCGTTAATTGTATGTAAAAAGAAAACTCATTTTCCTCATAAATTATATGTTTTATAATGAAACCAATACCACAGTTAATCTAGAAATGTGAGTTAATACAAAATTTATCCATTTTTTTGTATTTGTAATGGGCATTTCATAAGATATACGGGAATTTTGAAGTAAATCTTAGTTTTAATTTGAAGTAAGATGTATCATATGTGTGCACCATACAAAAACGTACTTATCTCAAAAAATTTATTTTTTATAATAAAAGTAACACACAGGTATACTAGAAATGTGATTTACTACAGAACTGATCGCTTTATTTGTATATGTATTGGGATTTTCATGAGATATAAGGGAATTATGATGTCAATTTTAGCGGGAATCTCTAGTTTCACGAACCCTATTGGCCTACAACACAAAAACTCATTTTTCTCGTAAAAATGTTTCTTATAAGAACACTATTACAACAGATGTCCAAAAAATATGAATTAATACTCCTTGTTCCATTTAATTGTATATGTCAGGGGTATGCTATAAGATATACGGGAATTTTTAAGACAATCTTAACGGGTATCTGAAGTCACACATACCATATGGGTGCACAATACAAAATTCATTTTCTCATGAAATGCTTTTTTTATAATAAAATATTGGCCACATTTAGTCTAGAAATATGATTTATCACTAAATTAAACCATTTATTTGTATATGTATTAGGAATTTCACAACATATAAGGGAATTATTTTAGCGGATATCTGAAGTCACACGTATTATGTGGTCGAACCCTACAGAATTCATATTTCTCGTAAAATATATCTTTTAACATGAACTAAATGCAACAGTTAGTCTTAGAATGTGACTTACTACTAAATGAAACTATTTTCGTGTCTTTATGCTGGCAATTTAAGCAGATTTTCAGGAAATTTTGAAATCTACGTAGACGGGAAATGGTAAAAACTTGTGTTACTGCGCCCATAAATAAAAAAACTCATTTTCCTTATAGAATATATTTTTCTAATAAATTCAATACCACAGTTATTCTAGAAATGTTATTTACTATTTAACTGATCCATTTTATTGTATATGTAAAGGGCACTTCATAAGAAATACGGGAATTTTGAAGGCAATTTTACCGGGAATCTAACGGCAACCGTACCATATTGGCAAATAATAGAAAAATGCACTTTTCTCATAAAATATATTTTTTATAATAAAAAGAATTCCACGATTAATCTTAGAATAAAATTTACTACTATTTGAAAACATTTACTTGTTTCTATAGGGAAATGTTGGCAGATTTTGAAGAATCTTTGAAATTTGCTGAATCTTGAGAAGGGGATTACTTTTGTTAATTGTATGGAAAAAAAGAAAACTCATTTTCCTCATATATTATATGTTTTATAATGAAACCAATACCACAGTTAATCCAGAAATGTGAGTTAAAACGAAATTTATTCAATGTTTTTATTTGTAATGGGCATTTCATAAGATATACGGTAATTTTAATTAAATCTTAGTTGGAATTTGAAGTCAGATGTATCATATGTGTGCACCATACAAAACGTACTTATCTCATAAAATTTATTTTTTATAATAAAACTAACACACAGGTATACTAGAAATGTGATTTACTACAGAACTGATCGCTTAATTTGTATATGTATCGGGAATTTCATGAGACATACGGGAATTATGATGTCAATTTTGGCGGGAATCTCTAGTTTCACGAACCCTATTGGCCTACAACACAAAAACTCATTTTCTCGTAAAAATGTTTCTTATAAGAACACTATTACAACAGATGTCCAAAAAATATGAATTAATACTCCTTGTTCCATTTAATTGTATATGTCAGGGGTATGCTATAAGATATACGGGAATTTTTAAGACAATCTTAACGGGTATCTGAAGTCACACGTACCATATGGGTGCACAATACAAAATTCATTTTCTCATGAAATGCTTTTTTTATAATAAAATATTGGCCACATTTAGTCTAGAAATATGATTTATCACTAAATTAAACCATTTATTTGTATATGTATTAGGAATTTCACAACATATAAGGGAATTATTTTAGCGGATATCTGAAGTCACACGTATTATGTGGTCGAACCCTACAGAATTCATATTTCTCGTAAAATATATCTTTTAACATGAACTAAATGCAACAGTTAGTCTTAGAATGTGACTTACTACTAAATGAAACTATTTTCGTGTCTTTATGCTGGCAATTTAAGCAGATTTTCAGGAAATTTTGAAATCTACGTAGACGGGAAATGGTAAAAACTTGTGTTACTGCGCCCATAAATAAAAAAACTCATTTTCCTTATAGAATATATTTTTCTAATAAATTCAATACCACAGTTATTCTAGAAATGTTATTTACTATTTAACTGATCCATTTATTTGTATATGTAATGGGCACTTCATAAGAAATACAGGAATTTTGAAGGCAATCTTACCGGGAATCTGAAGGCATCCGTACCATATGGGCGAATAAGAGAAAAATGCTCTTTTCTCATAAAATATGTTTTTAATAATAAAAAGAATACCACGATTAATCTTAGAATAAAATTTACTACTAAATGAAAATATTTGCTTGTTTCTATAGGGAAATTTTTGAAGATATTGAGGAAACTTTGAAATTTGCTGAATCGGGAGAAGGGGATTACTTGTGTTAATTGTATGTACAATAACAAAACTCTTTTTTCTTCATAAATTATATGTTTTATAATGAAACCAATACCACAGTTAATCCATAAATGTGAGTTAATACGAAATTTATCCAATTTTTTGTATTTGTAATGGGCATTTCATAAGATATACGGGAATTTAATTTAAATCTTAGTTGGAATTTGTAGTCAGATGTATCATTTGAGTGCACAATACAAAACAATACTTATCTCATAAAATTTATTATTTATAATAAAACTAACACACAGGTATACTAGAAATGTGATTTACTACAGAACTGAGTGCTTTATTTGTATATGTATTGGGAACATGATGAGATATTAGGAAATTATCAATTCAATTTTGGCAGGAATCTCTAGTTACACGAACCCTTTGGGCCCACACAACAAAAATTCATTTTCGTCGTAAAAATGTTTCTAATAAGAACACTATTACAACAGATGGTCTAGAAATATGAGTTACTACTCTTTGTTCCATTTAATTGTATATGTCAAGGGTATGTTATAAGATATACAGGAATTTTGAAGGCAATCTTAGCGGGTATCTGAAGTCACACATACCATATGTGTGCACAATACAAAATTCATTTTCTCATGAAATGGTTTTTATAATAAAATATTGGACAGAAATAGTCTAGAAATATGATTTATCACTAAAATAAACCATTTTTTGTATATGTATCAGGAATTTCATAAGATATACAGGAATAATTTTGGCAGGGAATCCGAAGTCACTCGTATTATATGGTCGAACCATACAGAATTCATATTTCTCGTAAAATATATATTTTGACATAAACTGAATGCCACAGTTAGTCTTATAATGTGATTTACTACTAAATGAATCTATATTCATTTTTTTATCCTAGCAATTTAAGCAGATTTTCAGGAAATTTTAAAATTTGCGTACACGGGAAATGGTAATCACTTGTGTTACTGCGGCAAAAAAATACAAAAATTGATTTTCCTCATAAAATATATTTGTTTTATAAAATCAATACCACAGTTATTCTTGAAATTTTATCTACTACTTAATTGCTAAATTTATTTGTATATGAATTGGGCAATTCATAAGAAATACGGGAATTTTGAAGGCAATCTTACCGGGAATCTAACGGCACCCGTACCATATTGGCAAATAATAGAAAAATGCACTTTTCTCATAAAATATATTTTTTATAATAAAAAGAATACCACGATTAATCTTAGAATAAAATATACTACTATTTGAAAACATTTGCTTGTTTCTAAAGGGAAATGTTGGCAGATTTTCAAGAATCTTTGAAATTTGCTGAATCGGGAGAAGGGGATTACTTGCGTTAATTGTATGTAAAAGAGAAAACTCATTTTCCTCATAAATTATATGTTTTATAATGAAACCAATACCACAGTTAATCTAGAAATGTGAGTTAATACGAAATTTATCCATTTTTTTGTATTTGTAATGGGCATTTCATAAGATATATGGGAATTTTGAAGTAAATCTTAGTTTTAATTTGAAGTCAGATGTATCATATGTGTGCACCATGCAAAAACGCATTTATCTCAGAAAATTTATTTTTATAACAAAACTAACACACAGTTATACTAGAAATGTGATTTACTACAGAACTGATCGCTTTATTTGTATATGTATTGGGATATTCATAAGATAAACGGGAATTATGTGGTCAATTTTGGCAGGAATCTCTAGTTTCACGAACCCTATTGGCCTACAACACAAAAACTCATTTTCTCGTAAAAATGTTTCTTATAAGAACACTATTACAACAGATGGTCTAAAAATATGAATTAATACTCCTTGTTCCATTTAATTGTATATGTCAGGGGTATGCTATAAGATATACGGGAATTTTTAAGACAATCTTAACGGGTATCTGAAGTCACACGTACCATATGGGTGCACAATACAAAATTCATTTTCTCATGAAATGCTTTTTATAATAAAATATTGGCCACATTTAGTCTAGAAATATGATTTATCACTAAATTAAACCATTTATTTGTATATGTATTAGGAATTTCACAACATATAAGGGAATTATTTTAGCGGATATCTGAAGTCACACGTATTATATGGTCGCACCATACAGAATTCATATTTCTCGTAAAATATAACTTTTAACATGAACTAAATGCAACAGTTAGTCTAAGACTGTGACTTACTACTAAATGAAACGATTTTCGTGTCTTTATGCTGGCAATTTAAGCAGTTTTTCAGGAAATTTTGAAATCTACGTAGACGGGAAATGGTAAAAACTTGTGTTACTGCGCCCATAAATAAAAACTCATTTTCCTTATAGAATATATTTTTCTAATAAATTCAATACCACAGTTATTCTAGAAATGTTATTTACTATTTAACTGATCCATTTATTGTATATGTAAAGGGCACTTCATAAGAAATACAGGAATTTTGAAGGCAATTTTACAGGGAATCTAACGGCACCCGTACCATATTGGCAAATAATAGAAAAATGCACTTTTCTCATAAAATATATTTTTTATAATAAAAAGAATTCCACGATTAATCTTAGAATAAAATTTACTACTATTTGAAAACATTTACTTGTTTCTATAGGGAAATGTTGGCAGATTTTGAAGAATCTTTGAAATTTGCTGAATCTTGAGAAGGGGATTACTTTTGTTAATTGTATGGAAAAAAAGAAAACTCATTTTCCTCATATATTATATGTTTTATAATGAAACCAATACCACAGTTAATCCAGAAATGTGAGTTAAAACGAAATTTATTCAATTTTTTTATTTGTAATGGGCATTTCATAAGATATACGGTAATTTTAATTAAATCTTAGTTGGAATTTGAAGTCAGATGTATCATATGTGTGCACCATACAAAACGTACTTATCTCAAAAAATTTATTTTTTATAATAAAAGTAACACACAGGTATACTAGAAATGTGATTTACTACAGAACTGATCCTTTATTTGTATATGTGGTGGGATATTCATAAGATAAACGGGAATTATGTGGTCAATTTTAGCAGGAATCTCTAGTTACACGAACCCTACTGGCCCACAAAACAAAAACTCATTTTTCTCGTAAAAATGTTTCTTATAAGAACACTATTACAACAGATGGTCTAAAAATATGAATTAATACTCCTTGTTCCATTTAATTGTATATGTCAGGGTATGCTATAAGATATACAGGAATTTTTAAGACAATCTTAACGGGTATCTGAAGTCACACATACCATATGGGTGCACAATACAAAATTCATTTTCTCATGAAATGCTTTTTTTATAATAAAATATTGGCCACATTTAGTCTAGAAATATGATTTATCACTAAATTAAACCATTTATTTGTATATGTATTAGGAATTTCACAAGATATAGGGGAATTATTTTAGCGGGAATCTGAAGTCACACGTATTATATGGTCGAACCATACAGAATTCATATTTCTCGTAAAATATATCTTTTAACATAAACTAAATGCAACAGTTAGTCTTAGAATGTGACTTACTACTAAATGAAACTATTTTCATGTCTTTATGCTGGCAATTTAAGCAGATTTTCAGGAAATTTTGAAATCTACGTAGACGAGAAATGATAAACACTTGTGTTACTGCGCCCATAAATAAAAAACTCATTTTCCTTATAGAATATATTTTTCTAATGAATTCAATACCACAGTTATTCTAGAAATGTTATTTACTATTTAACTGATCCATTTTATTGTATATGTAAAGGGCACTTCATAAGAAATACGGGAATTTTGAAGGCAATTTTACCGGGAATCTAACGGCAACCGTACCATATTGGCAAATAAAAGAAAAATGCACTTTTCTCATAAAATATATTTTTATAATAAAAGAATTCCAAGATTAATCTTAGAATAAAATTTACTACTATTTGAAAACATTTGCTTGTTTCTATAGGGAAATGTTGTCAGATTTTGAAGAATCTTTGAAATTTGCTGAATCGGGAGAAGGGGATTACTTTTGTTAATTGTATGTAAAAAAGAAAACTCATTTTCCTCATATATTATATGTTTTATAATGAAACCAATACCACAGTTAATCCAGAAATGTGAGTTAATACGAAATTTATTCAATTTTTTTATTTGTAATGGGCATTTCATAAGATATACGGTAATTTTAATTAAATCTTAGTTGGAATTTGAAGTCAGATGTATCATATGTGTGCACCATACAAAACGTACTTATCTCATAAAATTTATTTTTTATAATAAAACTAACACACAGGTATACTAGAAATGTGATTTACTACAGAACTGATCGCTTTATTTCTATATGTTGGGGATTTTCTTGAGATATACGGGAATTATGAAGTCAATTTTAGCGGGAATCTCTAGTTACACGAACCCTATTAGCCCACAATACAAAAACTCATTTTTCTCGTAAAAATGTTTGTTATATGAACACTATTACAACTGTTGGTCTAAAAATATGAATTAATACTCCTTGTTCCCTTTAATTGTATATGTCATGGGTATGCTATAAGATATACGGGAATTTTTTAGACAATCTTAACGGGTGTCTGAAATCACACGTACCATATGGGTGCACAATACAAAATTCATTTTCTCATGAAATGCTTTTTTTATAATAAAATATTGGCCACATTTAGTCTAGAAATATGATTTATCACTAAATTAAACCATTTATTTGTATATGTATTAGGAATTTCACAACATATAAGGGAATTATTTTAGCGGATATCTGAAGTCACACGTATTATGTGGTCGAACCCTGCAGAATTCATATTTCTCGTAAAATATATCTTTTAACATAAACTAAATGCAACAGTTAGTCTTAGAATGTGACTTACTACTAAATGAAACTATTTTCGTGTCTTTATGCTGGCAATTTAAGCAGTTTTTCAGGAAATTTTGAAATCTACGTAGACGGGAAATGGTAAAAAATTGTGTTACTGCGTCCATAAATAAAAAAACTCATTTTCCTTATAGAATATATTTTTCTAATGAATTCAATACCACAGTTATTCTAGAAATGTTATTTACTATTTAACTGATCCATTTTATTGTATATGTAAAGGGCACTTCATAAGAAATACGGGAATTTTGAAGGCAATTTTACCGGGAATCTAACGGCAACCGTACCATATTGGCAAATAATAGAAAAATGCACTTTTCTCATAAAATATGTTTTTTATAATAAAAAGAATACCACGATTAATCTTAGAATAAAATTTACTACTATTTGAAAACATTTACTTGTTTCTATAGGGAAATGTTGGCAGATTTTGAAGAATCTTTGAAATATGCTGAATCGGGAGAAGGGGATTACTTTTGTTAATTGTATGTAAAAAAAGAAAACTCATTTTCCTCATATATTATATGTTTTATAATGAAACCAATACCACAGTTAATCCAGAAATGTGAGTTAATACGAAATTTATCCAATTTTTTTATTTGTAATGGGCATTTCATAAGATATACGGGAATTTTAATTAAATCTTAGTTGGAATTTGA
The DNA here is from genome assembly GCA_030067965.1 of Latrodectus elegans. Classification (NCBI taxonomy): domain Eukaryota; kingdom Metazoa; phylum Arthropoda; class Arachnida; order Araneae; family Theridiidae; genus Latrodectus; species Latrodectus elegans. Next base: position 82,167,547 of record CM057812.1, on the reverse strand, counting down.
AGTCAGATGTATCATATGTGTGCACCATACAAAAACGTACTTATCTCATAAAATTTATTTTTTATAATAAAACTAACACACAGGTATACTAGAAATGTGATTTACTACAGAACTGATCGCTTTATTTCTATATGTATGGGGATTTTCTTGAGATATACGGGAATTATGAAGTCACTTTTAGCGGGAATCTCTAGTTACACGAACCCTATTAGCCCACAATACAAAAACTCATTTTTCTCGTAAAAATGTTTCTTATATGAACACTATTACAACAGTTGGTCTAAAAATATGAATTAATACTCCTTGTTCCATTTAATTGTATATGTCAAGGGTATGCTATAAGATATACAGGAATTTTGAAGACAATCTTAACGGGTATCTGAAGTCACACGTACCATATGGGTGCACAATACAAAATTCATTTTCTCATGAAATGCTTTTTTTATAATAAAATATTGGCCACATTTAGTCTAGAAATATGATTTATCACTAAATTAAACCATTTATTTGTATATGTATTAGGAATTTCACAAGATATAGGGGAATTATTTTAGCGGGAATCTGAAGTCACACGTATTATATGGTCGAACCATACAGAATTCATATTTCTCGTAAAATATATCTTTTAACATAAACTAAATGCAACAGTTAGTCTTAGAATGTGACTTACTACTAAATGAAACTATTTTCGTGTCCTTATGCTGACAATTGAAGCAGATTTTCAAGAAATTTTAAAATTTGCGTACACGGGTAATGGTAATCACTTGTCTTACTGCGCCCATAAATAAAAAACTCATTTTCCTTATAGAATATATTTTTCTAATAAATTCAATACCACAGTTATTCTAGAAATGTTATTTACTATTTAACTGATCCATTTATTTGTATATGTAATGGGCACTTCATAAGAAATACGGGAATTTTGAAGGCAATCTTACCGGGAATCTGAAGGCATCCGTACCATATGGGCGAATAAGAGAAAAATGCACTTTTCTCATAAAATATGTTTTTTATAATAAAAAGAATACCACGATTAATCTTAGAATAAAATTTACTACTTAATGAAAATATTTGCTTGTTTCTATAGGGAAATTTTTGAAGATATTGAGGAAACTTTGAAATTTGCTGAATCGGGAGAAGGGGATTACTTGTGTTAATTGTATGTACAATAACAAAACTCTTTTTTCTTCATAAATTATATGTTTTATAATGAAACCAATACCACAGTTAATCCATAAATGTGAGTTAATACGAAATTTATCCAATTTTTTGTATTTGTAATGGGCATTTCATAAGATATACGGGAATTTAAATTAAATCTTAGTTGGAATTTGTAGTCAGATGTATCATTTGAGTGCACAATACAAAAACGTACTTATCTCATAAAATTTATTATTTATAATAAAACAAACACACAGGTATACTAGAAATGTGATTTACTACAGAACTGAGTGCTTTATTTGTATATGTATTGGGAACATGATGAGATATTAGGAAATTATCAATTCAATTTTAGCGGGAATCTCTAGTTACACGAACCCTTTGGGCCCACACAACAAAAATTCATTTTCGTCGTAAAAATGTTTCTAATAAGAACACTATTACAACAGATGGTCTAGAAATATGAGTTACTACTCTTTGTTCCATTTAATTGTATATGTCAAGGGTATGTTATAAGATATACGGGAATTTTGAAGGCAATCTTAGCGGGTATCTGAAGTCACACATACCATATGGGTGCACAATACAAAATTCATTTTCTCATGAAATGGTTTTTTTATAATAAAGTATTGGCGACAGTTAGTCTAGAAATATGATTTATCACAAAAATAAACCATTTTTTGTATATGTATCAGGAATTTCATAAGATATGCAGGAATAATTTTGGCAGGAATCTGAAGTCACTCGTATTATATGGTCGAACCATACAGAATTCATATTTCTCGTAAAATATATATTTTGACATAAACTGAATGCAACAGTTAGTCTTATAATGTGATTTACTACTAATTGAAATTATTTTCATTTTTAGGCTGGCAATTTAAGTTGATTTTCAGGAAATTTTGAAATTTGCGTAGACGGGAAATAGTAATCACTTGTGTTACTGCGGAAAAAATACAAAAATTCATTTTCCTCATAAATATATTTTTTTTATAAAATCAATACCACAGTTATTCTAGAAATGTTATCTACTACATAATTGATCCATTTATTTGTATATACATTGGGCAATTCATAAGAAATACGGGAATTTTGAAGGCAATCTTACCGGGAATCTAACGGCACCCGTACCATATTGGCAAATAATAGAAAAATGCACTTTTCTCATAAAATTTATTTTTATAATAAAACTAACACACAGATATACTAGAAATGTGATTTACTACAGAACTGAGTGCTTTATTTGTTTATGTATTGGGAATATGATGAGATATTAGGAAATTATCAAGTCAATTTTAGTGGGAATCTCTAGTTACACGAACCCTTTGGGCCCACACCACAAAAATTCATTTTCGTCGTAAAATGTTTCTAATAAGAACACTATTACAACAGATGGTCTAGAAATATGATTTACTACTCTTTGTTCCTTTTAATTGTATATGTCATGGGTATGTTATAAGATATACAGGAATTTTGAAGGCAATCTTAGCGGGTATCTGAAGTCACGCATACCATATGTGTGCGCAATACAAAATTCATTTTCTCATGAAATGGTTTTTTTATACTAAAATATTGGCCAGAAATAGTCTAGAAATATGATTTATCACTAAAATAAACCATTTTTTGTATATGTATCAGGAATTTCATAAGATATACAGGAATAATTTTAGCAGAATCTGAAGTCACTCGTATTATATGGTCGAACCATACAGAATTCATATTTCTCGTAAAATATATATTTTGACATAAACTGAATGCAACAGTTAGTCTTATAATGTGATTTACTACTAAATGAATCTATATTCGTTTTTATCCTAGCAATTTAAGCAGATTTTCAGGAAATTTTAAAATTTGCGTACACGGGAAATGGTAATCACTTGTGTTACTGCGGCAAAAAAATACAAAAATTGATTTTCCTCATAAAATATATTTTCTTTATAAAATCAATACCAAAGTTATTCTTGAAATGTTATCTACTACTTAATTGCTAAATTTATTTGTATATGAATTGGGCAATTCATAAGAAATGCGGGAATTTTGAAGGCAATCTTACCGGGAATCTAACGGCACCCGTACCATATTGGCAAATAATAGAAAAATGCACTTTTCTCATAAAATTTATTTTTTATAATAAAACTAACACACAGATATACTAGAAATGTGATTTACTACAGAACTGAGTGCTTTATTTGTTTATGTATTGGGAATATGATGAGATATTAGGAAATTATCAAGTCAATTTTAGTGGGAATCTCTAGTTACACGAACCCTTTGGGCCCACACCACAAAAATTCATTTTCGTCGTAAAATGTTTCTAATAAGAACACTATTACAACAACAGATGGTCTAGAAATATGATTTACTACTCTTTGTTCCTTTTAATTGTATATGTCATGGTTATGTTATAAGATATACAGGAATTTTGAAGGCAATCTTAGCGGGTATCTGAAGTCACACATACCATATGTGTGCACAATACAAAATTCATTTTCTCATGAAATGGTTTTTATACTAAAAAATAGGCCAGAAATAGTCTAGAAATAAGATTTATCACTAAAATAAACCATTTTTTGTATATGTATCAGGAATTTCATAAGATATACGGGAATAATTTTAGCGGGAATCCGAAGTCACTCGTATTATATGGTCGAACCATACAGAATTCATATTTCTCGTAAAATATATATTTTGACATAAACTGAATGCAACAGTTAGTCTTATAATGTGATTTACTACTAAATGAATCTATATTCGTTTTTTTATCCTAGCAATTTAAGCAGATTTTCAGGAAATTTTAAAATTTGCGTACACGGGAAATGGTAATCACTTGTGTAACTGCGGCAAAAAAATACAAAAATTGATTTTCCTCATAAAATATATTTTCTTTATAAAATCAATACCAAAGTTATTCTTGAAATGTTATCTACTACTTAATTGCTAAATTTATTTGTATATGAATTGGGCAATTCATAAGAAATGCGGGAATTTTGAAGGCAATCTTACCGGGAATCTAACGGCACCCGTACCACATTGGCAAATAATAGAAAAATGCACTTTTCTCATAAAATATATTTTTTATAATAAAAAGAATACCACGATTAATCTTAGAATAAAATATACTACTATTTGAAAACATTTGCTTGTTTCTAAAGGGAAATGTTGGCAGATTTTCAAGAATCTTTGAAATTTGCTGAATCGGGAGAAGGGGATTACTTGCGTTAATTGTATGTAAAAAAGAAAACTCATTTTCCTCATAAGTTATATGTTTTATAATGAAACCAATACCACAGTTAATCTAGAAATGTGAGTTAATACGAAATTTATCCATTTTTTTGTATTTGTAATGGGCATTTCATAAGATATACGGGAATTTTGAAGTAAATCTTAGTTTTAATTTGAAGTCAGATGTATCATATGTGTGTACCATACAAAAACGTACTTATCTCATAAAATTTATTTTTTATAATAAAACTAACACACAGGTATACTAGAAATGTGATTTACTACAGAACTGATCGCTTTATTTGTATATGTATCGGGAATTTCATGAGACATACGGGAATTATGAAGTCATTTTTAGCGGGAATCTCTAGTTACACGAACCCTATTAGCCCACAACACAAAAACTCATTTTTCTCGTAAAAATGTTTTGTATATGAACACTATTACAACAGTTGGTCTAAAAATATGAATTAATACTCCTTGTTCCATTTAATTGTATATGTCATGGGTATGCTATAAGATATACGGGAATTTTTAAGACAATCTTAACGGGTATCTGAAGTCACACATACCATATGGGGCACAATACAAAATTCATTTTCTCTTGAAATGCTTTTTTTATAATAAAATATTTGCCACATTTAGTCAAGAAATATGATTTATCACTAAATTAAACCATTTATTTGTATATGTATTCGAAATTCCACAAGATATAGGGGAATTATTTTAGCGGGAATCTGAAGTCACACGTATTATATGGTCGCACCATACAGAATTCATATTTCTCGTAAAATATAACTTTTAACATAAACTAAATGCAACAGTTAGTCTTAGAATGTGACTTACTACTAAATGAAACTATTTTCGTGTCCTAATGCTGGCAATTGAAGCAGTTTTTCAGGAAGTTTTGAAATCCACGTAGACGGGAAATGGTAACCACTTGTGTTACTGCGCCCATAAATACAAAAACTCATTTTCCTTATAGAATATATTTTTCTAATAAATTCAATACTACAGTTATTCTAGAAATGTTATTTACTATTTAACTGATCCATTTTATTGTATATGTAAAGGGCACTTCATAAGAAATACGGGAATTTTGAAGGCAATTTTACAGAATCTAACATCCGTACCATATTGGCAAATAATAGAAAAATGCACTTTTCTCATAAAATATATTTTTATAATAAAAAGAATACCACGATTAATCTTAGAATAAAATTTACTACTATTTGAAAACATTTACATGTTTCTATGGAGAAATGTTGGCAGATTTTGAAGAATCTTTGAAATTTGCTGAATCAGGAGAAGGGATTACTTTTGTTAATTGTATGTAAAAAAAAAAACTCATTTTCCTCATATATTATATGTTTTATAATGAAACCAATACCACAGTTAATCCAGAAATGTGAGTTAAAACGAAATTTATTCAATTTTTATTTGTAATGGGCATTTCATAAGATATACAGTAATTTTAATTAAATCTTTGTTGGAATTTGAAGTCAGATGTATCATATGTGTGCACCATACAAAACGTACTTATCTCATAAAATTTATTTTTATAATAAAACTAACACACAGGTATACTAGAAATGTGATTTACTACAGAACTGATCGCTTTATTTCTATATGTATGGGGATTTCTTGAGATATACAGGAATTATGAAGTCAATTTTGGCGGGAATCTCTAGTTACACGAACCCTATTAGCCCACAATACAAAAACTCATTTTTCTCGTAAAAATGTTTCTTATATGAACACTATTACAACAGTCGGTCTAAAAATATGAATTAATACTCCTTGTTCCTTTTAATTGTATATGTCAAGGGTATGCTGTAAGATATACGGGAATTTTTTAGACAATCTTAACGGGTATCTGAAGTCACACGTACCATATGGGTGCACAATACAAAATTCATTTTCTCATGAAATGCTTTTTTTATAATAAAATATTGGCCACATTTAGTCTAGAAATATGATTTATCACTAAATTAAACCATTTATTTGTATATGTATTAGGAATTTCACAACATATAGGGGAATTATTTTAGCGGAAATCTGAAGTCACACTTATTATGTGGTCGAACCCTACAGAATTCATATTTCTCGTAAAATATATCTTTTAACATAAACTAAATGCAACAGTTAGTCTTAGAATGTGACTTACTACTAAATGAAACTATTTTCGTGTCTTTATGCTGGCAATTTAGCAGTTTTCAGGAAATTTTAAATCTACGTAGACGGGAAATGGTAAAAAATTGTGTTACTGTGCCCATAAATAAAAAACTCATTTTCCTTATAGAATATATTTTTCTAATAAATTCAATACCACAGTTATTCTAGAAATGTTATTTACTATTTAACTGATCCATTTATTTGTATATGTAATGGGCACTTCATAAGAAATACAGGAATTTTGAAGGCAATCTTACCGGGAATCTGAAGGCATCCGTACCATATGGGCGAATAAGAGAAAAATGCTCTTTTCTCATAAAATATGTTTTTAATAATAAAAAGAATACCACGATTAATCTTAGAATAAAATTTACTACTAAATGAAAATATTTGCTTGTTTCTATAGGGAAATTTTTGAAGATATTGAGAAACTTTGAAAATTTGCTGAATCAGGAGAAGGGGATTACTTGTGTTAATTGTATGTACAATAACAAAACTCTTTATTCTTCATAAATTATATGTTTTATAATGAAACCAATACCACAGTTAATCCATAAATGTGAGTTAATACAGAAATTTATCCAATTTTTTGTATTTGTAATGGGCATTTCATAAGATATACAGGAATTTAATTTAAATCTTAGTTGGAATTTGTAGTCAGATGTATCATTTGAGTGCACAATACAAAAAACGTACTTATCTCATAAAATTTATTATTTATAATAAAACTAACACACAGGTATACTAGAAATGTGATTTACTACAGAACTGAGTGCTTTATTTGTATATGTATTGGGAACATGATGAGATATTAGTAAATTATCAATTCAATTTTAGCAGGAATCTCTAGTTACACGAACCCTTTGGCCCACACACAAAAAATTCATTTTCGTCGTAAAAATGTTTCTAATAAGAACACTATTACAACAGATGGTCTAGAAATATGAGTTACTACTCTTTGTTCCATTTAATTGTATATGTCAAGGGTATGTTATAAGATATGCAGGAATTTTGAAGGCAATCTTAGTATCTGAAGTCACGCATACCATATGTGTGCACAATACAAAATTCATTTTCTCATGAAATGGTTTTTATAATAAAATATTGGCCAGAAATAGTCTAGAAATATGATTTATCACTAAAATAAACCATTTTTTTGTATATGTATCAGGAATTTCATAAGATATACGGGAATAATTTTGGCAGGAATCTGAAGTCACTCGTATTATATGGTCGAACCATACAGAATTCATATTTCTCTTAAAATATATATTTTGACATAAACTGAATGCAACAGTTAGTCTTATAATGTGATTTACTACTAAATGAATCTATATTCATTTTTTTATCTAACAATTTAAGCAGATTTTTAGGAAATTTTAAAATTTGCGTACACGGAAATAGTAATCACTTGTGTTACTGCGCAAAAAATACAAAAATTGATTTTCCTCATAAAATATATTTGTTTTATAAAATCAATACCACAGTTATTCTTGAAATGTTATCTACTACTTAATTGCTAAATTTATTTGTATATGAATTGGGCAATTCATAAGAAATACGATAATTTTTAAGGCAATCTTACCGGGAATCTAACGGCACCCGTACCAAATTGGCAAATAATAGAAAAATGCACTTTTCTCATAAAATATATTTTTTATAATAAAAAGAATACCACGATTAATTTTAGAATAAAATATACTACTATTTGAAAAAATTTCTTGTTTCTAAAGGGAAATGTTGGCAGATTTTCAAGAATCTTTGAAATTTGCTGAATCGGGAGAAGTGGATTACTTGTGTTAATTGTATGTAAAAAAAGAAAACACATTTCCCTCATAAATTATATGTTTTATAATGAAACCAATACCACAGTTAATCTAGAAATGTGAGTTAATACAGAATTTATCCATTTTTTGTATTTGTAATGGGCATTTCATAAGATATACAGGAATTTTGAAGTAAATCTTAGTTTTAATTTGAAGTAAGATGTATCATATGTGTGCACCATACAAAAACTACTTATCTCAAAAAATTTATTTTTTATAATAAAAGTAACACACAGGTATACTAGAAATGTGATTTACTACAGAACTGATCGCTTTATTTGTATATGTGGTGGGATATTCATAAGATAAACGGGAATTATGTGGTCAATTTTGGCAGGAATCTCTAGTTTCACGAACCCTATTGGCCTACAACACAAAAACTCATTTTCTCGTAAAAATGTTTCTTATAAGAACACTATTACAACAGATGTCCAAAAATATGAATTAATACTCCTTGTTCCATTTAATTGTATATGTCAGGGTATGCTATAAGATATACAGGAATTTTAAGACAATCTTAACGGGTATCTGAAGTCACACGTACCATATGGGTGCACAATACAAAATTCATTTTCTCATGAAATGCTTTTTATAATAAAATATTAGCCACATTTAGTCTAGAAATATGATTTATCACTAAATTAAACCATTTATTTGTATATGTATTAGGAATTTCACAACATATAAGGGAATTATTTTAGCGGATATCTGAAGTCACACGTATTATGTGGTCGAACCCTACAGAATTCATATTTCTCGTAAAATATATCTTTTAACATGAACTAAATGCAACAGTTAGTCTTAGAATGTGACTTACTACTAAATGAAACTATTTTCGTGTCTTTATGCTGGCAATTTAAGCAGTTTTCAGGAAATTTTGAAATCTACGTAGACGGGAAATGGTAAAACTTGTGTTACTGCGCCCATAAATAAAAAAACTCATTTTCCTTATAGAATATATTTTTCTAATAAATTCAATACCACAGTTATTCTAGAAATGTTATTTACTATTTAACTGATCCATTTTATTGTATATGTAAAGGGCACTTCATAAGAAATACGGGAATTTTGAAGGCAATTTTACCGGGAATCTAACGGCAACCGTACCATATTGGCAAATAATAGAAAAATGCACTTTTCTCATAAAATATATTTTGTATAATAAAAAGAATACCACGATTAATCTTAGAATAAAATTTACTACAAAATGAAAATATTTGCATGTTTCTATAGAAAAATATTTGAAGATATTGAGGAAACTTTGAAATTTGCTGAATCGTGAGAAGGGGATTACTTGTGTTAATTGTATGTACAATAACAAAACACTTTTTCCTCATAAATTATATGTTTTAAAATGAAACCAATACCACAGTTAATCCATAAAGGTGAGTTAATACGAAAGTTATCCAATTTTTTGTATTTGTAATGGGCATTTCATAAGATATACGGGAATTTAAATTAAATCTTTTTTGGAATTTGAAGTCAGATGTATCATATGTGTGCACTATACAAAAACAAACTTATCTCATAAAATTTATTTTTTATAATAAACTAACACAGAGATATACTAGAAATGTGATTTACTACAGAACTGATCGCTTTATTTGTATATGTATAGGGATTTTCATGAGATATACGGGAATTATGAAGTCACTTTTAGCGGGAATCTCTAGTTACACGAACCCTATTAGCCCACAACACAAAAACTCATTTTTCTCGTAAAAATGTTTCTTATATGAACACTATTACAACAGTTGGTCTAAAATTATGAATTAATACTCCTTGTTCCATTTAATTGTATATGTCATGGGTATGCTGTAAGATATACGGGAATTTTTAAGACAATCTTAACGGGTATCTGAAGTCACACATACCATATGGGGCACAATACAAAATTCATTTTCTCTTGAAATGCTTTTTTTATAATAAAATATTTGCCACATTTAGTCAAGAAATATGATTTATCACTAAATTAAACCATTTATTTGTATATGTATTCGGAATTTCACAAGATATAGGGAATTATTTTTTGGCAGGAATCTGAAGTCACACGTATTATATTAGCCCACAATACAAAAACTCATTTTCTCGTAAAAATGTTTGTTATATGAACACTATTACAACTGTTGGTCTAAAAATATGAACTAATACTCCTTGTTCCATTTAATTGTATATGTCATGGGTATGCTATAAGATATGCAGGAATTTTAAGACAATCTTAACGGGTGTCTGAAATCACACATACCATATGGGGCACAATACAAAATTCATTTCTCATGAAATGCTTTTTTATAATAAAATATTGGCCACATTTAGTCTAGAAATATGATTTATCACTAAATTAAACCATTTATTTGTATATGTATTAGGAATTTCACAACATATAAGGGAATTATTTTAGCGGATATCTGAAGTCACACGTATTATGTGGTCGAACCCTGCAGAATTCATATTTCTCGTAAAATATATCTTTTAACATGAACTAAATGCAACAGTTAGTCTTAGAATGTGACTTACTACTAAATGAAACTATTTTCGTGTCTTTATGCTGGCAATTTAAGCAGTTTTTCAGGAAATTTTGAAATCTACGTGGACGGGAAATGGTAAAAACTTGTGTTACTGCGCCCATAAATAAAAAAACTCATTTTCCTTATAGAATATATTTTTCTAATAAATTCAATACCACAGTTATTCTAGAAATGTTATTTACTATTTAACTGATCCATTTTATTGTATATGTAAAGGGCACTTCATAAGAAATACGGGAATTTTGAAGGCAATTTTACCGGGAATCTAACGGCAACCGTACCATATTGGCAAATAATAGAAAAATGCACTTTTCTTATAAAATATATTTTTTATAATAAAAAGAATACCACGATTAATCTTCGAATAAAATTTACTACAAATTGAAAATATTTGCATGTTTCTATAGAAAAATATTTGAAGATATTGAGGAAACTTTGAAATTTGCTGAATCGTGAGAAGGGGATTACTTGTGTTAATTGTATGTACAATAACAAAACACTTTTTCCTCATAAATTATATGTTTTAAAATGAAACCAATACCACAGTTAATCCATAAAGGTGAGTTAATACGAAAGTTATCCAATTTTTTGTATTTGTAATGGGCATTTCATAAGATATACGGGAATTTAAATTAAATCTTTTTTGGAATTTGAAGTCAGATGTATCATATGTGTGCACTATACAAAAACAAACTTATCTCATAAAATTTATTTTTTATAATAAACTAACACACAGATATACTAGAAATGTGATTTACTACAGAACTGAGTGCTTTATTTGTATATGTATTGGGAATATGATGAGATATTAGGAAATTATTAAGTCAATTTTAGCGGGAATCTCTAGTTACACGAACCCTTTGGGCCCACACCATAAAAATTCATTTTCGTCGTAAAATGTTTCTAATAAGAACACTATTACAACAGATGGTCTAGAAATATGATTTACTACTCTTTGTTCCATTTAATTGTATATGTCATGGGTATGTTATAAGATATACGGGAATTTTGAAGGCAATCTTAGCGGGTATCTGAAGTCACATACCATATGTGTGCACAATACAAAATTCATTTTCTCATGAAATGCTTTTTATAATAAAATATTAGCCACAAATAGTCTAGAAATATGATTTATCACTAAAATAAACCATTTTTTGTATATGTATCAGGAATTTCACAAGATATACAGGAATAATTTTGCGGGAATCCAAGTCACACGTATTATATGGTCGAACCATACAGAATTCATATTTCTCGTAAAATATATATTTTGACATAAACTGAATGCAACAGTTAGTCTTATAATGTGATTTACTGCTAAATGAATCTATATTCATTTTTTTATCCTAGCAATTTAAGCAGATTTTCAGGAAATTTTAAAATTTGCGTACGGGAAATGGTAATCACTTGTGTTACTGCGGCAAAAAATACAAAAATTGATTTTCCTCATAAAATATATATTTTTTATAAAATCAATACCACAGTTATTCTTGAAATGTTATCTACTACTTAATTGCTAAATTTATTTGTATATGAATTGGGCAATTCATAAGAAATGCGGGAATTTTGAAGGCAATTTTACCGGGAATCTAACGGCAACCGTACCATATTGGCAAATAATAGAAAAATGCACTTTTCTCATAAAATATATTTTTTATAATAAAAAGAATACCACGATTAATCTTAGAATAAAATATACTACTATTTGAAAACATTTGCTTGTTTCTAAAGGGAAATGTTGGCAGATTTTCAAGAATCTTTGAAATTTGCTGAATCGGGAGAAGGGGATTACTTGCGTTAATTGAATGTAAAAAAGAAAACTCATTTTCCTCATAAATTATATGTTTTATAATGAAACAAATACCACAGTTAATCTAGAAATGTGAGTTAATACGAAATTTATCCATTTTTTTGTATTTGTGATGGGCATTTCATAAGATACTCGGGAATTTTGAAGTAAATCTTAGTTGGAATTTGAAGTCAGATGTATCATAGGTGTGCACCATACAAAAACGTACTTTTCTCATAAAATTTATTTTTTATAATAAAACTAACACACAGATATACTAGAAATGTGATTTACTACAGAACTGATCGCTTTATTTGTATATGTATAGGGATTTTCATGAGATATTAGGAAATTATGAAGTCATTTTTAGCGGGAATCTCTAGTTACACGAACCCTATTAGCCCACAACACAAAAACTCATTTTTCTCGTAAAAATGTTTTGTATATGAACACTATTACAACAGTTGGTCTAAAAATATGAATTAATACTCCTTGTTCCATTTAATTGCATATGTCATTGGTATGCAATAAGATATACGGGAATTTTGAAGAAAGTCTTAACGGGTATCTGAAGTCACACATACCATATGGGTGCACAATACAAAATTCATTTTCTCATGAAATGATTTTTTTATAATAAAATATTGGCCACAGTTAGTCTAGAAATATGATTTATCACTAAAATAAACCACTTATTTGTATATGTATTCGAAATTTCCACAAGATATAGGGGAATAATTTTAGCAGGAATCTGAAGTCACACGTATTATATGGTCGCACCATACAGAATTCATATTTCTCGTAAAATATATCTTTTAACATAAACTAAATGCAACAGTTAGTCTTAGAATGTGACTTACTACTAAATGAAACTATTTTCGTGTCCTTATGCTGGCAATTGAAGCAGTTTTTCAGGAAGTTTTGAAATTTGCGTAGACAGGAAATGGTAACCACTTGTGTTACTGCGCCCATAAATACAAAAAACTCTTTTTCCTTATAGAATATATTTTTCTAATAAATTCAATACTACAGTTATTCTAGAAATGTTATTTACTATTTAACTGATCCATTTTATTGTATATGTAAATTGGGCACTTCATAAGAAATACGCAGGAATTTTGAAGGCAATTTTACCGGGAATCTAACGGCAACCGTACCATATTGGCAAATAATAGAAAAATGCACTTTTCTCATAAAATATATTTTTATAATAAAAAAGAATACCACGATTAATCTTAGAATAAAATTTACTACTATTTGAAAACATTTACTTGTTTCTATAGGGAAATGTTGGCAGATTTTGAAGAATCTTTGAAATTTGCTGAATCAGGAGAAGGGATTACTTGCGTTAATTGTATGTAAAAAAGAAAACTCATTTTCCTCATATATTATATGTTTTATAATGAAACCAATACCACAGTTAATCCAGAAATGTGAGTTAATACAGAAATTTATTCAATTTTTTATTTGTAATGGGCATTTCATAAGATATACGGTAATTTTAATTAAATCTTAGTTGGAATTTGAAGTCAGATGTATCATATGTGTGCACCATACAAAACGTACTTATCTCATAAAATTTATTTTTATAATAAAACTAACACACAGGTATACTAGAAATGTGATTTACTACAGAACTGATCGCTTTATTTCTATATGTATGGGGATTTTCTTGAGATATGCAGGAATTATGAAGTCAATTTTGGCGGGAATCTCTAGTTACACGAACCCTATTAGCCCACAATACAAAAACTCATTTTCTCGTAAAAATGTTTCTTATATGAACACTATTACAACAGTCGGTCTAAAAATATGAATTAATACTCCTTGTTCCTTTTAATTGTATATGTCATGGGTATGCTGTAAGATATACAGGAATTTTTAGACAATCTTAATGGGTATCTGAAGTCACACATACCATATGGGTGCACAATACAAAATTCATTTTCTCATGAAATGCTTTTTATAATAAAATATTTGCCACATTTAGTCTAGAAATATGATTTATCACTAAATTAAACCATTTATTTGTATATGTATTAGGAATTTCACAACAGATAGGGAATTATTTTGGCGGAAATCTGAAGTCACACGTATTATATGGTCGAACCATACAGAATTCATATTTCTCGTAAAATATATAATTTAACAGATACTAAATGCAACAGTTAGTCTTAGAATTTGACTTACTACTAAATGAAACTATTTTCGTGTCTTTATGCTAGCAATTTAAGCAGTATTTCAGGAAATTTTGAAATCTACGTAGACGGGAAATGGTAAAAACTTGTGTTACTGCGCCCATAAATACAAAAAATCATTTTCCTTATAGAATATATTTTTCTAATAAATTCAATACCACAGTTATTCTAGAAATGTTATTTACTATTTAACTGATCCATTTATTTGTATATGTAATGGGCACTTCATAAGAAATACGGGAATTTTGAAGGCAATCTTACTGAATCTGAAGGCATCCGTACCATATATGGGCGAATAAGAGAAAAATGCTCTTTTCTCATAAAATATGTTTTTAATAATAAAAGAATACCACGATTAATCTTAGAATAAAATTTACTACTAAATAGAAAATATTTGCTTGTTTCTATAGGAAATTTTTGAAGATATTGAAGAAACTTTGAAATTTGCTGAATCGGGAGAAGGGGATTACTTGTGTTAATTGTATGTACAATAACAAAACTCTTTTTCTTCATAAATTATATGTTTTATAATGAAACCAATACCACAGTTAATCCATAAATGTGAGTTAATACGAAATTTATCAATTTTTGTATTTGTAATGGGCATTTCATAAGATATGCAGGAATTTAAATTAAATCTTAGTTGGAATTTGTAGTCAGATGTATCATTTGAGTGCACAATACAAAACGTACTTATCTCATAAAATTTATTATTTATAATAAAACTAACACACAGGTATACTAGAAATGTGATTTACTACAGAACTGAGTGCTTTATTTGTATATGTATTGGGAACATGATGAGATATTAGGAAATTATCAATTCAATTTTAGCGGGAATCTCTAGTTACACGAACCCTTTGGGTCCACACAACAAAAATTCATTTTCGTCGTAAAAATGGTTCTAATAAGAACACTATTACAACAGATGGTCTAGAAATATGAATTACTACTCTTTGTTTCCATTTAATTGTATATGTCAAGGGTATGTTATAAGATATACAGGAATTTTAGAGGCAATCTTGGCGGGTATCTGAAGTCACGCATACCATATGTGTGCGCAATACAAAATTCATTTTCTCATGAAATGGTTTTTTTATAATAAAATATTGGCCAGAAATAGTCTAGAAATATGATTTATCACTAAAATAAACCATTTTTTTGTATATGTATCAGGAATTTCATAAGATATACGGGAATAATTTTAGCGGGAATTCGAAGTCACTCGTATTATATGGTCGAACCATACAGAATTTATATTTCTCGTAAAATATATATTTTGACATAAACTGAATGCAACAGTTAGTCTTATAATGTGATTTACTACTAAGTGAATCTATATTCGTTTTTTTATCCTAGCAATTTAAGCAGATTTTCAGGAAATTTTAAAATTAGCGTACACGGGAAATGGTAATCACTTGTGTTACTGCGGCAAAAAAATACAAAAATTGATTTTCCTCATAAAATATATTTGTTTTATAAAATCAATACCACAGTTATTCTTGAAATGTTATCTACTACTTAATTGTTAAATTTATTTGTATATGAATTGGGCAATTCATAAGAAATACGGGAATTTTGAAGGCAATCTTACCGGGTATCTAACGGCACCCGTACCATATTGGCAAATAATAGAAAAATGCACTTTTCTCATAAAATATATTTTTATAATAAAGAATACCACGATTAATCTTAGAATAAAATATACTACTATTTGAAAAAATTTCTTGTTTCTAAAGGGAAATGTTGGCAGATTTTCAAAGAATCTTTGAAATTTGCTGAATCGGGAGAAGGGGATTACTTGCGTTAATTGTATGTAAAGAAAAACTCATTTTCCTCATAAATTATATGTTTTTATAATGAAACCAATACCACAGTTAATCTAGAAATGTGAGTTAATACAGAAATTTATCCATTTTTTGTATTTGTAATGGGCATTTCATAAGATATGCAGGAATTTTGAAGTAAATCTTAGTTTTAATTTGAAGTAAGATGTATCATATGTGTGCACCATACAAAAACGTACTTATCTCAAAAATTTATTTTTTATAATAAAAGTAACACACAGGTATACTAGAAATGTGATTTACTACAGAACTGATCCTTTATTTGTATATGTATTGGGATTTTCATGAGATATAAGGGAATTATGATGTCAATTTGGCAGGAATCTCTAGTTTCACGAACCCTATTGGCCTACAACACAAAAACTCATTTTTCTCGTAAAAATGTTTCATATAAGAACACTATTACAACAGATGTCCAAAAAATATGAATTAATACTCCTTGTTCCATTTAATTGTATATGTCAAGGTTATGCTATAAGATATACGGGAATATTTTAGACAATCTTAACGGGTATCTGAAGTCATAATTACCTTATGGGAGCACAATACAAAATTCATTTTCTCATGAAATGCTTTTTTTATAATAAAATATTGGCCACATTTAGTCTAGAAATATGATTTATCACTAAATTAAACCATTTATTTGTATATGTATTAGGAATTTCACAACATATAAGGAAATTATTTTAGCGGATATCTGAAGTCACACGTATTATGTGGTCGAACCCTACAGAATTCATATTTCTCGTAAAATATATCTTTTAACATGAACTAAATGCAACAGTTAGTCTTAGAATGTGACTTACTACTAAATGAAACTATTTTCGTGTCTTTATGCTGGCAATTTAAGCAGTTTTTCAGGAAATTTTGAAATCCACGTAGACGGGAAATGGTAAAAACTTGTGTTACTGCGCCCATAAATAAAAAAACTCATTTTCCATATAGAATATATTTTTCTAATAAATTCAATACCACAGTTATTCTAGAAATGTTATTTACTATTTAACTGATCCATTTTTTGTATATGTAAAGGGCACTTCATAAGAAATACGGGAATTTTGAAGGCAATTTTACCGGGAATCTAACAGCAACCGTACCATATTGGCAAATAATAGAAAAATGCACTTTTCTCATAAAATATATTTTTTATAATAAAAAGAATACCACGATTAATCTTAGAATAAAATTTACTACTATTTGAAAAAATTTATTTGTTTCTATAGGGAAATGTTGGCAGATTTTGAAGAATCTTTGAAATTTGCTGAATCTTGAGAAGGGGATTACTTTTGTTAATTGTATGTAAAAAAAGAAAACTCACTTTCCTCATATATTATATGTTTTATAATGAAACCAATACCACAGTTAATCCAGAAATGTGAGTTAAAACGAAATTTATTCAATTTTTTTATTTGTAATGGGCATTTCATAAGATATACGGTAATTTTAATTAAATCTTAGTTGGAATTTGAAGTCAGATGTATCATATGTGTTGCACCATACAAAACGTACTTATCTCATAAAATTTATTTTTATAATAAAACTAACACACAGGTATACTAGAAATGTGATTTACTACAGAACTGATCGCTTTATTTCTATATGTATGGGGATTTTCTTGAGATATGCAGGAATTATGAAGTCAATTTTAGCAGGAATCTCTAGTTACACGAACCCTATTAGCCCACAATACAAAAACTCATTTTCTCGTAAAAATGTTTCTTATATGAACACTATTACAACAGTCGGTCTAAAAATATGAATTAATACTCCTTGTTTCTTTTAATTGTATATGTCAAGGGTATGCTGTAAGATATACAGGAATTTTTAGACAATCTTAACGGGTATCTGGAAGTCACACGTTACCATATGGGTGCACAATACAAAATTAATTTTCTCATGAAATGCTTTTTATAATAAAATATTGGCCACATTTAGTCTGGAAATATGATTTATCACTAAATTAAACCATTTATTTGTATATGTATTAGGAATTTCACAACATAT